>JARYHS010006405.1:0-20916 GCA_031002005.1 Vandiemenella viatica
TGTCAGTCGGGTGTTCTGTTTCACTTTTTCGTTGCCTCGATTGGGCTAGTTGTTGAGTCGAGATCGCTGTAGACATGGAAATGTACGTGTGTATGCGCCTCTATCTCTGTGTGTTTTTTTTTTTTTTTTTTGCGTAAATGTGATGATACCTTCCTTTATCTCGTTTGTCTGGATGTATGATGTGCTGTTCCTGCACTTATGCTTGTGTGAGGTGACATATGGATTTGTGGGTGAGACCTAGTATGAATATGGGAGTTATGATATCTGTCTGATGACCAAGTGTCTACTGCTACTCGTGGTACATGGGTGGCACATATTACTAAATGACAGAAAAGGTTGCGGTGTGGGCGAGATGTGACTGTGATTTCAAACTTCACACATCCTGTAACTCTTCAGTTTGGATCTAGCATGTTCAGTCTTTTCCTCCAGTTATGTGTGGTGATGAATGGAACTGTGTGAATGCATTGACATGGAGTGTGTGTCTTCTATGATTTTTGGCCAGTCAGGGTGTTCTGTTCACTTTTTCGTTGCCATGATTGGGCTAGTTGTTGAGTCGAGATCGCTGTAGGCATGGAAATGTACGTGTGTATGCATCTCTATCTCTGTGTGTTTTTTGCGTAAATGTGGTGATACATCCTTTTGCTCGTTTGTCCTGCACTTATGCTTGTGTGAGGTGACATATGGATTTGTGGGTGAGACCTAGTATGAATATGGGAGTTATGATATCTGTCTGATGACCAAGTGTCTACTGCTACTCGTGGTACATGGGTGGCACATATTACTAAATGACAGAAAAGGTTGCGGTGTGGGCGAGATGTGACTGTGATTTCAAACTTCACACACACTCTTCAGTGGATCTCTTCAGTCTCTTTCCTCCAGTTATGTGTGGTGATGAATGGAACTGTGTGAATGCATTGACATGTGAGTGTGTGTCTTTCTATGATTTTTGGCCAGTCATGGGTGTTCTGTTCCACTTTTTCGTTGCCATGATTGGGCTAGTTGTTGAGTCGAGATCGCTGTAGGCATGGAAATGTACGTGTGTATGCATCTCTATCTCTGTGTGTTTTTTGCGTAAATGTGGTGATACATTCCTTTATCTCGTTTGTCCTGCACTTATGCTTGTGTGAGGTGACGTATGGATTTGTGGGTGAGACCTAGTATGAATATGGGAGTTATGATATCTGTCTGATGACCAAGTGTCTACTGCTACTCGTGGTACATGGGGGCACATATTACTGTCTGATAGACAAGTGTCTATTGTAACTCATGGTACCTGGGTCACATGTTACTAAATGACAAAAAAGGGTTGCGGTGTGGGAGAGATGTGGCTGTGATTTCAAACTTCACACATCCTGTAACTCTTCAGTTTTTTCCTCCAGTTATGTGTGGTGATGAATGGAACTGTTTGAATGCATTGACATGTTAGTGTGTATGTATGTGTTTATGTGTGTCTTTCTATGATTTTTGGCCAGTCATGCGTGTTCTGTTCCACTTTTTCGTTGCCATGATTGGGCTAGTTGTTGAGTCGAGATCGCTGTAGGCCTGGAAATGAACGTGTGTATGCGTCTCTATCTCTGTGTGTTTTTTTCGTAAATGTGGTGATACCTTGCTTGTGTGAGGTGACGTACAGATTTTTGGTTGAGACCTAGTATGAATATGGGAGTTATGATATCTGTCTGATGACCAGATGTCTACTGCTACTCGTGGTACCTGGGGTAAATGTTACTGAATGGCAGTAAGGGTTAAGGTGTGGGATAGATGTGGTGGTGCTAATGTGAACAGTTTTGTACCTAGCACACATGATACTGGATGGTAGTGAGGTCTGTTGTGTGAGTTAAATGATATGATTTTGATGTGAGAGTTGTACTTGGAACACATGTTATCATGATTTTTTTCGTCAGTTGAGCCATGGGGGTTCTGTCCCACTTTTTATTTTCCATGATTGGGCTCGTTGTTGTGTTGATCTCGCTGTAGGCATGGATATATGTGTCTGTGTGCGTAAGTATGGTGATACCTTCCTTAAACTCATTTATCTGGATGTATGATTTGCTGTTCCTGTTTCTTTGAGCTTGTGCATGGATACGTATGGATTTGTGGTTGAGACCTAGTATGAATATGAGGGGTTCTGGTATCTGCTGATAGTCAAATGTCTATTGTAACTCATGGTACCTGGGGCACTCTTAATGAATGGCAGATAGGGTTGCAGTGTGGGGGAAACGTATTGATGGTAAATGTAATCAATTGTGTGTGATGAACACTATTTATGATGTAAATACTTAGGTGTATGGTGAAAACATGCCATCTTTTGCACACCCTCTATCTCGCCAGGCAGATGATATGTAAGGAGAGTTCTGTTTTTCAGCCAGTCATGGGGGCAAGAAAGTACTACACCACTTTTTTTGTTTCCATGGTTGGTGCAGGTAGTTGTCCTGAACTTTCTGTAGACTTGTACATGTATATCTGCGTCTCTCTTTGTGCATGTAAGTGTAAGTATTGTGATACCTGACTTAAACTCGTCTGTCTGATGATTTTTTTAACGATAGTTCTGCCCAGTTAATCAGTGGTAACGACAATTCTGCCCCACTTCATCGTTTCCATGATGCTTGCTGTTAGTTCTGTCGACCTCGCTGTATGCATGTACAAGTGTGTGCGTGTGTCTACTTCCTCTGTTAATTTGAGTCTAAAATATATGGTTATAGAATTATGCTCACCATCAACGTGTGCTTCTAACCATTGCTTCAGGGCTTTGGCAATCTCCCATTTCACTGTACTCTTTACAGTTTACTGCCGTTTGTGTTGGCATACGAATTGTGTTTCTCACGTTTTTCACTACATAAAAATCATTTAACAGAGGGGGTGATGAGGGGATGTACCCGAGAAGCGAAGGACTTGGGTACAAACCCACAGTCAGACCATTTCTTGTATATATAAGTGTAGTATGGAGACCACATTTTTTGTACATCAAATGCAAGGTGCAAAATATAGCAGCTAGATTTATTAGTGGAAAATATTCAACAAGTGCCTTAATAAAGGAACTGGACTGGATGTCATTGGAAGAGTGTCAGGGGCTGTATGTGGTGTATAATGCTGTTAGAATGGATATTGGCGAAATATTGGCAATGACCACAATCTGGCATTAGACTTTAGATGATGAGGACTGAATGGATAAAATATCCAAACACCCACTTTGACCTAACAATTTACGACAGTTCAAGCGTGGGTGCTATCTTCGGCGCAATAGAACTAGTGTCTGCACCTTTGGATACTTGTCGATGTGTGGGGATCTTCTATGAAAATGTGGGTTATGATGCCTGTTTGATGACCATGAAACTATCAGTGAGCTAAGAGCATTATGGTAACTTTATCGTGGTTACTTGAACAAAGCATGCAATTACAAACAAATGTCAGACTTGGTCCTGAATCCGAAGGTTGGCGTTAAATGGGAACATTTTAAGCCGAATGGAGAACTCCCCTGGGTCCTGATTTATTGAAAAATAAATTGCTGGAAAATGGGAGAATTTCCCTGAAAACTGTAGTAGAACCACCTTAAATGAACATTTTGATACCTGGTTACTGATTAGCAGAAGACTTTGCGAATTTGAATTTTTGGTTTACTTTAACGCACGAACAGAAGGTAACCCTGTCTGTAACTGATCAGGGGTTGGATTGGGAATCATTGGAAAACAGAAGGTGGTTTGAGGAAGTGCTGTGGGTATGTTGGTGATGAGGCTAGGGGTGGATCTTGGTGAAAGAATTAGGAATAGAATATCAGTAGAAGCTGGCACTGGATTTCTTCTATAAGGGAGTATCTCCACCTTGGTCACAGGCGATGGTCTCAGGCATGTTCAGTGCTTAGCACTGCCTTAGCGTGACTCGATTTTTATCACATAGGACTGGCGTACTTCGATTCGACAGGGGTGAAATTAGTAAGATTAACAGACGTATTTCGTCCCCCTGATTTATTGAAAAATAATTTCCTGGAAAAGGGGAGAATTTCCCTGAAAACTGCAGTAGAACCACCTTAAATGAACATTTTGGTACCTGGCTACTGATTAGCAGAAGACTTTGCGAAAGCACTGCCTTAGCGTGACTCGATTTTTATCACATAGGACTGGCGTACTTAGATTCCCCAGGTGTGAAATTAGTAAGATTAACAGACGGTATTTCGTTCCTGGAACATAAGTGCTGTACTGTAAAATACAGTTAAAGGTGTCAATCACTGATGTGTCACAAGGGATTTATGGAATTTTAGACAAAGTACAGCTAAGGACACTCAATTTGTGATTGCTTACGAAAGCATAACAGAATTGATACATAGATTGGCCTGGATAGACAAACGACAAAGGTTTGACCTGGATGGCAACAATTACGAGCCTGGTTTTCAAATCGACAACTTTGCTTTAGTTTAGAGGCTCTCAACCAATCGAGGTTATACTTACATCCATCAGTAAACCCCTTCAATGCCTCTTTGAGTCCAAAAAGTGTCTGTGTTTCATTACACATAATTTAATACATCCTTTAAAATACACGGAATGTAGGTGACACTCGCGAGCTATATTAAATTGTTTATAACGAATCCAACATGATGTGACTAATTGAGTTTGTTTCCCGTCTCTTCGTCGGTGTATTAATTTTTAATGTCTGCCTGCTTCGATGAACGGAATTTTTTTATGGTTTTCCCTACCTTCATCGGTGAATGTCTCTCGGTTTCAATGAAAGGATTTCACCATTGATGGGTTTTTGAGGCTACGAATTTTGAAAGGAATAACGTATGTGTGGTTTTGCTATACTTTATCACAATAATTTCATTTTTTTAAACTTTTTAACGTCTCTCTAACAACCTGGCATTTTGAGATGGGGAAAGGATGGGGAGCAAGGAATGGGAAGGAATTCGGCCATGTCCTTTTGAAGGAAGCATCCCGGCATATGGCCTTTTGAAGGTAGCATCCCCGGCATTCACTTGGAGACACACAATTTCATTACCCCTAATTTTGAAATTTGTCCTGGTGGAGGAACATCAAAGAGGCACCGGCTGCGGGATGTAATCAGCCATATGCTATATGGAAGGCTCTAAACAGACTAAGAACTGAAGTGTCCCGATGTAAATATAATATTAAAAAATGGGGGTACACTAATGACAACGATCTATGTGAATGTGGCGAGCTTCAGAACCCACAACATCTTCTGATATGCAGGAATCTCCCTGAAACCTGCAATATCGACGGACCTTTACAGGGCAAACGAGAAGGCCATCAAGATTGCGGAATTCTGGTCCACATTCTATATAATTGTGTTTATAGTTAATATTAATTAATTAATGTTATTTGTTTTTTCAACTTGTTATGTCCTGGACACGAGAAATATAAATAAAAATATAAATACCCCCAATTTAATACATCCTTTAAAATACACGGACTGTAGGTGACACTCGTGAGTTATATTATATTGTTCATAATGAAAAAGTGAGTTTGTTTCCCGTCTCTTCGTCGGTGAATTAATTTTTAATGTCTGCCTGCTTCGATGAACGGAATTTATGTTAACAGCGAGGTCTTTAGAGACGGGAAGGAATTCGGCCATGGCCTTTTGAAGGTAGCATCCCCGGCATTCACCTGGGGGAAACCATGGATGCCTGGAACCTCCGTCCTCCCGAATGAGAGGCAAAAACGCTAAATAATTTCATGAAAACAGGTTACACATAGAATTTATATCTGGAGTTTATGACGCTTTTTTTCCCGTTAAAAGGAAACATTTATGCTTTTTTATTCAAGGCAGGTATCCTCTCTAGGTATGGAAACTAAAATTTTGAAATTGACGAGTTGGAACGGCTAAAAACACCGCGGCCGGACTCGAACCGGCGACCTTCGGCACTCTAACCCCTACGCTACCGATGTCTGTTCACGTAAAAAAAATCGCCTAAGCATTTTTCACGATACAAAATATTTTACTGTGTGTCGATAGTAGCCAAGATGTTCAGTGCTTGCTTAACAGGACGCTAGGAATACATATTTCGTCACGCTTAGTAAACAGAGATAACAGTCGTTGGAACAGTGTACACATTTCGCAAAGCGCGCCGGAAATAATGCCACCGAACACCATCTAGCCGCCACCTAATGAACTAGAAATTAAGCCCTTGGGAGATGGTGCCATCTATCCGCAGATCGGGGAAACTAACGGTGCAGCGCCATCTATCCGCAGATCGGGGAACTAACGTGTGACGTCAAAGCCCGGCAGCTACCGCCATCTGTGCGACAGGTCGAGGAACTAACGTGTGACGTCATACGACCTTGAACGCTGATTGGCTGCTCACTTCGTGACGTCATGCAATCCCTGGACGCTGATTGGCTGTTCCCAGAAAACAGGTACCCCTCCTACTTACGTACTTGTGCTGATCCATCGTGCCTTCCACAATGATGAGTTCACCCAGTGAATGCCAGGAAAACATTACCCCAAACCATAATGCTCCCTCCTCCACCCTGGATCCTTCCGGCAATTGTTGTAGGGTGTTTGCTTTCAGACGTTTTTACGCCGTATGCGCCAACGTCCATCTGTCCGATGGAGCATAAAACGTGATTCATCGGAAAAAGCCACCTGTCGCCACTCTGTGGACGTCCAGTTGCGGTACTGGCGTGCAAATTCCAGCCTTCGTCGCCGATGAACAGCAGTCAGCATAGGTGCATTAACCAGGCGTCTGCTGCGGAGGCCCATGCGCAGCAACGTTTGCTGAACCGTTGTTGAGGATACACTCTTGGTAGCCCCCTGGTTCATCTGGGCGGTCAGTTGCTTAACAGCTGCACGTCTATTTGCCCGAACGCATCTCCGTAGCCTTCGTTCGCCTCTGTCATCTATAGCCCGTGGTGCACCACATGTTCCACGCCACTGATTTTGAATAGTGCCATTTTGCCATGCACGGTATAGTTTCACCACCGCGGCACGTGAACAGTCCACGAAATTAACCGTTTCCGAAATGCTTCCACCATTGGCCCGAAAGCCAATAATCATGCCCTTGTGGACGTCGGATAAATCGCTACGTTTCTGTATTACGCCAACGATTGAAATACTTTCCGATGCCCTTGGACATCCTTTATATACACTCCACTGTAATGTGCTGCCGCCTGCCTTCTGTGATTGGTTATTTCACGTTGACGTCGAAAGTAGGTGGTGGTCACATTAATGTGACTGGACTGTGTAGTTCCAACGGAGGGGTACATCTTGCATGATAACCGTCTACGCCCGTAAACGAGTATGGCATTATAAGTTCCTATTGTGAGTGAATGTATTTTTTACGGTTACCGCTGTTTTATTGCTGTGAATGGCTCACTGTGGCTGTAGGTATCATCAGTACAACGTTATTCTGCAGAACCACTTGCGTGACGAACTTGCCGGATTCCTGTCAGCCAGCGAGAGGACTGTGGCCGCCAACATAACTCATGTCCGAACGCGACCGGAATACTAGGCTCTGTTTTACAATGCAGAGCGCGGCGGTGCGGCATTCGCACGGTGATGCCAGCTAATAAAAAGCGAGACCTCATCGATTCTGGGATGACACCTGAGAGCAGACGGCTCGGCTGAGAGAAATACGGACGCTGTCAGAGGGCGGAGCGGGAGATGGAGGCGTCGGCCGTATATCCGCGTTAACGTCCCAGATATAAGTTGGGATCGGAGCGGGGGCGAGCGCTGATGTAGTGCCGGCCATCGGCCGACGGCGAGAGGGCAGCGTACGCGGCAGGAGCACTATCAACGCAGCTAGCGTAATACTCTAGCGTGTCCGGAAACACATCGAAAGGTATTCCTCAGTTGAGGAACCGACCCACAATATCCAGTCATTAATGAAGCTCTGCCAGGTATTCCCAGTGAATCTATGCAACAAATACAAGAGGATACATCTAAACATGGTTGGAAAAAAATCACGATTTTTTTCATGAAAATCAAAAATCAAATTAATCATGATTTTTAATAATTTTTTTTCAAACGCCATAATTCAACTATTATCTGTGCAAAACGTAACGCATCTGTAGGTGGCAGAGAAATGAGGAACCTGCTCGGTTTTTTTTCGACAGCTGACGCCAAAAAATGCTTATATAAGAATTATTTAGCTTATTTTACTATAAAACTAAATAAAAATGCCTGGTGGAAGACATAAAGATCCCATCGGGTAATTTCTGGTAAGTTCAGAAAATGTGATGAGCAAGCATAGGATACAGCATAAATATATGATTTGGATTTGGAAATGTCAAATACAAAGGAGCATGCTGCACAAATTATCAAATATTTTCGAAACAACCACGCTGCAAAGGCGCTGTTTGAAAAAGAAGGTTTTTAAAAATTTCAGTATTGGCACAATACGTTCGTTGCAACATTCTGACTGTTTTGAAGTATACATTTCTGAATGGCAAAGTTATTGAAGATTTGTGAAGAGAACAGAAATCTAATAGACATTTTGATTAAAAAAAGTCGAAAGATCTGTCGAAAACTGAACAAATATCAACCACATTGGATAGTCTACATAAAAGTAATGCGTTTCTGTCAATTGCAGTAAAGGCATAGAAAAGACTGAAGCCAATTTCAATGAGACTGACATTAACCATATATCTAAGTTTAAAGAGAGGTACAGTGATGCTACGACGCCCACCCACGTTTTAATCAATATAATTTTATCATGCCTGCATCTAAAACTACGTAAGAGAAAGAATTTATTTGCAATGGCGTATCATTAATCTTTACACAAATTAATCACGTTTTTCTTTGTCACAACTTCATAACCTCGTAAAATTTAGCTTAGAAATCTGTAACTAAGCGCTATTTCAGTTCTTACGACCACAAACACGATTATAACGTAACATTTGGGAAAACTATTAGAGTGAAAATAATTATATTAGTTTTGGTAAGATGTCTATAGTTTTTTTAAGATAATATTTATTACTCTAAATGAAAGCTGGCAATCAGTCAACTCTGAAGCAGTATAGATTCTTTTCTATTCCGCGTTTTGTACAAGTCTTTGGTGAAAACCATAAAATATTTGTTTCCTTTTTTTCGAAATCTACTGACCCAAAAGTTCTTAATAATTTAATGTTACATGCAGATTCTTAAAGCTTGCATAGCAATCGCTTTTGGGGTTTATACTTAAGTGAACAGCATTTTCAAATTTTATGCTTCAACACATAACCTTTTCTACAAACTATTATCCATATAATTAGATAGCTAATTTCTGGATCAAGTAATAAATATGTCATTTTTTAAATATTTTATGAATTAATTTTCAATCAATTCGATTTACTACACACTTTTCTCGAGAATAACTTTACATTTGACCGATTATTCATGAATGGTTTCCAAATAAATTTTGAAGTTATACAAGTTCAAGCCTTTGATAACGTCTTTAAACCAAAGTTAAGCATACTTTGGGAAAGAAAGGGAGGGAACTTGTAAACATCCTGGAGTATACTGACAGATGTTACTTAAATTATAGACATAATATTCACCAAGAAGCTATTAATATATTGCTGTTTAATCTGCGTAGCACGGAGCTCGAATTTACATCAATCCAATTTAACTTACTATCATTTTAGCGTCAGATTTATTATCACACAGGATGAACGCAATTGAAGCCCGCACTCATACGGTGTCAGGTTTCTAAGTACGTAGGGTAGCAAAGCCAATCGGATGAGTGACGAATTTAATAATATTTGTGCTAGTGATATGCCATTGTTGAGATCTATAGTGGATTATCATATGAGACACGTGATCATCACAGGTGAACTTCAGTTCGGGTGACCGTCAATATAAGAAGCTGCTAACTTTTGTCTTCGAATACAAATAAATAACCGTTTCAATCGTTATCGAATAAGATCATCACAGTTAGGGTAGATCTTGCAAGAAATATCCACGAACATTTAAAATGTCGTTCGGATGGGTTTACCTGCTCCCCCCCCCCCTCCTCTTTCTGCAGACATTAAAGAAGTATTTTCCAACTACCCAATCAGAACAGGGCTATGTAAGAATGAATCAACCTGTACCTAGCGAAGGGCAGATAGCTGAGCTGGAAGTAGTAATTTGTATCGTTACCATTCTATAGGAACTGCGAAACAAGGAGAGATATAAACTTGGCTGTAAATGTTTGCCAAAGGTGTCTCCGTTTTATGTTATTGCCGAGACACCTTTCTTTTCCCTGTATAGAAGAAACCATTTCGGACTGAGAAATTTGACAGGAATATGATATCATTTGGAAATGAAAAACTAAGTCCGGAACCAGGTGCATTATTCTGTAGGTTTTATTTGCAGAACATAAGAAACACTGGCTACACAGATCAATCACGTAGCCAAGAATACAGTTCAGCATGCGACATAGTATTTAAAAAAAACCTACGTCATTCATCGTCGTATTCATGTGCCCTAATGTGGGCTTTTCGAATAGCAGAAAGTAACTTTACTGTCCTGAAGATGTGAGCGTCACAAGACAAACTATAATAGAAAGCAGGACTGTAAATTGGAACTAGAGAATTTGATTCGTAGAGAGATTATTGAAAATGGCAGGATCGTAATTAAAAAATTTTCTTTGCCTTTAACTTTACGCCTTGTCGACGTCGAGGTCATTAGAGGCGGGAAAGGACTGGGGAATTTGGCCATGGATTTTTTAAGGAAGCGTACTGGCAGTCGCCTGGAGTGATTTGGGGAAACCATAGAAAATCCAAACCAGGATGCCCGAACGGGGATTCGAACCCGCGTCCTCCACACATGAGGCCATATAGTTAACACTAAAAATGTCATCATCATACAAATAATTTGAAAATCAATCTGAAGAAATTTGATAATAGACGATTCTTTTCGAATTTAAAGTTATAAATAACTGATGATGCTTATAGAACATAGGAAGCGAAAAGTTTGTAACTGAAATGATAACGGACAAGCAAAAGTTATTATGTTGTAAGTAACGTATGACATTCATTATATCTGTATACAATGATCCGAGATATCCATTCATACGTTGTAGGTGATCGTAAGTAATACCCATGGCTCTTATGGTTTGCCATCATTAGTCAATTTTAGGTGTAAATCCCATATGTCTCCAGCTGATACTAAAAAAATTGTTTAGATTATAACTTCAATACTAATTGAATTCAGAACGCCAAGTATTTTATTTTTCAGTGCTTACATGTATGTACGCTATAACTGATCCGTAAATGGGCTACATCTGTCAGTTCCTTTGTCCAGCCATCACACAAAAACTTTCCAACCAGTTTGGATGAAGTATTCACAGTTAAAATCTGTGGTTATAACTCTTCGTGATCGAAGAACGGAGCAAGAAATAATACTGTAATTCGATGATACCGAGAACAGGCAGGCACCACAGATCACACTGCATCTTATACGAACACTTCTTTACGAGATCCCCACCAAAGATCATTCTACAACACAGATAAACACTCCACACTTTGGATTCTGTTAACATTATTTTTGACAAATTAAAATTGGTTACTTATTTCTTCAGTTTCATGAATTATAATGTGTCAGAATACATGCAAAACGTTAATGAAACAACTACACCAAAGATTAAAACTCCAATAAGAATCACGAAATTATGGAACCTAACTTATCGTATTATATATATATATCCTGCTAATTCCTTAATGCCTCGTAAATGCCACGGATATCAGAGGCGGGAAAGGACTAGGGGCAAGGAACGGGAAGGAGTTTCGACCATGGACTTTTGAAGGAACCATGACAGTATTCGCCTGGAGAGATTTCGGAAAACCAAAACCTGGATGCCCGGCCGGGGACTGGAACCCGCGTCCTTCCGAATGTGAGGCCAGATCGTTGTGACTCACCCACCACGCTCGATTAATTCTACAGCTTTTTGCTTCGGTACTAGAAGAAAAACAAAAGGCAAACACATTACTACGCGCACCGCTAGCGAAGCAGTGAGAAAATGTTGAATCCAACGGATGACAGAAATATAAGAGCGTTGGTGCAGTGAGAAACTAACACGTCAGCTGAGTAGTCCTCAAGTCCGACAGCCACTCGGCACGTCTGGGACCCTGCAGTCCAGCGGGATTCCCAGGCCGCTCAAGAATGCTGAATCTGCTTCGGAGGCGACAGACACTCTGTGGGAAATGAGACGCCCGTTGACTTCCCAACGCCCGGCCACTTGAAGGATGGATACGAGCAGCCGGTGTCAAGGCTGCCCAAGGCGGGCGGCACAGTAGTTATCTACTGGTCCCATCAGTGGCTTCATTCCTGTTACTACAATCTTTGAAACCTCTTTAGTCCTTTAATGAATATACTGCAGTTTATTCTAGAGCCTTCAGTTGCATAAATTCCCTCGGGCAAATACTCCCTTCATTTTGACGGTCCACGTAGTTGAGTCTGAAATCACTACCGAAGAATGGGCAATTAGCATAATTCCTATGAAGTTCAGCACTTTTGTTGGAAGCAGGACGTCCTTTTATAGCCAGCTAGTCTTGCTGACAGAAGAGGTTCGAAATGAGAAATCATTAGCGTTGTATTAACCTCCCCAACTATGATGTACAAGGAAGATCCCTGACGTTTTCAGTCTCCACAGCGGATTATTCTGTACATCATTCAATCAGTGAGTTTTCCCCATGTGACTTTACTCCTCTCGGACTTCAAAGTGCTTTAGAGGCGGGAGGGGATTGCGGGAAAGAAAAGAAGTAATCATCACATCATTCGCCTGTAGTGATTTCACGAAAACCTAAATCTGGAAATTCGTACAGGAATTTAATATCTTCCGAGCGTTAATGAAATCATATCTGTTTCCATAGTCTGATTATCACTAGATTTACGAAAAATTTCATGTTTGATCATAGCATCGATATCAGTGGTTGACACCAAAATATTTCAGATAGCCATTGTAAATGAGGTACTGAAGGAATCTGGTTGTATGATCTGGACGCAAAAAATTAATTTCTTTGAAAATCTGTTTTGGAAATTCGTTACCAAAGCGATGCGGAAGAGCTACTGAAACGTTACGTGCAGCCACATATATTGAAACTGGATTCTGCTATCTGGTGTATTTTACTAAGCTGTAACGTCTTATTACTCAGCCATCTATGTTTCAATGTTTGAAACTCCAACTCCTCAACCTATAAGAAACCTTGGTTCATGAGAGGAGAAACATCAAGGTATACTACCTCACCATTTGTGATTTTTTTTTTAATATTAGTAAAAAAAAATTCTTTAGTAGTTATGATTGTAAATACTAACATTGAGTTTTTAAGGTCACAAAAATTCAAGCGAGATATATGAGATCTTTGGTGAAAAAGAACAGTTGGGAAAAAAAGGATGTTGAAGAGAAAATGAAATGGGAGAAGGTGTGGATGGGAAAAAGCTTATTAGAGAAGCTGTAGAAATCCTGGCGGGGTTTGAAATGGAAAATATTAGCCTGAGGCAGAAGATTAGTATAATGATAAAGTTAGTGAAACGTGAAAGTTGTATTAGATAACTGATTGTCATTTTAAAGTGGAAGATAAAAAGATAAGTGGAAGACTTTTGTTTCATGTTGAGATTATAATAAAGAAAGTAGAGTTGACTCTTAAAGTACATTTGGTATGATTTTTTAATAGTAGTTTGATTTATAGCGGTGGTATATAAGAAAAACCAGTGGTGGACATAGAGGGTTAAATAAAGATCCTATTTGGACTAATCTGACGCTGGAAACTTAAATAAAAGTAGTAGGCCTATAATTTATTTTCTAAAAACATAAAGAACCTTACAGGCTTATTCCAAGCTCTTATAGGCTTTGGAGAAAGATAATGTTTCCTCTTTCAACGCCGTCGCCATATGAATACTAATAGTAGGCCAGTTTTATCACGATATCTGTCACGATATGACATCACGCGCTCGGATTAACAACGGCCAGCGAGGTTATTACAAAATCGAGGTTATGAGTGTCATTTAATAATCGTTCTATTCAGTTCAAATCAACAGTGAAAATAAAAAGAATTTACAGAGCACCGAAAGAAAATTATGTATTTCAATTTATATCGAATTAATTATTAGTTTTTGTTTATTTATATTCGTTTGATTTAGCTGTTTTCTTATGCTCATAGTCCAGGGATACCACTATTACAGTAAGATAAGAAATATTTGCAACATTACATCATTTTCAAGATTATGAGCGTTGTTTAATAACCAATTAATCAACTGCAAATAAATTGATTGTCAAAATGCTGCGTTCAACACTTCATTTTCTCCCGTGCTTGAAAACTAGTTTCTAACTAATGATCACAGCACTTGTAATTATCTAATTTCTTCTCACTTCAAGAACATTTCATAATAGCAAAAACACTATCACTGTTCAACAATTATATTTCAGACTTTACTACAAATCTGACCATTTACTGCTTGGCCACACTCGCCGATACTTTTACTATTCTCTCTCTCATTTTATTGTTGGACTACGATATACTGTTTCCAGATCTCGCACTTACAGTATTGACAACTCCACATCCTTTCAACAACCTTACAAACATTAAAATATTTTAAAAATTATATATTAGTGAACACAAAATTAGAGGGGAGGTAGCCCCGTTACCTGAAACTTACAGCATCGTGGGAGGAGTTGATAGCTCACTGCAAATTTGGCCAAACTTAACTTTCGGATAACTTTCTTTTGTGTTATTCGCTAAAAAGCAGACTAATTAAGCATAGAGTAGGCTAATTGTTTTTAGTAAGAGGTATGAGCTTTGCTTTATACGTATTTAGTATTCAGCATAGATATAAATGCTAATCACCTGAATATAACGTTGTTTTCAATTCAAAAATTATCAATATTTAATTTTACCATTACATTTTTATTTAAAACAGACAATAATGTCACTTCTTCCTCTTCACTTATTTTTATTTTGTATTCTAATCAAACTAACAAGCCAACAATAATAATACTAATTCAGCTTGGTCGTAATGACCTGATGACAGTGTTTCTAATTGCTGCGCATTACGCGCCTGTCATAGCCGACTTAACCTAACCCGATAGTCCTACCAGGTACAAAGAAACTACAGTTAAACGTGGAATTCGAACCACGGAACCTTTCAGGCGTACTTCATATTACACAGCAGGTGCTGCCAGAGGTAAAGGACGGGTTAATGGCCTATGAAAATCCCCGCGGAGACAGGGATTCGAACCGGGGACCTTTCGATCACCAGTCACTCACCTTAACCACGGAACCACCAGATCGCTCTGAGTAATAATAAAAATCTTCCAACGATCTTCCTGCCTTTCAGATATAGTCATCCACCACAGATTTCCTTGCTTTAAAGATAGTCACTTAACTCGAATTGAGCGTGCAAAAACAAAAGTCGATAATATTGCAACTCATAAGTCTTGTCAGCTTACAATAGGGAGGCGTTTGGCTTCGAAGAAAATCTTCGGTTCCATCGACAATCGATCTAGTCACTTGTTATACCATCTAAGCTACTAGGTCGACATCCGCTGGAAGTTTGAATGCCAAAATTCGGCTAGCGCTAGTGGGTATAGTACAGAGCATCATAGGAGAAATTGCAAACAAGACAGGGGAATAATGACGTGACTGTTTTTCGCGTGTCGCTGGAGTGTCCCCCGTTGCCCTCGTTGACCGCGGGGTCTCGGCCCCGTGAATTATTCGGCCCGTGGCAGCTCTGCGAGGGAGTGGGGCGATATCATAAGTCTGGCGGCCACTCCGGCCCACATCAATAAGTCGACCCAGAAATGGATTTTTCATCCTCGGGAGTTTGGCGCGAAACAAATGGCAGCAGCGACGGGGACTTGTTGCCCCTGGAGGGCGATTTTCCCTCGGCCGCGATCTGTTGGGCCCTAAAGCTTCATGTATGAGCAGAGTTATGGGCCGGCTTTGCGTGGCCGGGGCACACTGCCTGCAAGCCGATAGAATGATAGCTTTTATGAAGGAGGCAGATAGCGGGGAGATGCCTGACCGGCACCTTCACAGCCAGTCATCCGGAAGGAGCCAAGCCAGCTTCGCCAATGCTGCGCCAGGATATGTTCAATACTGAAGCTGAAGAATGATTTAGCCATCAATTTACAGATGTATAACCCATTCTGTTCAATATCCAAAACTTAGGTGTTGTAGCGGACATACATCAAGATGATGTAAATAAACAAATGTTTATTAATCATATTTATTATTTCTAAAAAGTGTATTTTTATCACAGGCCATTATCTCCATTCAAACCTAACTGAAATCGATAAATGAAGTACCACTTTAAATATTAAGGTATCCACTTTGGTCACATCATATTGCAAGAAAGTAATTTTTCGAAATTTTAACCTTATTGGGCAAAGTATCATTATTTCCATAACGTAATTTTTTGTCACGAGCCATTTAACTCCCTTGATATCCAACCGAAATCGAGAAATGAGGTGGTATTTTAGCGCTTAAGGCCTCTGCTTTGGTCACATCTTATGTTAAGAAAGGAATTTTTCGGAATTCGATCCTTAAAGGGCAAAAGTATTATTATTTCAGTAAGGTTTTTTTTTTTTTTTTTTGGTGACGAGCTATTTAATTCCTTCTATATCTAACCGAAATAGATAAATGAGTTATCATTTTAAGGAATAAGATCTCCACTTTGGTCACATCACCGAGCGTGGTGGGTGAACGGTTAACGTTCTGCCCTCGCATTTAATTTAATTTTTTAATTGCAATGGAGCACAGGCTCCGGTGGCAATTTCCCTACACACCCATCTTCCCTCTATCCTGCACCCACCTACAAATTTTATCTTTAAATTCTTTCAAAGTTTTCGGTAAATTATTCATCATTTCTGTTGGTAACTCATTCCAATCCCTGACACCCTTACCAAAAAAGAGAATATTCCCACACCCTTGTGCCTGAAATCGAGTGCCAGCTTGTGGTCATGGTTATCTTCTCCCTTCCATGCACTTCTTTTCATACCTATTGCAATATCTTTCCATGCCTCATCGCCAGTATATGCCCTGTACACTCCCATGACCCTCCTCATCCTCCTCCTGTCTTGCAATGAATCCCATTTCAGCTCCTTTATCATATCCGTCACTCATTGCATTCTGCGATAATTTCCAGAAACAAATCTAGAAGCCCTTCTTTGCACCCTCTCCAACTCCTGTATTTGATACATAAAATGAGGGTCCCATACTACACTACCATTTTCGAGCAATGGTCTCACCAAATTTTTGTAACCCAGTTCCTTTAGTTCTCCCGTACAACCCCTCATCAATCTCTCCAAAAAGTGGAGAACTTTGAAACCTTTTCCTACCACCACTCCAATGTGTCCAGCCCAGTTAAGCTTGTTATCAAAAGTAATGCCAAGATATTTACATTTCAAGTCTTCAGCAAGCAATTCTTTCCCCACCTTATATTGATAATTAACCTTTTGTTTTTTATTTGTGTATCTAATAAGCTGACTCTTCTTTGCATTTATCTTCATCCCATGTTTACCAACCCAACTACACTCCTGGAAATTGAAATAAGAACACATTGACGCCGTTGTGTAAGACCCACCATACTTGCTCCGGACACAACGAGAGGGCTGTACAAGCAATGATCAAACGCACGGCACAGCGGACACACCAGGAACAGCAGTGTTGGCCGTCGAAGGGCGCTAGCTGCACAGCGGTTGGGCACCGCTGCAGTCAGTGTCAGCCAGTTTGCCGTGGCATACGGAGCTCCATCTCAGTCTTTAACACTAGTAGCATTCCGCGACAGCGTGTACGTGAACTGTATGTGCAGTTGACGGACTTTGAGCGAGGGCGTATAGTGGGCATGCGGGAGGCCGGGTGGACGTACCGCCGAATTGCTCAACATGTGGGGCGCGATGTCTCCACAGTACATCGATGTTGTCGCCAGTGGTCGGCGGAAGGTGCACGTGCCCGTCAATCTGGGTCCGGACAGCAGCGACGCACGGACGCACTCCAAGTCCGTCGCATCCTACGCAGTGTCGTAGGGGACCGCACCGCCACTTCCCGGCAAATTAGGGACACTGTTGCTCCTGGGGTATCAGAGAGGACCATTCGCAACCGTCTCCATGAAGCTGGGCTACGGTCCCGCGCACCGTTAGGTCGTCTTCCGCTCACGCCCCAACATCGTGCAGCCCGCCTCCAGTGGTGTCGCGACAGGCGTGTATGGAGGGACGAATGGAGACGTGTCGTCTTCAGTGATGAGAGTCGCTTCTGCCTTGGTGCCAATGATGGTCGTATGCGTGTTTGGCGCCGTGCAGGTGAGCGCCACAATCAGGACTGCATACGACCGAGGCACACAGGGCCAACACCCGGCATCATGGTGTGGGGAGCGATCTCCTACACTGACCGTACACCTCTGGTGATCGTCGAGGGGACACTGAACAGTGCACGGTACATTCAAACCGTCATCGAACCCATCGTTCTACCATTCCTAGACCGGCAAGGGAACATGCTGTTCCAACAGGACAATGCACGTTCACATGTATCCCGTGCCACCCAACGTGCTCTAGAAGGTGTAAGTCAACTACCCTGGCCAGCGAGATCTCCGGATCTGTCCCCCATTGAACATGTTTGGGACTGGATGAAACGTCGTCTCACGCGGTCTGCACGTCCAGCACGAACGCTGGTCCAGCTGAGGTGCCAGGTGGAAATGGCTTGGCATGCCGTTCCACAGGACTACATCCAGCACCTCTACAATCGTCTCCATGGGAGAATTGCAGCCTGCATTGCTGCGAAAGGAGGATATACACGGTACTAGTGCCGACATTGTGCATGCTCTGTTGCCTGTGTCTATGTGCCTATTGTTCTGTCTGTGTGATCATGTATTGTATCTGACCCCAGGAATGTGTATATAAAGTTTCCCATTCCTGGGACAATGAATTCACGGTGTTCTTATTTCAATTTCCAGGAGTGTAGATATCCTGTCCAGATCACCCTGCAACTGTTTACAATCTTCTATCGTTTTGATTCTTTTATACAGCATTATGTCATCTGCAAACAATCCAATTTCAGATAGTAAACAATCAACACAATTATTCATTAGAATAATGAATAGCAATGGTCCCAATACACTACCCTGCAGCACTCCCATTTTTATTTCCACTTCCTTTGATACCGTATTTCCTACCCTAACTTTCTGTTTTCTACCTTTTAAAAGTTTCTGGAGAACGCGGGTTCGAATCCCCTTCCTGGCATCCACATTTGGGTTTTCCACTCCAGGCAAATTCCGGTATGTTTCCTTCAAAAGGTCATGGCCGAATTCATGCCCGTTCCTTTCCCCCAGTCCTTTCTAGCCTCTAATGACCTCGACAAGGCGGAAAGCCGCAAGGAAAAAAAAAAAAAAAGAAAGAAAACTTGTCACATCACATATTAAGAAAGAAATTTGTCAGACTTTGACCTTTAAAGGGCAAAAGTATCATTATTTCCGTAACATGTTTTTTTCTCTCTTTTTTTTTTTTTTAAGGAGCCATTTGTCTGCCTTGATGCCAAACCGAGAACGATAAATGAGGTATCATTTTAAAGATTAAGGTATCCACTTAGGCAAAATTAATAACGAAATTTTTCTGAATTTGACCCTTGATGTACAAAAATAGTAACTGTGAAAGTCGCACTAATGAGACAGTTCAGAGTCAAGCCGTTATACAGCGGCAGCTAATATCACAGAGATATTAATAAATTGCTCACTGGCGTCGACTATTGTTACCGTACCTATTACACTAAACAAACATACAATTGTTTCAAATAAGCGGTTCTTCTTTCATTCTATTACAAACCATTAACTTACTGTTCAACATATTCGCGAAATTTTCGGACGGGTCATCTAGTGTAATTGAATTTTTATAAATAATTATTATAGCTGCATTATTTTGAGTTCATTGACAGAAAGTGACCGAGTGATGATGAAATAGTAAAAAGAGGATATATATAGGACTACTCAAAGAACAAAAAATGGGAGAGAAAAAATTGTGAACAAAATTGATTCCAGTTCTGTTTTGAAAAGTAGTATTGAAGTTGTGAATAAATGACAGATGTATGGATGATAGTTTAAATGATTAAAAATAGTGCAAAAGGTATTGTTGAAGATTGAAGCGGACGTTACTTGTATAAGAAATGTGACTAAGGATGTTCCATCAGAAGTTGAGATTGGTAAAAGCTGACAGTACTGAAGGTTGAATACGGTAAGATAATACAAGCTACGGATAGCACAACTAGAGGTAACGAGACACAATTATAAAAGTAGTAAAGCCTGGCCGTTTGCAGTAAATGCATGTGTAGTATTGAATAGTTGAACAATAGTAACGGTCAAAACGGATCTCTAAATGTTAATAGCACACCCGTTTAAAAGTTATGCCATTACAGTGTGCTAACCATAATATAAGCTAGTTAGTGGAAAACAGAACTTACACGAAAGTTCCGGTAAGTCTTTGGCGTAACTTGGTTCGATTCTCTATTCCGAAAACCATAACTCCGTTTTCCACGGTTTACAGAAACCATTCCAGTCATATGACAGCAGGATTTCCTGCGTTCTTATTAACCTCAGTATCTTCGCAGCACTATTAACACTGTCGTCGATGACCCGTATAGTTCTAAGTAAGAGATAAAGATAAAGTTAAACAGTTTTAAAGGTTAGTATGATGTGAACATAGAGTTCCAGCTTTCGTTCACTGCGACAGAGTAGTATGATGTAGTGTCATTATTGCTAACTGGCTATAAGGTACCCTTTTAAGTTTAACCAAAAAATACAGTAATTCCTAACTGAAAGTGATTTAGATTATGAATGAATAAAAATTTTAAATACTCCAACCTAAATGTAAAATGATGATTTTTCCCTCTTTCGCATTTGTTTCTGGAAACTTGTTTAATTCTCACAACAATTATCACTAGATTTCTGAACATGCCAAATTCACCTGTAAAAATTATTTTCAGGCTCCTTTTCAAATATCGGTTGATGGAATTTGTGTCAGTTTATTTTTGA
>JARYHS010006406.1:0-20913 GCA_031002005.1 Vandiemenella viatica
ACTAGTGACAGATCTAAACTATTATGAAATCCCTGTCAATGGTTTTATCGACTCAATAATCAAACCGGGTAGGGTTGATGTGAGACTGAATTGGAGTAAAGATGCAAGGTTACTCTATGTGAAGCGAGGTGATAAACTTAGTTTTTTCCCAACAACTGTAAATAATCAACACTTCAAGCCATTTACAGAAAAATTAACAATGAGATATAAAATAGTACAGTGAACACCCACAAGCTTCATTTTATGTGTAAACATGGACCCAACAACAACTAAACGTGGTATTATAAAGGCCCGCAATGCAATTCGACGAAAGTTACTCCAGCTGAAGAAGGGCCAAATTGACTCTGAGAGATTCTTCAAGGATTCATTAAGACCTGTGACAGATACTATGGAAAGAGTTTTCTTACCTCAGCGACATATAAAGCAGCAGTCTCCTCTCTTGATCAAAGATATCGTGAAGTCACTTGGTCGAAGTGAGCGAGATTATGATTCAGTGTATGGCGTTCGATGGAAGAATGATTCACTAATGATTGGAAACTCAACTGGTGCTGTTGACGAAAATGTTATTTTGATCGATGGTGATGAATATGAAAGAACAAGAGGATTAATGGAGTTGTTTTTGAAAAACCCAAAACAGTATACTGCCAAGGACTTGAAAAGCAATTCTGAAATATTAAACAACACAAGCGCTCACAGAGTAAATTTTAGTCCATCAGGCAAAGATTTGAAGTCACCTGGGAATATTAAGTATAAAACCATAATCTCTAAACTTGTAAACCAGTCTGGTTCTGGACTTCTTCCTATGAAGGAATATGTGTACTGGGACGATCCCAATAAACTCGTTGAAAGATTGAAGTTACTTACCTCATCGACATCTGCAGGACATACAGCACACTCCAACGAAATTTTATCAGTAGTTGAAGAACTTCGTCAAAGAGACATTATTTTGTAATATGGATCCAGTTGTGGCAGAACTCCATCGATCAGCAAAAAGAAATTTCCCAAGACGTCACGTAGTCATCAAAGGACTCGATGATCTGTGGCAAGCTGATATTGTGGAAATGATCCCATACTCTAGTAAAAACAGTGGCTACAAATATATACTGATGGTGATTGATAGTTATTCAAAGTTTGCATGGGCTATACCTCTCAAGAACAAGACAGCTAGTGTGGCTGTTGATGCTATGAAGAGAATCCTAGGTGGAGGTCGTGTTCCTAAAAACTTACAGACTTACAACGGAAAAGAGTTTTACAATTCAAAGTTCAAGAAACTCGTTAGTAGATATGGTATTAATTACTACTCAACATACACACATCTACAGCATCAATAGTTGAACGGTTAAAAGAACGATTAAGAATGCAATGTGGCAAGAATTCAGCAGACGTGGTTCACATCGGTGGATTGAACTTCTTCCTCAGTTAATGTCAAATTATAACAACAAATGGTACAGCACCATCAAAATAAAACTCTCTACTTTCAACAGTGTACTTCCGTGTTAAGACTACCACGCCAGCAAAATTCAAAGTTGGCGACCATGTTAGGATTAGTAGGTTTAAAGGAAAGTTTGAGAAAGGCTATCTGCCAAACTGGTCAACTGAAGTGTTTACCATCAGAAAAGTTAAATTATCAAATCCTGTAACTTATTTACTTAAAGATTATCAGTGTAAAGATATTGCTGGAGCCGTACATCTGTACCATGTAAAGACTTGCATATTCTTCTAAATTCTTGATCTGGAAAACCCGCCACACTTGTGTCGCGTGTTCGTAGTCATCGTCCGAAATATCAGACTCTGACAGCTAACTATAAAATTTAGACATTGGGGGGAGCGTGGCCTCTTTGAGTTTATCCCACGAATCCATGTATTCGTATGGGAAGACTCCTTTTCGCTTAACCAGTTGGAACTGCTCGGGGTCCGTGAAATGCTTACTTGTAATGTACATAAAACGGTCCTGAAGGGTTCCAACCGGCTTATCTAACGAGGAATGCATGAAACGGTACAATTCCAGGAACCGCAAAGTGATTGACGTACCTGTAATCTTTTTAGAAAACGAAATATAACGTTCAGTGTTGATGGGTAGGACATCCATCCCATCTTCATCGACGAGTGCTAAGGCCCTAACAATGAAGTGCGCATCATACCCAGACAAATTATGGAAAAAGACGGGTATGTACCTTAGATTGTTATACTGTAAATTACAGTTACCGTGTGCAGCCCCTCTGAATGCACCTGTGATGTGGCAATGATCACGGACCTTAACGGCCCCCGGTGCAAAGCCGTCACCACAGATGTGACATACCGTGGCACTTGTAAATTTTGCCTCATCATCAGCCGACATTACAAGAGGCGTGACGGCCTTGTAAATTTCAACAGCGTCATGGGCCAGTTTCACGAGTTGTTCCACCAGCCACGTCTCAGGGTTTTTACCTGGGAATGAGTCGAATCGGTTCAGCTGAGGGTCGTATGCGCAAACGACCTGGTATGCCGCAGCAAAAGGGATGTGTTCCGTGACTGATGTGGAGTGAGAGGCGCTGGGGTCGGGTCTGCACGTATCAAAGGGTTTCAACAAACATTCAAAGTCCGCGTAAACGACGAATGGTACACTCTGTTGGTGTACAAAATCCTTAAACTTTAAGGTTTTGTCTTCGTCGCCGGGTAGGTCGACTCTTACAGCTCTTACCCTTGCGCAATCAATCTCATGGCGTTCCAAGAGATCTTTGCGACTGAAATGCTGCAGGCATCTATCACATATGAAAATTGCATTTTCATGCGTAGTTAATGAGGATCTGACTAACTTGGACAAGTTCTTGATTTAGCAGTAGTGAAACTTGTCTTCACCCTCTGTAATCAACAACATGTTTATATGGAAATCGCGTTTGACTGCAGCAAGATGGAGGGGACCTACAACTCTACGGCTTGGAACCAGAAGGTAGAAAACATAGACATTGATGGAATATTTAGGATTTTGCCTCTCAAATTTGGAAATGTCTGACAATTTTACAGGGAAGTCTATGCAAAATCTAAATCGTACTTGGAACGAACTTTAATATATCTGCTAACTAATTCCGCGTGAGCTTTCACCTTTTCGCGAAATGCCAGGATCGTCCAAAGAAAACAACGATCATCTTTGTTTTGAACATTGATAATTGCCTTGTTTGCTTGGATATCGGATGGCAGTGCTATAAATGAAGAGCCCCTATACAGCGGTTCGAATTTAGCTACATGGATGTCGAGGGAGTTAATTTGATCGAGGCATTTGCCAGTATCCCGGTCCTGGAATTCACTAAATCTCTTCTTGATATCTTGAAACACATGGACTTCATACCACTCTTCCAGGGTAGTGCTTAATGTGAGTTCGCGCATCTTGGGCATAAAACAAATACGGCTGACGTTAGTGACATTGTTCTTCTGAATTTGGAAAAGGCAATCCAACCCCACCTGGCATTTTGTAGCCGGTGTTGAAGGATTGTGAATAATCGCGGAAATTTGATCATTAAAAATTTTGAAACACACTCTAATAAAATTACCAGGATCTTTAAAATGTTCAGTATTTACAACAGTGATTTGAAGTAACCTATTCCCGTAAGCACTTGCCCTGATAGTTGGCTTCAGGCACGTAGCATCTGGCTTACTTGTTTTTTCCCCACCCTCATTAACGCCGGACCCGGTAGCTTGAGTGTTGGGCAGCCACTGGGAGGAGAGTTCATCAGTCGCCCAGAGTGCCTCAATTGGCGACAGAGTAGCAAGCAGCTCATCCTCCAACGGTTCTGCCCAAGCGCTGGTGCTTGGCTGCGGCTCGTCCGCGATGGTTGGAATGCCCCACAACGCTTCCAGGTCCGGCGACGACATATATCCATCTGCAATAAAAAAAAAACATCAGATTTCATGGTTAAAAGTCTAAGAAAAAATAATCAAAAAAAGTAGAAGAAATACCTTACCTGTCACTTTCGTCCTTTTCGATGGTCCATCATCATCATGTGTGGTCATCATCCTTTTTTTGAGGGGGCCCGCTGGCTCCGAGGAATCATGCTGACCTATAACAAAATAAATTTAGTTAGACAAGGAAAAGAAAGAGAGAAAAACTGAGCATTAACAACTGAATCAAAATAAATTTAACCAGACAAATAAAAAAATCTACAGAGAGAAAAATATTTAAACACTTACCAACAAAGATGTCCCCAGGCTGATTGGTATTATCATGTTCAGGCCAATCTGCGGGGAAATAAAATCAGCCTTTACTGCACAGCCAAAAGATTTAAAGTAATTCAGTTAAATCACTTACCACTCGCAAAATCATTTTCGTTGGTGCATGCCATCACCTCTGGAGTGGAGATCATTCGCAGACCTACAACAGAAAAAATTAGTATCAAACACACGAGGGGAAAAAATACTTTCAGTCAGATACTTACCACCGCTTGCTGAGGCATTCACAGGTTCCACGGGTAGTTCTACAACAGAAAAAATAAAAATATTTAGTGGTTACAGAAAAATATTTTTTAGTACCAAACATGAATATTATCTATAGCAAGAAATTATAAATCACTTACCACATGCAAAATCATTGCCGTTGATGCATGCCATCAGCTCCGGAGCGGAGATCACTGGCAGACCTGCAACAGAAAAAAAAAAATTAAATTTGTAGTATCAAACACACGAGGGGAAACAAAATTACTTTTCAGTCAGATACCACCGCTAGCTGAGGCACTCACAGGATCCACTGGTGGACCTACAACAGAGAAAAAAAAAATGTGTAGTATCAATCACACGCACGAGATATAAAAAAATTAATTACAGTCAAACACATACCTCCAGCACATGTGTAACGCACCACCAACTCCGGAGTTGAGATAACTCGTGGTTCTACAACAGAAAAAATTGTAGTATTAAACAAGTGAATATATACTTGCAAAAATATATTAATTTCATTCAAGAAACTTACCACTCGCTAAATCTTCACTAAACAGTGCTGAGATCTCCGGTAGGTCTGAAACAGAGAAGAATAACAAATTACTTTGAATAGTTTAAATTAATAAAACTAATAAAAAAAGAAATTTAATTATGGTTTGTGAATAAATTATCTACATCTGCGGCGGACAGCACCGGCTGTTCTGGAAAAAAAGAAATATTTAGTATCACTGGTATAAACACATATGATAATTCATTATTTAAAGTCACTTAACATTATCTGAAGCAGACTGAGAATGTTCCATGGTGTAGCGACGGTCCAAGCGCAACGAGCAACTGAAAGACAATGAGGCCCGGTCCACGTGGCGGTAGCTATTTATACCGGCGGAGTGTCGCAAACATGGCGCTCGCAAACAAGTGCTTGCTTAACGGCACGCCAGCCCCGCACGGCACACATTTCGGAACGGCTAATGGAGCGCGCATTCCAGAACAGAAATATCCCTTGGTTGAGGAAATAGTTGCAGCGGGCGCACCTGTGTAACACGCCTCAGGCGGCGGAATTCTCCGCTCTCCTGTGGGTGGGGGGGAGTGGAATGTCTGCGCCCAAAGAAATTAAGCCCTTAGGAGATGCTGCCCCCTTAGCGGCCGGTGGAGGAACTAACGATCCGCCATCTTGTGTCGTCATACGACCCTGAACGCTGATTGGCTGCTCACTCCGTGACGTCATGGGTTTTCCCGGTTTCTTCCTAGCTCCATCCTTCCCCCACTACTGTTCTGACGTTCGATTTCATCAATTATAGGCGCAATATTCCGTTTACAATGTTTAACGAATTCACACTTATGAAGTTTTATTCACGCACAAAGACTTTTCGCATATCCTATTTTGTTTATAGCTTGTTCCGTAAATCCGCCCGATAATTGCTCAAACTCCAAGACAGTTTCGCAGATCTTTTAATTTCCTTAGGGCAGGAAAATCCACTATTTTGTATATCTTTTCATTTTATGGTCAGATCCCGTCAGAACTAATCGTATAACCCAAGTGCTGCACCTCATGTGTACCTACATCATGTATCAATGTCTGGTCTCAATTTCACACTATTCTCCTTCAGCGCATCAAAGACGTTCTGCAGATATTTTAACATGTCCCTCAAAGGTTTCTGATACAACCAGGAGATCATACATGTAAATTAGACAAAATTCCTTAATTTGAGGCATCATGATTTGATTCATTGCTCGGATAAATGTAGATGCTTCGTCTTTAAGCTCAAACGGGACGCGATTATAACACGGTTGTCTTCCCTTGAAGATAAACGCTGTGTATGGCCTACATTCGCGATCTAGTTCCAACTGACTAAATCCAGCGGTTATGTCGGGTGAGCTTAGCCACTGCTTTCCGTGGAATCTACAAGTCGGTTAAAATTTCGGTCCTCTCTCCATCGGCTTCCAGAAGTCCAGAAAGTACTTTTGCGTCTAAACAAATCCTTAACGTCCCTTATCATTTCAAAACAGTCATCAACGGAGAGACGTATTCAAATGCGCAGAGCAAAATTATTCCTTCACTCTCTGGCGCTTCAAGTACTTCACGTGCCGCAGGTCTTAGCTTCTGTGGAACTGAATAAATATGTGCCTTTTAGCGGTGAATTATCATTGATTCAAAATTTGTGTGCTTCGCTCCTCTATTTTTTTTTTTTTTTTTTGGGCGAAATGAAGTTACTGGTAAGTTGTCTGCAATTAGGCGCTGCAGTCTGTCTTTTTGTTGCTGGTTTAGGTCCTTATTTCCATTGACACCAGTATAAAGAATGTCGGAAACTTCCATACGTTCATCTGTTTGCGCCGCTCATATAAACACGGGTGTCCTTGAACCTGCCTCTGGCATGTAGTGGATTGTGTTCACGGTTAAGCCTTTGACGGAATCCTTTACCTAGGTGGGCCCATGGAGCAAAAAAAGAAAAGAGAGGAGACCACGTAAGGGACATGCAAGGAAGTGACGCCGAGAGGAGAGCGGTGGGGTGGGGAGGTCACCATATTGGTTGGGTCAAGAAACCCAGGGAATGTATATGGAACGGAAGAATTTCTTCGTTTTTAACCTTCTCATTACTAATAATGCAGTCTTATGGGGTCACATTTATATATACCCTAATTGATATAACCTATAAACATTAGAATTTAAGGAAAACAACCTGGTAAATAATTTTTGATACGAATTTTGTATACCGAAACAGAACTTTTTTTCTCCCTACAGTCGCAAAAAAATACAAAAAGACCTAAGCGTAATATTGCTATTCAAATAGATTAGATAGCTGTTCAAATGGATTATATTACCACATTCAAGTTCAGTAATTTTAATCCTTTCAAAATCTTTGATGAGAAAGTTTACAAAATCAAGAAAAATAGGTCTGATTCTAGACCTATTTACAAGCAGAAGCAAGTCCTATGAAATTTCCAAAATAGCCTAGACGAATGGTTAGGACTTTAAAACAACAGAAACCTTCAAAAGAATTCACTGCTAACTCAGAAGATATTGCACTGGTATTCGATAGACCTATTTAAATTCGTCAGCAGCATTAGTGCAAGGGGAGTCTATCATTACCGTGGATCCACAATCTGATGATGAATTCATATATATATATATATATATATATATATATATTTCGCTTAGTTCTCAAAAGTGAGGTGGTTAGGCCGAAATGCGGCCTGGACCAAAAGAAAAGAAAACTAAGTGAGATATCAAAACATTGTGTTCTTTACTTTCAATTAGTTTCATTGAGTTACATAAGTATTCGTCATCAGATTATGGTACCACGGTAATGATAGAACTGGCCAGTGTAATTATCTTCCTACCATATATCAAAAGTCGCAAGCTTGTGTCACTAACAAGGTGCTCAATAAGTTACTAATAACAAATAATTTGTTCCTTATACTATAAAAAGAATATTCTGCAACAGGCTGCATTTCAACCTAATTACAATTTGACTTAATGCAACCAAACACTTTAAACGTATTGGGAATTACATTTCAGATAACAACAAAATGGACTTCATTACGATTACTTGATCGCATATCACTAATTATCACAATTAATTTCATCAAACACTTTCAATATAAATTATGTACAACTGCACTAAAAGCACATAGAATAATGTATTCGCTTCATCGCGATGTAAACTTGATCCACACGTGAAAAATAGTAATATAAAATGGTTCTCTGCATCAGCAAATATTTGATAACACCGTCGTCCTATTGAGAGCTGTGAATAAACTTTTTTAACAGGCATTGTAAATCTATAATGACATCTATTATGTCTCGCAGACGGCGCACTACAAATACTTCAATAACAATAATTTCAACGTGACTTACCTATGGAATGTTATTCCAGGTTGCTTTTTACTTGTTCTGTTTGTGCAACCATAGGCAACACAATTTGGCATTATAAAACACCTTGAACTATCCGAACATGAAATGTTCACAGCAGGAAGCTAATGAAAACAGACCAATGTTTTGAACTCACGAAGATGGCGGCCGCCCATGCGCAGTCGGCTCCGGAGTTTACAGGTTGCTTCACAGTTTAAGTGACACCTTGTCTCCTCTCTTTTCCTACCTCCATGGGTGGGCCCGCTGTTTGTGTACCATGCGACAGGCTCCCTCATGAGGTTCTCCACCGTGTGACTACCCATTGAAGTTCCACTTGATATTTTCCCATTACGTCAGCTCCTGTAATTATGCATAACTATAATCCATTAATAATTAGGGTGATAATGTATACGCGACTCCAAGAAATCATCATTGGAAATTAATTGTATTTGTCGATTCACCTGTTTTCGCGAGCGGCGCTGAAATTATGTCCAATTAATTTCCCTTTGATTGCAGCTGTCCTGAAATTCCAGTCTCTTGTGATCCCGAGTCCATGAGTGCTATATATTCTGTATCATAAATTTCTACTTTTATTTGGGGACATCTTGCTTCCAAACGTTCATTTTTACAATTTTCCTGTTCATTGTCACTCACCTTCTCTGGACCATTTTAATTTCCCTTTGATTGCAGCTGTCCTGAAATTCCAGTCTCTTGTGATCCCGAGTCCATGAGTGCTATATATTCTGTATCATAAATTTCTACTTTTATTTGGGGACATCTTGCTTCCAAACGTTCATTTTTACAATTTTCCTGTTCATTGTCACTCACCTTCTCTGGACCATTTTTTCTCCAACATTTTAACTTATCTTTCTTGTTTATCTTGAGGTGCCCAACAATACTTTACTGTGAAGATGAATTTCATTGGTCTCTTCTCTTCTCTTGGTGAACTAGTAAATGTTTGGCTCATACCTCCTCTGATTTTTGTTTTTGTCTTATTGTATGCATATTCTGCGGCCTTTCTTTCATTCCTTGCCTTTCTTGAAAATTTCCAGTTCAGCCCACTCCTTGCCCGTATTTTAATCAATTATTCCGATGCTGAAACTGATTATGGTTCTGTTCTTATCGCCTTTTATTGTTCACTCAGTTTTCTTGTTTTATAAATTTGCCGTTCTGCTCATCTCTTTTAGTTCTTGCTCCCGTTCGTGATACATGTCAATCCGGTACGAATTTCCAAGTGTTTCCAAAAACTGTTTTAGTGTTGTTATTACAATTGGATTAACATTACACCGAAATGGGTACTCAGTACTCCAATTCTCCATTTGCCAAAGAATAATCCAAATGCTCCGCTAACTCAGCCAGCTTGGATACTAAGATCTCACTGACTCCCAGCTACGCCGATAAATCTCCACTATACATTGTGTCTGCGTCAGACCACTTTTGAGAACAACTTCTTGAACTCTTCATACGATGGTTTCGAATCACAAGCGATATTGAAGTAGATTCGTTTCTCTGAGTTTAAACATTGCTGTAAGACCTGTATTTTCAAACTTTCAGTGATATTTTTAATGTGAAAATATTCTTCCAGTTGCTGTAGAAATATCTTTATACCGAATCTTAATAGCAGTACTCGTCCACGAATTACAATTTCTTGGCCAGTTACATATACTCCCTAAGTAGTGTTCTGAGGAGAGAGCTAGGATTTTAACCGTTACTCGATGACGTCACAGGGTATGGGGGGGGACGGCGTGTTTAGTTCACCAACCCACCACGAGATGGCAGCAGCGAACAGCGCTAACCTCAGTCTGTGTGATACTGCTGTACAGTAATTAGGTCGCGCTGTGAGTCACTATGGAGTCGTGTTTAATCAGCACTACGAGAAGACATTTAATTTGTGTACCATATGCGCCATTACCGAGCAACGTAAATATGGTTAATGTTTTATATGCAATTGGACCCAATTCCTATTAGATGTGTACGTGTTTGATATGAGTCATAGCTAAAAGAAGAGGTATAAATACCAGCACGCCAGCCAGCTCGCCCTCAGTCATCTTGCGCAGTTCACTATGGCTATAGTCGGCGTCATGAAATTAGGCCTGCCAAGGTCACATATTCTCCACTGCCTCCCCTGCCCGCACCAACCCTCTCTCCCTTGGTTGGGCCGGCGACATTGCCACATTAGCTTTTGCCGGTCGTCCATGCGTATCTTTACACGCGGTCGCTTTATTTCCTTAGTTTAAGGCCTATTCGAGTGATGTTAATGGTGGTGATGTTCAAGAACATAATCATGCAATTAGTGTATTAACAGACAGAAGTAATATTCGCGAACCTGCAGGCCGCCTGGGCATTGGAAACCTAATTAAAATCATTGTAGCAGATATTTTAAAGTATTTTTTAAGGAATATTACCAATAACTAATACGCAAAAATAAAAAATACTTCGCTAAATTACAAACACTGACATGGAGGTATTTGTGGCAGTCATTTCTATGTATAATCGATCCCTTACATTTTATAAATTAATTTTCGTTTTGTCTTTGCTTTTGAAGATTTCTCGCGAAATTTTTCATGTATGGGCCATTGTGTACAATGACAATAATAATTCTTACAGAAGCTGATAATATCTTTTCTGTGGAGGACAGGAAATATGTTTCTCAGTCGTAAACGAACCGACCGACCAGCCGGCACTGCGGCATGCGCTGCGCGCAATCATTCGCGCAAATATAAACTGTGAAACAATCCAAAAGGGGTTGTCTTAAGAGGCTTTGCCTGCTACCAGAATTAATTTCAGTATTTTCTTAGAAACTTTCTCGCTGGAAGTTTTTACGTAAACAAATAAAACGTAAGTTAGTCAGCGACAACATTTTACATTACACAGCCGAAACAACTAAGCGCTTCGTGTAACATTTTATTTTTTTTATTCACATGCTTCCCTATTTAATGAATAGAATGTATTCTGTATGAGTCTGTTAACTTTCAGGAAGGCACATAATTATTTTTTGAGTTATTACTTATTATTTTTATTGCTTTTTCTGTCGGTTGAAGTGAAAAAGTATTTTGATTTCTAATTTTCATGGAACACATTATTATTTTTTTAAAAACAGTCACACAAATATTTGGAATTATAAAGCACATCACCTTGTCCCGCATGTTAAGTATTATGTTTTAGAAATTTTTTCGCACTCATTACTGAAAGTTGATTTTTTTGCTGATTTGCAACACTGTTCGGATACTCCGTGACCTTCACAGGACTAATTTCGTGACTGCCACTATAGTATGGTGCTCCTGTTTTCTGCAAGCTACAAGTTAAACAGCAGTGACACCAAGCGGCTCACTGTTGGTTTGTTACCTAAACTGGGATTTAAACCAGTAGTTGTACTCGAAAAAGTTGAGTACAATAAAGTAACTCTCACACATGAAGAGTGGGATGTGCTGAGAACACAGGTCCATACAATTGGTAGCTTCTTCAACAACGGTGAACATCTGCAAACGAGTGTATTACTTGGTGACCACACCATCTCATCCCGAGCAGTGTCTGGAGCGAAAACTATATGGTTTTTCAACAATGCTGTTCATACCTATGGTGTGTTTCTTGGCGAATGAACTTGGAGCATGTTGGTCGACACCATCCCTGCAGTGAGCAGAACCATCAACAACATGAAGTCCTGGAGTTATCAAGCTAGTAAGTACTACAACGAGTTTGTGAACACGTTATCAGTGAAAGTGAATAGTGAATTTCCCCGTTGTTCTGTGCAGGATCTGATAGATATGCATATTGATAATATACATGTCAATGAGGTGTCGTACAGCCCTTGTTAAACACTAGACTATGACTGTTTAAAGCTGGAAATAAAGGCAAATAAAAAACTGTTAGTGTTTAATGAAGTAAAGTGCAAAGTTGAGCAAAATTATGATGTGTGGTCATAATTAGTGACACCAGCCCTCCATCCCTCAGTCTGCTACGATGCGCAGCCAAGTAATGTTCTTCGCGTCAATGTACCAGCTCAACAGTAGAGATTCCAAGAGACTGACTTTGGGGTTGTCACCACAGCATGATTTCGATCCTGTTGTGGTACTTGAGAGGGTGGGTTACAACAAGATCACCCTCTCATTCGAAGAATGGGAAGTACTCACCAGGGAGTAGGACACAGTGTCCAATATGTTCACCGACAGCGACCAGAGCAGCATCCAACTAGGGCAGCATACTGTTTCACGCAGGACAGTTTCTGGGGCGAAATGTTATTATTTCACAACATTACTGACCCCAACAGCGCATTTTCTTCGCCGAGTCTACATGGCGGAACCTCGTCGATGTGCAGCCAGCAGTAACCGCATCCTTGTCCAACAGGAAATCAGCATACTACAAGGTGTTTCTGAGTGAGTTGGCTGACAAAGTGTTGAGTGACTACTACACATGTACTGTCTCAGTGTCGAAGTTAATGGATATGCACATCAACAACGTTCATCCTATTCATGTGTCTTACAGTTCTACAATTGACTTTGTGCAATAAAGGAATGACATAGTTGCATACAAAAATTTGATTGTACTTAATGATGTATGCAGAATTGAAAACAGTGAAGAATAAAATCATTTTACCAGATTTTTCTTTTGTCATTTCACCTATCCTAATTAAATAATAAGATAGAATAAATTTTTTAAAAAAAATCTTTTATTTCGCCCACCAGTTGACGATTAAAAATACATTTTTGCACACATATTATTACAAAATATTTGTAAGTTACAAAGTTTTCTCAAATTATTTTTCTTGAGTTCACGCACTGGTGGACATCCTAAATCTTCAATGTTGTAGCATACTTTCTTCCCGATAATTTTCTGCAGCCATCTTGCCTTCTCCCGTCCTTTAACGTAAATGATCATTATCATTGGTTATTGCATGTAGTATAGAGCACATCCTACTGAAGCAAACAGCATCAGAATTCCAAGGTATTCCGTGGTAATTATGTGTAAGCCATCTAACTTCTGGCTCATTACCTACATACGATGGCGACGATACAGAAATACAGTGTGTAGCGATAATATTGTCTGAGCGCACTATGGATATAGCAATTTCTTTGAAAATAAACCCTCCATCTTTCTTCGTGAAGCCCTGTGTGTCCAGGAAGATAGTCGGCATGGTAATGGTTGGTAGGACTGGGTGCTACATGGTTTTATGTCAGCTTACGCAAAACACCGGTTAGAGGTACATATTTTACTACACGAACATGCAAGATCAGGCAGTACGCAGAGGTGTAGGCAGGAAAATTCTACCTGCTATCAAACTCCATACGAATATCTACAGGTCCTGTTTTAACAGACTCATTTTGATGTGAACAGTCTATTACGGCGATAGGGGCAGTTTCTATAGTCTTCACGTTTTAGTAACGGCGAAGGAAGGTCTCGCTCGTAGTAAGACTGTTGGAATCTTGCATACATGTCATACAACACTGTGGTTCAGTTTTTCTTAAAGTCTAGATTCATGTTCTCATATGGATACGCCACATCATTTAGGAATACTTTGTCATTGGCGAGATTGCAGTCGTCAAATATGGCTGCACTGAATTCCGTTTCCTGTTTGTTTGTTATCCCAGAACCACGAACCTAGGTTTCTCCAGTTGCGTTGATGTTTTCAAAGACCAAATTTGAGTCTTACTGATTGGAAGCAACGGGTGCTACAGCCGATCCCAACTTCTGAAATTAATGTGAAGTGGTTTTCCATTGTAACCATCTTGAGCAACGCTAGTTTTTCTCTTTCACCTACTTGGAAATGAGGCATCACCCATGCTGCTGGTGAATTTACTTTCCTAAGGATTTGGATTAGCTTGCACATATGAATTTGTATCGTCCCTCGCTCGAATTAGTATTAGTTCTTGTTTTACATTTGCAAGCATCTTTTTAAAGTCTTCGCAAAACCCCAAGAGCATACTCAGCGGTATACATACATCAAAGTAACTATTTCCAGGAGCGCGTTGAGCCCATCCTGCATTTATCAATACACCCATTTGTGGGGCCTTGCAGAAATAAGCGTTTTCAATGTGCTTGTGATACCAACGTTTCTATTTAGGTCAATTTCTGTTCCATTGAGTTCATATCGAATTTCATCAAACAGAAGAGCGAATGCATTGGACGTGATAAGTGAATTTGTTACTGCTCCATCTGATTTCATGAATCTTCCTTCAATATGCAAGTAGCTTTCGCATGGTAGTGTATATGTATCTTGGTTTTGAATCGGTATACGAATTTCATCATTGTTATTAAATGTGGCTGGCGTATGCGGCTGTTGAGTCAAATATTGTTTGCGCGTCACTGACTCGTCAAACCCCACACTGTTATGTCTAACACGTCATCCATGACTTTTAACTGAATAGCCTAACGACTGTAGGATGAGCACGTTTTCAGGTGTTAACCGCTTCACTGTCGGTTCACGACTGACAGCTTTGTGATGTTGATGCTTCTTGTTATAACGAGCGCCCATTCTTCTTTATATGCAGTCTAAGTGTAATGGTTTCCCCTCTAAAATCCACTAAATTACCGTCTTGATCGCTCTAACGCTGATGTTGCTGAGAGTTTTTACGGTGAGGGGCAGATAAATGACATTAGCGGGTACTTCCACAATCTTGTACCCTGATGGAACTGTTGGAAAAAACTCGTGTAGTGTATGGCCAAGCTTATCGTTGTCGTAATTTCCGGTACATATGCTGCATTCTATTCTTATTGCGTTAATTTTGAAGATCTGCACAGTGTAGTCTGATGTATGAAATCCAGGCTTTAACACACGTTTCGAAAATCCAAGTAGAGATCCAATTGAGTTTGGTTCAGCGAAGTCAATTTCCACAGGTGTTTCAATCTCACACTTGAGTGAATTGTTTTTGCTCGAATGACTAGCTTTTCGTTTTTAGTACGCTGAACCAAATAATTTGACAAATCGTCAATGTCGTAAGATCCTGTGGGTATGACTACCACTTTATTCTTCGAGTAATAAAATTGACAATTTGATTTTTTCTATATTCAGAATCGAATTGTAAGTATGAAAATCAACCAAGCCATCTGTGTATTCGCCTTGGCTCAAATCTATCGGTGGAAAGTAATTACAGCCCAAGACTGAACTGTTGCCCGACAAGCAGAGTGTAACAGACATGTGTTTCTCTGACCAAGGTTCGTTCAAGACTGACGTAATACATTTTCATACAGGAATTTTAAACACAAATGACCACATATATGTGTGCCAAATTTCTGGTGCCGTTGCAGATTGTAAAGTATTCTGTTCCCTGCAAGTACCGCTGCAACTCCAATGGAGGATTCAGGTCACCGAAACTGTCGAAATACTTAACTATACCGTATTTTGTACTTGATGTAAGCAACCCAACGTATCCCAGCATTATCAGCACTGTCCAAGTTCACGACACCACATTCACGTTCACGAATTTTGTGAGGTAGTGTATCACGCATGAAAACACCTCGAAAATATGGTATGCCCAAACGCTTTACATGTTTACGCATGTCTTCGTCTGTCAGTGGTTTAACCGATTTTTTTTTTTTAATCCAGACCCTTCTTTCCTGTATGGTTTCAAATATAAACCTTTACCCCTCATTGCAAATGCCTCCATCGTTTCGTTGTGCCGTTTCTCCTCTGCCAACTGCTTATTCGCCTTTTATGCTGCTTTGACAGCCTTGACGACATTTGCAACCCCACCTGCCAAAACACCAGCTGCTGACAATGCGGCAAATAATGGTGTTAATGGAAGAATACCACCCTTTATCTTCTTTTTCTTAATACCACCACCGAACTTTAACTTAGCACACATGGCTCTGATAACCACAAATGCAGCTGCACGTTCACCAAACTTTGCATCCATAGCCTTAATTCTTTCTGCTGCCTTCTCTGCGAGTGTAGAATCTGCAAGTGTACGATCTGCCCCCTGTGCATAAGCAATGTCGTGTTCCCTGCAGGCTGCATCTAGTGGGTTGATACCCTTCTGCCCAAGAGCCAACCGTTTTTCCAGTTTAGTACCGGGACCACAAAACTGGTATGTTGGTATATGCGCCTCAAAAGGCATCTTGTCGATGAGCTTGTTTAAAAAACCACTACCTTTCTTCTTCTTCCTCGTAGTAGGCATTGTTACTGACTGACTAACTTTACACGTTCGTGCGGCTATATATAGCCACAGCAACCACCAATCCTTGTCAATATGAAGTTCGTCAAACAAAGAGACACATTGTCCGTGAGTATTATCGATACTGTCGGCAACAATACTAGACGAAAGAACGGACCTCTGTTCCCTGAGACAGTGAGGGCAATAGTGTGTGGCCCATCAAATTGTGGGAAAACCAATCTTGTGCTATCCCTGCTAGTACACCCCAATGGTCTTAGATTTGAAAATGTATACGTGTTTTCCAAGTCGTTGTACCAGCCAAAGTATCAATTACTAGGGAAAATATTAGAACCCATTAAAGAAATTCAGTATTTGACATTTAGTGATAATCAAAGTGTACCTCCTCCAAGTGAAGCTCTCCCTAATTCTGTGTTTGCGTTTGACGATGTTTCGTGTGAGAAGCAAAATAACATACGAGATAACTTTTGTATGGGCAGGCACAGATCAGTGGATTCTTTTTACTTGTGCCAGACAAATAGCCGTATACCGAAACAGTACAGACAATGCTAACTTGATCGTGCTCTTTAAACAGCACAATATGAATCTAAAACACATTTACAACGATCACGTCAACACCGATATGACGTTCAAGGAGTTTAAGAACCTATGTGGGTACTGCTGGAATGAGAGTAAACACGGATTTACGGTTATTGACAAAGACTGTGACATGTACCATGGAAGATACCGCAACGGATTTGATTCATTTTTGAATAAATAGCTGAACACCCTACGTACTGGTATCATTACAAGCATGGACAAGTTTGGGAGAACTTCAGTGACACAGAGCAAGAGAGTGTTGGTTTACCCACCACAGAACATACTTCTTACGAATGAGGGTAACTTGGATTGTCAGGGTAAAGTACTCAAACGTGTGGCCAATCCCGTCAAAGACGATGATGCTGCAAATAAAGGATTCGTTCAAGCCATTCACCGGGATGCCATTGATAAATCTTTGCGTATGGTTGTCGAAATGGAGAAGAAACTTTCAAACTCAGATGAAAAATTTCGCTTAAACCAGGATTTATTTTCCTTACTGAAGGAATTAAAATTTAAGTGCATCCATCGTGGTACCCATTAACCCCACAGGTGAAGTTATCGATGAGGCGTATATATTAGAAGGAGGGTACAATTATTATGAAATTCCAACTGATGAAACAATCGTTTCCATGACTGTACCAAAAGGCATACTCGGCAAACATAACTCACGTGAATATAATAAAGATATACCACTCAATGTAAAACAACACGATAAACTTAGTTTCCATGTTAAAACGTCCGACCCCCATATACTAGCCGAACTCAGAAAGCCACACCCTGTCAATCTCATTGTGAATGTATTTTTCAAATATAAAATAATACAGTAAACACACACAAGCTTCATTCGGTGCGTAAACATGGATGCAACAACAACAACCAAACGTGGTATTATAAAGGCCCGTAATGCAATTCGACGAAAGTTACTCCGAGAAATTTTTCAAGGATTCATTACGACCTGTGACAGATACTATGGAAAGAGTTTTCTTACCTCAGCGACATATACAGCAGCAGTCTCCTCTCTTGATCAAAGATTTCTTGAAGTCAATAAGTCGAAGTGAGTGAGATTATGATTCAGTATGGTGTCCAAAAGAAAAATGCTTCACTAATGATTGGGAACTTACCTGTTACTATTGATGAAAATGTTATTTTAATCGATGGTAGTGAATATGAAAGAACAAGAGGGCTAATGGAATTGTTGTTTTTGAAAAACCCAAAACAGTATACTGCCAAGGACTTGAAAAGCTATTCTGAAATATTAAACAACACAAGCGCTCACATAGTAAATTTTAGTCCATCAGGCAAAGTTTTGAAGTTACCTGGGAATATTAAGTATAAAACCATAATCTCTAAACTTGTAAACAAGTCTGGTTCTGGACTTCTTCCTATGAAGGAATATGTGTACTGGGACGATCCCAATGAACTCGTTGAAAGATTGAAGTTACTTACCTCATCGACATCTGCAGGACATACAGCACACTCCAACGAAATTTTATCAGTAGCTGAAGAACTTCGTGAAAGAGACATCATATTGTAACATGGATCAGGTTGTGGCAGAACTCTATCGACCAGCAAGAAGAAATTTCCCAAGACGTCACTCGATGATCTGTGGCAAGGTGAAATAGTCGAAATGATCCCATACTCTCGTAAAACAGTGGCTACAAGTATATACTGATGGTGACTGATACTTATTCAAAGTTTGCATGGGGTATACCTCTCAAGAACAAGACAGCTAGTGTGGCTGTTGATGCTATGAAGAGAATCCTGGGTAGAGGTCGTGTTCCTAAAAACTTACAGACTGACAACGGAAAAGAGTTTTACAATTCAAAGTTCAAGAAACTCGTCAGTAGATATGGTATTAATCACTACTCAACATACACACATCTTAAAGCATCAATAGTTGAACGGCTAAAAGAACTATTAAGAATCCAATGTGGCAAGAATTCAGCAGACGTGGTTCACATCGGTGGATTGAACTTCTTCCTCAGTTAATGTCAAATTATAACAACCAATGGCACAGCACCATCAAAATGAAACCCCGTGATGTAAAGGACAACTCTCTACTTTCAACAGTGTACTTCCGTGTTAAGACTACCACACCAGCAAAATTCAAAGTTGGTGACCATGTCAGGATCAGTAGGTTTAAAGGAAAATTTGAGAAAGGTTATCTACCAAACTGGTCAACTGAAGTGTCTACCATTAGAAAGTTAAATTTCCAATCCTGTAACTTATTTACTTAAAGATTATCAGGGTAAAGACACTGCAGGAGCATTTTACCAGCAAGAATTACAATTAACAAAACATCCAAGTACATTTCTTGTTGAACGAGTGATCAGGAAAAGCAAGAATATGGTATTAGTGAAGTGTTTAGGTTTTGATAAATCACATAACACATGGATAAATATAAAAATTTATTTAAATTATAAAGTGACTTTTAATCAATAAAAAATATTACAACATATATTTGGTTTTATTTCACACATTCATAAAGATATAATTGTCTTCATATTTATAAATCAGTGCATTGCTTATAAATTTGTTGCCTAATCCTAAGTTACAGTGCACTAGCAAACCCCAACAGCTATTTTATGATTGACAAATGACCAAAGACTGTCACAGATAGACGGGTACAACTATTTACAATTAATGACTGTCATAGATGAACATAACTTTTGCTGCCACAAGTAAAAACTTATGCTATGACCAAATACTGTCACAGATAGATGGGTACAACTATTTACAATTAATGACTGCCATAGATGACCAAAAACTTTTGCCAGTACAACTATGTACAATAATGATATTCACAAATATTTACAACACAACCCATCCTCCCGTGCACTGTAAAATATACACGGGATAAACGTTATATTTATTCTTCATTCGCACTTATTTTAAAAACTCATTCACACTCTGGTACAGACTTGTTTCCCCAAGGTAGGGTCCCAATCCCGTCGGGGTAAATATAGCGTTTATCATCCAATCTAGACAGACCCAGCTTGGTTACTTCAACAGATGTTACTATATGGAGATTTGATGCAAATCGGAGTTGTTGTGGTGCTTTCTCTGGGGCACCATGTAAACAGTCAATGTAATCTTGTATATTAAGTTTTTTTTGTTACTGTGCGCCCCAGGACCCTTGGCCTGTATTCAGGTCTGGTTAGATTCTAGTCGGAATGACTACATTTTCGACCTTAGACCCGCAATCTCCACAATCAGGAAACATTCGCCTCATCTTACATAACTCCAAAAACCTTTTCGTTATAGGGTTCTATATTGAACGATTGTTGGTTTATATCCAGACGTGTCGAATTCCTCCCTGTTGCGTTTCATTACTTCATATGGATCACAGCCATTCACCAAATAGATAAAGCTGTCTGTGTCCATATAAAGTAATTTCGGGTGTATAAACTGCGGAATGGCGAATTCATAGTGAAATCGATACATCCGCAGTTTAGACAGATCGAGAATGACATTCCGACGTAGAGAGGCTTGTTGAAAAGTATCTTCATTTTCGACATCTCCAGAGCCACAAAGTCTTTATCGAAAATAGTCATTCGTTTAAAATGTGGTGAAGCCACGTGCTTGCGGGCATCGCGGCGGCCCGGCCAACCTGTACACAATTTCACGTCGCGGATGTTTTCTAAGGTTCTCCATTGTTTTGCCGAAAATTGAATTATTCATTAATTTGAAAAAGTCTCTCTCAAATTCTGATTTGCCGACTGACGAGAACGCGTGTTGAGAGAGATATATCTTTCAACCACGGTGACTGGTTGAAAGATATTACCCGATGAACCGTGCCCAACATCATCCCCAAGCCTACACATTGCTGGAGGACTCGGTAATGGAGAACATACCGAACCTTATCCTCCAACGTAGTCATCAGCTTGGGGTAAGTAGATCCAGGGGCGGCTTTGGGGTCTGGACATGTTGGTAAGTCTGCTAGAAAGTCGTGTATATATGGGGAACGTCAAG
>JARYHS010006408.1:0-20889 GCA_031002005.1 Vandiemenella viatica
TTACATTTTTCTACAAATTACTTAATTGAAAATATTTAAAAATTGATATTTATAAAAATAAATAAATTATTTTTTATTTATTTATAAATTGAAATTTCAGTTTTATAAATGAGATAGATGAAGTTGATTTTTAAACAATTTTAACAATTATTTTCATTATTTTAAATTATTACAATTTATAATTTTAATTTATCAAAGGGCTAATTGGTGAACAATATTTTTGGTTAGCCTGTCTTTTGCTAATACAAATAGATTAGATGGTTTCCCCACACGTGAGCAGGCGACATATAGTTGCCCATGGGAGAAACACGTATTTTCCAAGTCCAAGCCCAAGCGGACATTGTTTGGCCTTGAGATTTATTTATGGTCATAGCGAAAGCCAAACGAATCGGAAAATGAAGCCTTTTAAATGTTATTGGAGATTCTGACGGTATCATTGGAATACGTGGTAACAGGACGACTTTTCCTTTAACTTTCCAGTCATAATAGTTGCTTCAAGAACATTTCCTGTGATCATTTTGATGACCAAACGTGTACTGTTGCATAATCTAGGTGGATCAAATTCCGAAGTAGAATAATCGGTGAACCAATCTATAACGGTAGATTGTGTGGTGGCATTCCTGGTATATCCAAAGAATTTAAATACTCAGTTGGAAAATTTATGGCTTCATTATCATCTTCAATAGTGTCTACAGATTTAAATGACATCAGATCACCTGGCAACAACTGTTATATCTGGAAGTTAATTTCGTTGACATCAACGTTTATTGCTGCCAAAATAGCACGATTACTGAGCCAATTATGATCAGAGTAATTATTTGATATATCTGGAAACACACTCTCAATTAGTTCATTTTTTGAGTGAACAATAGTGCAGAATTTGTCTGGCACTTTGATGCATTGTGTATTTCGATGCAGTTCTATTTCACCGTTTCCAATATCCAGCAATTTCTTACAAAATACTTGTGCCGATGGATCATTTTGCAATTATACTCGCATGTTCATGGTCAAACGAAGTTTTTCGACATTCCGCCATAAAAACGAGTGTTTTAAATAAGCGTTAATCTCATCGGCGAAAGTATAGCGAGGAATCATGGGCGTACTTCACATTACACAGCAAGATGTGCAAAAGGGGAAAATCGGGTTAAATGCCTATGAAAATCCCCGCCATGACAGGGATTCGAACTGGGGACCTTTCGATCTCCATTCAGACGCCTTAACCACTATGCCACCAGACCGCTCGCTATTGATTTAGAAATTGGATAAGCTTGGAGTATTGGAATGGAGAATTATAAGGAAAATTTTGAGTTCATTGAAAAATACAGTACAATGGAAGATAAGAACTAATGAGGAAATAAAAACATTCAAAAAATAATAGAATCAGTCGCATGGATGACACCAGACTAACAAAAAAGTATGAAAATATTTTTTCGGTTTCAAGAGGTTAAGAAAGATTTGAAACGAAATAATAGCAGTGAACAGTATGGAAAGAAAAAATTTTCGAAAGCAGATTTCGAATATGGCAGGATTACAAGGTAGATAGGAGAAAAAAACGGGTGTAAGATGTTCTGAAGAGAGAAAGAGAAAAAACAGTGCAATAATGAAAGAGTACTGGAGAAGAAGAAAAAAAAAAAACAGGGAAAGAAGTGAAATTGACACGTGGTTCCTAGCTGGCCATAACGAAAAGAATAAGAAAAATGAGAAGCTAGCAACAAATACTTATACGTTTTTGAATTTATCGTCACGTTTTCTTCAATGTTATATTCAAGTGTGTAATTACTTCGTCACTACACAATACACAGCACTATTATAATAATGATACTACACGAAATATTCACGAAACTGGGTTATGTCATACATAAACACATATGACGTGGAGTAGATTGTAACAGAAATAATTCGAAACACAACGCAATCTACTGGATAATTACCCAACCTAAAAAACCAAGTGTTGTGTCGATAAATTAATACATCGCCATCTGTTAGATACCTATGTAACTATAATAATAATTTCGTGTGGTCGTAATGACCTGGTGACAGGGTTTCTATTTGCTGCACATTCCACCCCTGCGCCGGAGGTGAAGGCCGTGTTAAGTGCGTATAAAAATCCCCGTCGGCACAGGGATTCGAACCAGGTACCTTAGGACCTCCAGTCAGACGCCTAAACCACTTAGCCACCAGAACGCACAAACAGACGGCCCTTACAAATAATTACAAACCATTGTCCTATGACAAACAATGAACGAACATTTAATTCGAAATAATAAATATTAAGGTTAATAATCGAGATAGAAACTATCCTATCTTTTAAGTTGGACCAAATTACACGCAGTAAGCCAGACTTCATCAAAATCAGTTAAGTAATTTCGGAGTTCATCTGGGACAAACATCGTGATGCGAGATTTTTATATATATAAACATTTATTGGATTCAACTACGCTAACATCTACTAATGTTCAGAAAGTATTATTTTTATGGATTCAAGTCTCCAGTATCAATATTCAATATCTGCAAACATTTCAGCTCACAAAGTGAGGAGCGGCAAACATTTGTAGTACGGACGTGTCTTATTACTGGCAAGAAATCTCTTTTTCCAGCCGACATGCACCGTACGCTCCCTTTCCGCAGGGCGCAGCTGATGAGAACGCCGCGCCGGCTCTAATTACCTGAGGGCATTCTGCGAAAGATGAACCCGAGTCAGGCAGATCGATTGCGCTGTGTGCGCGTGCACAAAGGCTTTAATTTGCGGGGATCAGCGGCAGGTGATGAGGTCACACCTACCCGACCATTAGGGCGAAATGTAAATATCATTTTCACCTCCGATTTTAGGGAATAGTCCAGCATCCTCGCAACTGTCAAGGTATTCAAATTAAACTCAGTCAAAATGAGGGGACAAAGAAACGATTTCGGATCTCTCATTTCTACAGATGTGTTTAAAAAAATAGTATGGTTATATTTGAAACAAAGGAGTAAGAGCACTAGCTGATCCTGACCTAGTTTTTTTTTACATATGACGTCAAGCAGCCACTCGCTCTGTGAGAGGAGAATCCTTTTAATTTAGGCTTTCATGAAATTCCGAGCCTGTGATGTAATAAGTTTTTATATTATGGCCCTGTTTACGTCTTGGATTTCAACCAAAGATTTTGAACCAAAAATTTCGAATAAAAAAATAAGTCGTTATCTTGTAAACTATTTACTCCATCCTTTTTAAAAAATTTTTAGGACTCTTTGGTCCTCTGTACAGTAAGCTATCAAAAAAAAAAAAAAACCCTCGCCTAACGCTATCTAACATTTCAAAAACTGCATGAATCGTTTACGGATACTTGTCTTTTTCTTTACGCACTATTAAAATATACTTCAGTTCACTGATTCACCTCAACTGTTTTCTTTCGTTATAACAGGCACACAACTCTCTTCGCCAAGATTAACGACATCCGTCATATTACAATCTAGCTTACAGGCTACCCAACTTTATTATCTATACTCTTCTACTGTAGCCGTCTAACTTGTAAACGTATATTATCATATATATTATTTATATAAGGTGTTTTTTTTGTCACATGCCTTTATCTCCCTTCATACTTAACCGAAATCATGTCATTTTTAAGCTTATGGTCTCTACTTTGATTACATCATATCTTAAGAAAGGAATTTTTCTGAATTCGACCCTTGAACGGCAAAAAAGTCAATATTTCTAAAGTGCTATTTTTTGTGATACGAGTATCTTCTTGGATACCTAACCGAAATCTTTTAATGAAGTATCATTTTTAAAGATTAAGATCTCCACTTTCGTGAAATCATATATTAATACAGGATTTTTTCGGAATTCGACCCTTAAAGGGAAAAAGAATCAATATTTCTGCAACGCATTTTTGTGTCACGAGCCATTTATCTCCCTTCATTTCTAACCGATATAGATAAATGAGGTATCACTTTGAAGATTAAGGTCTCCGCCGAGGTCATGTTATATTTTAAGAAAGGAATGTTTGGTAATTCGACCCATAAGGGCAAAAATTTCAATATTTCTAAAATATTTTTTGTGTCTCGAGCCATTTATCTCCATGGATATCTAACAGAAATCGATAAATGAAGTAGAATTATAGAGAGCAGCTTTGTTGAAATGTTATATTAAGTAAAAAAAAAATTAAATTCTTCATTTAAAGCGAGAAAGTACCAATGGTTCTTCAACTTATTTTTATCACGAGCCATTTATCTCCATTAATATTTAACCGAAATAGATAACTGAGGTATCATTCTAAAGATTAAAGTCTCCAGTGTGGTCACATCATATTTTAAGAATGGATTTTTTTCTGAATCAGTATTTCTAAAAAACGTTATTTGTGTCTCAAGTCATTTATTTCCCTTGATAATTAAACAAAATTGATAAACAAGGAATCATTTAAAAGACTGAGGTCTTCAGTTTCGTTACACCATATTTTAAGAAGGGAATTTTTCCAAATTCGACCCTTAAAAGGCAAAAGTATTAATATTTCTACATCACATTTTTCTGTCTCGAGCCATTTATCTCCTTCGATACCTGACCGATATCTATAAATGACCTACCGTTTTATAGACGAAAGTCTTCAATTAGGTAAAATCATAAATTAGGAAAGAATTTTTCGGAATTTGTTGCTTAAATGGCAAAAGTATAATTATTTCCATAACCTATTTTTTGTGACCAGCTATTTATCTCCCTTGACATGTAACCAAAATCGAGAATTGAGATGTTATTTTATGGATTAAGGTCCCCGCTTTGTTCGCATCATTTTTTAAGAAAGGGATTTTTCTGAATTCGACCCTTAAAGTGGAAAAGTATAATTACTTCCATAACGTGTTTTACTGTCACGAGCCATTTATCTCTCTTAATAACAAAACGAAGTCGATAAATGAGGTATCATTTAAGAGAATCAGGTCTCCTGTCAGGCATTATTATAAATTAGGAACATTTTTTTCGGAATTTGACACAAAGGCAAAAGTAATAACTGTGAAAGTCGCGCGTATGAGATAGTTCAGAGCCAAGCAGCTAGATAGCAGCAGCACATATCACAAAGATATTAATAAACTGCTTCACTAGCGTCGACTTTTGTTACGTACCTATTACTCTAAGCAAATAAATAATTGATACAAATCAGGCGGTTCTTCTTCGTCCAATTACAAACCACCAACCTCGTGAAATTTTCGCACAGGTCATCTAGTTTCATACTTATTTTATCTCAGATTTAGCAGTTAGTTTGCAGCTGTAGAATCTTACATATACAATAACCGCAATAATCCAAAAAATAAATTTGTGAGCGTAAGCAGAGTTGATACTTCCTGTCATTATTCTTTTCTTATATCCCGCAACAAAAATTTCCTGCAAGAGTAAGTTTTGTCAGTGGTTCTGCAGGTTACATTTATTATTTGATGTGAGCAATTACGAATCGGTTTCTTTTGTTGCAAGGATATTTTGCTTGCATTCACAACCATTGAAAGTAGAGAACTATTTTCACCGCGGTTTCCACCTATTTGATGAGGTAATCTCCTAGTTGAAGTAGTGCCGAAAGACATACAGTTTGACAAAACCAAGCTAAGGACAATGGCAGATTCCGAAATGTTGATACATTGTATAGTGGTACTGTAATTTCTTCTCAGTTCTGTTTCATTTTCGTTGGTCGCTTTGTCCGAGCAACAATTAATTTTGCTTTTCTTCAGTGCGATCACTTCCAGTGTTTTAATTTGAACTAGTAACCAATTACACCATACTACGGATTTCTCATAACAAATGATAAATGTTTTTTGTTGGTGGCTAGATATGTGTGATATCTTAAACCTTGTTCACAAGATTTTTGTAGAGATTTTCTTTTAACTCTGTATAAAATTGTAAGATTTTTTAAAACTTTAAATTGGTCAATAGAACATATTATTTCTGTGTGCGATGAAGAAATAAGGAAGATTACTTTATGTTGTTGTTGTTTGTTTTGTTATAGTTGTAGTTATTGTTTTATATTGTTATTGTTTTTGTTTCTGTTTTTTGTTGCTTTCTTAAGACGGTATATTCGGAACGGAGTCGTTGTATGTGAGTGTGAAAGTAAATAATTTACAGTACCTGAATTTCTGCACACCTCAGTAGATTTTTAATATTTCTGAAGTATCAGCTAGCCATTTTTCCCCTATATAAAATCACTACGTGCCTCTACCGTGGCAATGCCGTGCACAGTACATACTGATTGGCTTGCCCTGATGCCATGTGAGAGGCAATTATATTTGAGCTGGTTGGAAAGTTATTTCCACTTCAGCTGCCATTACTGAATTTAGAAACCTCCTGATTTTTACAGAATATTAGGAGATAGTTAAACTTTTTCATAGAAATTAACTGTTTCTCTCTAAATCTTGAACATTGTAATAATGCATTCGTGTTTTAGATATAACCACCATAGTAACGTGTTTTTTTACCGATTGTTCCCGTTTTGTTTCTCTTCCAGTGTATGGTGTATGGTGTTTCAGTACTCATTCTGATTTTTTAGTGAGCGTTTTCCAGCTGTAAAGGTACAACCTGAAGTTTAATGCAAAACTAGGGAAACCTTTCACACAAACGTTTTAGATTTCGAAACAATCATACGGGCGTGATGTTCTGAGTCATAGGCATGGTCGTCAATCAATTTTAGATAACCCTCAACCAGGAAGGTCTTTGAATTCAACTTATGATATTATGTTCAAAAATCAACTTTGAATTTTTATCTGAGATCATACAGTTAACGGTCAATACAATGAAGGCGTTTAGCACAGAATGCGAGAAAATATTCGCAAAAATAAACCAGAGTCGTGGCGATACAACTCTTTTTTCCCACACAATGACAATACACCTGCACACTCAGACTTAACTATTCTCCTAACTATGTGGTGAAAATTCAAAAGACTGTATTCCTCCAGATCCCTACACCCATGGCTTAGCTCCATGTGATTATTTCTTGTCGTATTATGAAAATCTGAGCCGATAGAACGCCTTTTTAACACCACTGATGACATTAAAACAAATTCGTCACAGCCATGAAGTATATTTCAAAGTAAGGTTGCCAAGACTGTTTGGAAGATTGAAAACACCGCTTGGACAGTTGTTTGAATGAAGTGTGGAGAACATTGAAAAGGACAACAATCCGTTGTTTTGTAAAAGAATTAAAATTTCTATTGTTTTCTGCACATACCTACTGCTAGGAAGAATTAGTTCTCTAGTGACCCTGTTAGAGAGACAAGTGTAAATATGATATAGGTTCATATATATTAGCACGAAATATATAAGAAATTGCAATTAAGTATTACAATATCCAGTCGAAATTCTGCACTGAATGGTCACTGTTGATCATAGTGCACCTGTCGATAAATATGGAAGAAACTTATCATGGATACTAAAAATGTCTATATTCGTGTTTGTGGCATTACATTCAACTAGTGGGACAGAGATACGTGCAAGGTACAATGCTCGATGCAGCCACTTCGAGGGAAAATAAGCAATTTGCTAATTTTTTTATACTAAATCATATGATATGGAAAAAATTATAGTTTAAAAAACTAAAATAAACCCTTTTGTATCAATTTGAACTGGAAGGTTAAAAATAATCTTTAAATATAAAAATTTTGTTCAACAGCGCTAGGAAGACCCATGATTTAATAATTTTAAAAAGAAGTATACAGACATTGATTAACAAATTAACTTTGATGTAAAAAATTGTGGAGCTAAATGAAAGTAATCTTACGTTTTTTATCGCTTGCTGTTCGTAAAGGTAGAGACATTATGTATAAATAGAGAGCACCCCACGTTTTGTTACATTAAAGTTAACTTTTTAATCAGTGACATTATTTTTATTTTAAGCTTATTCAAAAAAGTTACACTGAATTGTGAGACATCCTACCACTGTTGAACAAACTTTTTATATTTTAAGATTGTTTTTAACCTCTTAGTTTACATTGCTACAAAGAGTGTATTTTAGATTTTTAAAAACTTTATTTTTAACTTTTTAGTTCACAATAGGAATTTCAAGACATAGATACGAAATTATTGAATTGTCGCCGGATCCTAATGCGCGTGCAAAATTTCAAACAATCCGGACATCAGGAAGTGAGTAAACATTGAAATGAAATATTTCATTGCATTCAACCGCTTTTCTATATTTACTGTCAAAGTAATGAGAATATCGCCACATAGCAATGGGATTATTGTATTGTCACAGGTTCTTAATATGTGTGCAAAATTTCAAACAATTTGGACTTAAAAAATGGGTGAATATTGAAATGAAAAATTCCATTGCATTCAACCATTTTTATATTTTTACTGCGAAAGTAATGAAAATACCAGGACATAGCTATGAAAATAATGTATTGTTATCGTTTCTCAATACATGTGCAAAATTTAAAACAATTCAGACACCTGGAACTGGGTTAAAATTATATTGCTAATTCCATCACATTCAACAATTTTTGTTTTGTTTTTGTATTTACTGTCAAAGTCAAAAAGAATAGCAGAACAGTGCTATTAAATTATTGTATGTCATCGGTTCTTAACAAGTGCGCAAAATTTCAAACAACTCGGATAACTGGAAGTGGGTGAGAATTGAGTTTAAAAATTCCGTTACATTCATACATACATACAAGTCAAACTAACAATAAAATAATAAAATCGTTTGATGCATGTATTGTTTGTGTCTTTCGATTTGTTATTATACAGTCTGCTTCTGTCGAATGACAGCTAGGAAGCTTAGCTTTTGTAACAGAGTGACCAAAAAAAGATGCAGCAACATATGCGTTCAGATTTATATGTTTGAAAGTTTTTAGCGATAGAGGCTGCCGCATGTGGAAACCGCTTTGCACCGTCCGCAGATTTGAGTTGGCCGTGCCCCACGTGTGGCGAGCCGAGTATAACTGGCAGTGTGACACGCAGAGAGACAACTCGGTTCAGTGCGTCTCTCTTGTTTGCAGCGTCCCTGATTGCAGCCGCTTGTCCAGCGTGGACTGTTTGCGCTCGTCAGACCGACCGCCGGCGAACAGAACGCAAACACAGCACCTCGTACCTCAAAGGCGGGCGCGGCGCTTCGTCGGCCACACAGAACTCGCAAACACCCTCCGGAGGCCCCCCTCGTCTCGCCGAGTAGTTTCAGACCGCCGCCAGCTGAGTGTGTGTCTGTGTGTTCGTCCGTGCAATAGTAGACACTCCGTTATTTCGTACACAATGTTTATTAATAGATTTTACAGAACATTGTGGTTGGAGCATAAATCTAGTTTCGTCAGTACAACCAAGACCTACGCATCGACTCTCAGCCGCGGATTGGAAATCTATACTAATATTATAAATGCGAAAGTAACTCTATCTCTCTGTGTGTTTGTTACGTTTCTTGTGCTAAACGGCTAATCCGATCGTGATTAAATTTGACAAGGAGATGCTATTTGACATAGGATACTATTTTCTGTATATATAATACATATTGTCATTGCATTATGGAAACTATCTGAACTGTGTCATACAGACGCATAATATGTATACATCTCCGTAATGCGAAACGATAATGAGGTGTGGTAGCGTAGTTGATAAGATGCTTGCTTATTAAGGAATTCCCCATGACGCTTCGGGTTCCCACGCTATTGGAAGCTAACATTTTTAAGAATTGTTTTTCATATTTTGAGCCAAGCCTAGGATTTTGTTGTAAGGATACAATGTTGAAATGTAGGTCCCATAAATTCAGGGCTGGAATGCGTGGCAAATCGTAGGTGGTAGAAGAGTGCCTTAAGAGTTTACTTTATTCACGGAATACTGGTTCCACAGGCAGTTTGTGTTATCTAAACTAATAATGTTAAGTGAAAGTAAGTTTCCGTCTTTTTGTTACATTTTGACGACTATATGTGTACACCGATGACAGGGAATTACTTTGTATCTTTAGGAATGAAATAGGATACTTTTTACCGGTATGAATAACAGTTTTAATCATGAGACAGGTTGTGTGGTAGAATGGTATATCGATGACGTTCCCGACGATGCCGACACGGTGTTGTTTGGGACATATCTTGGGTAACTTTCAGCTTTGTATATCTAATTCTAGCAATCAAATTCTAAGTCCACGCCTACGAAGTCGCGGGTAACAGCTAGTACTAAATAAAGAGGCCTTTAGACTACCAGTTTCCGATCTGACTTCCCTCCCGTCGACAGAGTGTTGTATTTGGGACGACCCGTCGGTTAGTACTGCACTATACCAGTAGCCAGGAAAATGGGCGTGTGAGTGAAATAGCGCTGTTGCCGCACTTCGGAATATCCTCGCGCCGGCCTCGGTAGCGTAGGGGCTAGAGTGCTAGCTCCACGTGCCGAAGGTCACCGGTTCGAACCGGCCGCGGGCATGGATGTTAAGTGTCTGTATGTGTTTGTGTGTGTGTCCTGTCCGTCCTGTGGCGTCCGCACTTTGAAGACTATATAAACATTGGATTTAACTGATTCACTGGAAGCTTTAATATAACACATTGAGCTGGCTGTATGGCCTCAGCTGCCAAAAGCCATTAAAAAAAAAAAGAGAATATCCTCGCGTAGCGCTCTCTAGCTGATACTTGAAATGGCAACGTTGAGCATCACTCAAACTACTACTACAAGCTAACAGGTGAATTTAACTGTTAAGTGCACGATTTGGTAAAGGCACGTTTGAAGCCGCCCACCAATACTTCTGGCCACAGCTATAGCAGTCTACCAGCTTGCGTATATCCCATCTAGCTCTGAAATTTGTAGTTATCTACTTACAAATTTCGTTAAAATTCTAATATTTAATATCTAAATTAAATAAGTAGGTCTAAGCCCATATTTATCAAAACCAAAAATTCTTGGTGTAGCAACCATGACTTCTTTGATATTGTTCAAAAAGTCTACGAAAAACAGAAAAATGTGGGATAAGCGGTTATATTTACTAAAGCATATGTTTATCACATTAGACCCTTAGATGTGTTGGGTGGTGAAGATGTCAGGAATTTCTTGACGATGACACCTGAACTTTTCGCACATCTATTGAATTTAATAAAGCCTTTCTTAAAAGAAAGATACCGTGATCGTGAAGCAGTGACCACAGAGGAAAGATTGATTGTCACGCTTCGATGTATGAGCACAACCAGGTTCGGCTTTATTCTTCCAGTTTTCGGGGCAGAGTGGTTGTGTATTATAAGGGTCTTCGTGGAGGTTGCTTTGCATAAAAGGGGAGGGGGGATTTATTATAAATTATTAAAATATGAAAATGAAATGCATTTAAAATAAAGGTGAACTAAAGGAACTAGAACCATGAATATTGTACACAAAATAATATCCCATTTATTGATTCTTATGGCTTATACAAGGCCAGGTAATAGTTAACTTTACGTTAAACATATTCAAAGACCACAAAAACAAGCAATACCCGACGTTTACAATCCGCCGATGAAAAAGCAAACACAAAATATTTCAACAAATAGCAAAGTTAACAGATTATCAACGTGGCAACACAGGCCATCAAATTGAAGCTAACATTTACTACAACAAAGGAGTATCCCAGGGGCACCATATAAAGTTAAAGAAAAGCATCGTCTTGAATTTACAATTAGCAAGATGCTTGGAATTTGCAATGAAACATAAAATCAGCTAGCTCAGTGATTTTGTGGCGGGAGCAGAGTCTTATCTCAGTGCCGCTTAAGGGCTCACAAGTCTCGTCAAAACCCAATGAATTGTGACCGTATGCATCCGGTACTTTACCATGAATGATGCATCGCCGTGATGAGGTGTGACACGCACAGTGCCACTGCAGCTGCGAAAGCCAGGTTAGCGGGTACGACCGCGTTACCACAATAGCTTCCAGGTAATGGCAGGCATGCCATACAACTTCTCGCTTCCCAGAGCAAGAGAGTGATCAGAACCAGACAGTGATCACCGGACGAGAGCGTGTCGGCTGACACGTCTGTACAGTAGCTCGTCCCGGCAGCAAGTGCCCTCAAAATGGCCTCTTTTCTTCTTCTTCGGCAAAGTTGTCTCCCACTCACCACATGTAACAGAATCCCCTTGAATTAACATTTGGGAACCCCTATAAACGTTCACGATTGGTCATCGATACATGTCCGTCGTCACGTGTTTTATATCGGGGCCAGCATTCGCTGTCTCCGTTCGCGCACTTTCTGCCTGACCTCGAGCAAGCAGCGGAGAAGGGTGAGTTCACCGCCCCCGTCTAACGGACCAGCACTTTTGTGAGCATCGGCGCCGCTAAGTCGCGAGACCCAGCTATTGTCTCGCTTTCGACCGCTCGAAAATGGCAGCTCCAGCTTCCCATATTCACTACGTTGCTGAGCAGCAATTAAAATTATAATAATTATACCTCTGGCTGCCCGGGTTTCAATATACAATTATTTACCTATGCAATATCCCTATTATTTACGATATTTACACCTTACAAAATTGAATACTATTAAAGAAAATCTGAATATTAATTAATTTATTTAATTATATTCATTGTGGGTGACTCTGTCATACCACAGCTGGGAGCCCAATTTACTCCCACATTTTCACCCTAAATCTGATCGCATTCCCATCCGATCTCCCTGTCTGGTTTCCTCACTAATACGTGACCTCACTTCAGACGACCCGATTTCAGGGCCGACGTGGCGTGGCTCCGAGTTAGTGAGACCAGGTCGGATTGCCTAAAGGAGCCTTAAGAATTGTCTTGGTCTAGTTTTGTTTCGGGTACCGTCGAGCAATATCAGCTTTACGTGAAGTCCTACGTGCAGGCCTCAGTAAGCTTTGTACTGATATTGTGTGTTATGGCGACGTTTGAGTAGTCTGCATTGCTAAGATAAAACGCGTACATCGCCTTTACCTCAAATTAAGTTACGTCACAGAAAGAAGTGAGCCTAGTGGTTGAGTGGTAACGCTTGTGCCTGGCATTCGGAAGTATAAGAGTAGACCAACGAATCTCCACCCAGGTATCCAATTTCGGCTTTCAAGGTTTCCCGAAATCATTCCACGTGAATGCTGTGATGACTCCGTAAGATCATGGCCTGTGTTTCTTCCGGTTGCTTGGCCCCCAATCGTCTGTCACCTCCATTGGCCTTGAAGTCGTAGAGGCCTAAGTTTTTTTTTATTTTTGCATATGGTTTTACGCCTCGTCGACGAGGTCATTAGAGGCAGGAAAGGACTGGCGACAAGGAACGGGAAGGAGTTTTGCCATGGCGTTTTGAAGGAAGCATCCCGCCATTTGCCTGGAGTGATTTAGGGAAACCTATATCTGGATGCCCGGACGGGGATTCGAACCCGCGTCCTCCCGAATGCGAGGCCTGAATGTTAACCGTTCATCCACCACGCTCGGTAAAAGCAATAAGAAAAAAGAAATAAGCGACTAGGGCCTTCTGTTTCCAAGTTATATCAAACTTGTGGCGAGAATGAGGGCTTTTACGTCAATTGTTTTGCATGTTTGTTCGTCTCGTGTAAACAAAAAGTTAAGCAAAGTCTTATAACCAAATTCAAACAAATCAACATACCAACAAAAGCACCTTTGTTTATGAAATACTCCAAACTCTGTTGTACGAAGATATTCATGAATGTAGTTCTGTTTGTTAGACTGAGAATGGCTGACAGTTTGGAATGTGCTTTAAAGAATCGTCATACATAATCAATTTTTTCTTATTCATTTCTTATTTCTTTTTTTTCTCTTTTTTTTTGCGCCTCGTCGACGTCTAGATAATTAGAGGCGGGAAAGGACTGGGGACAAGGAACGGAAAGGAATTCAGTCATGGCGTTTTTGAAGAAACCATGCCGACATTCGCCTCAAGGGATTTGGGGAAACCATGGAAAAGTCAAATCTGGATGCCCCGGCGGGGATTCGAACCGGCGTCCTACTGAATGCGAGGTCACAGCGCTACGTCCTCAAATTGGAGAAGTGTAAACGTTCTAAGGCTAAACTTCACGCCTAACGTATGGACTATCGAGATTTACGTTGTTTTGTAATAATCTATGTCAATATTGGGACGGTCCGCAGTTTCAGATAGCAAAACTTCTCATTCCCAAAAACAAATTGTCGCTTAGATCAAATTATCTAGCCGATTAAGGCACTTGATAATGGCAAAAATGAAGTATTTCATTAATTAGCTTATTCGGCTAGTTACGAGAGAGAATATTATCTGCATACATCGCCGAGAAAACCTCCAGTCTTAAATTTCCTTATCATACACAACGTTCCTTGCACATTTCACAAATAGCTGGTGACAGCTCACATCCCTTAACAAGGGTAACTTCAGGCTGGCTACCAAAAGTATGGAAAAGTCACGTGTCATTGACGTCAAGGTCATTTAGGACGCACAAGAAGGCAGCACTATTGCACAGAAGACAGTCTTCGCTGCTCTACAAGCTTGAGAAGTTCGATCAACTATCTCTTATTTGATAGTTATGAATGGTGGCAGAGACTTTCTCTCTTGTAAAGTTCTCTCTGTTCAAAAAATCGAGGGGCTCCTTAAGCAGAGGTAATTGTAGAAAATGGCTGACGTCACACAAACAACACGAAGAGAAAACTGGAATATACACAAAATTATTACCACCGTAATCATTTTACAACATTCTCTTTTTCCCAAAAAAAAAAAACCTTTGAGGTACATTTATCAACCGACCAGTCCGCATATATGTGTTGTACACAACAAAGTTTCACAGACGTAAAAGCAATTGCAGATCTACCAATTACACAAAGTATCGTGCCTTCATTAGTAGTTGGGGTTTCCGCCACTTGCTATTATAATGGTAGTAACAATTCATCAATGTTTTACGTAAGTATGTTTTCAAAAAGTGTGCATGTATTGCAGTGCTTTATAACAGTTAGCCGTTGAATAAAATATGCACGTATACAGAGTTTTCTGTCTGACCGAATATATTCCCGCTAAAAGGATTTACATGGTGAGCGACGCCATCTATCGAATTAAAAATGTAGGACTTTCAGAATAAATGTTGGGTGCAAGAAACGGTTCGTTAGATCAAGATCCGGGGAACACAGAGTACATATTCGTTTGTTGTAGGTTGTATCGATAAATTATTAACCCGTAGGTACGTAAGATAAATGTTAGTGAATGTTTTGATTATTTTGAAATTTAGCCTGCGACAGAACGACAACCGGTATTTGATCTTACAACAGAGGCCATAAGTAATATAACGGGTTTCTTTTCTTAAATAATTTGTTTCTATGTGAGCTACTTTACCTTGTTTAAATGAATGTCGATCCACATTGACTGCGACCAACGCGGTCTATACCACGATTAAAACTAATATAATGTGGCCTATCGTAAGTCGCTAAGATTTATTTTTCATTTCCTTTGCTTTCACTGGCACCATATTTCAGCCGAATGGAACTATGTCAACCGTTCATACGTTGTAACATGGATATGAATCATGAAAAAGAAAGATATAAAGAACTCGAAAGAATTTTGGATCAAGTTTATACCACGATGTGTGATGTCACTAACATGCGATATAGTGAATGTATAAATTCGCGTGTGATAGAAGCTTTGATTTTAAAGCTGTAATATTAGCACAGTTTGTGGTTAGGTTGAAACGCAAACTGGACCAGGATGACAACTGAATCTTTTTGCTACAGCGCAAGGTACGAGGAATCGTATTGCGCGTGATTTTATATCAACTACATGACCCGCGAGAAAATTTCGCGGATACAATAAATAGTGAGGTTGCTGGTTTGTAATAGGACTAAAGAAGAATCGCCTCCATTGTATCAATTGTTTATTTGTTTAGTGTAATAGGTCGCACCAGTGAAGCAGTTTATTAAAATCTAATTTTATACCAACTAAGCAACTGGAAGTAAATGACTTGCAAGAACACGCCGTTCATCCCGTCATTTATGACTGGCTGTGGGGCTAGTCTTAATATTACAAACGGACCTCAGCATATCTGTATCTAGAGAAAGAGTTGCAGATGTTATATTTCTGGTATTTTCTTTTATTAGATTCTGTTGAACACAAACAATCACACCTGAGTCCAGTGAATTTAAAAAATAACACCTGAACAACGTATTCCATTTTATTTATACACTGGAATACGCAGCTCGTGTTGGTGCTACGAATGTTTTTAATTTGACGTAGTTTTATATATATATAGAGAGAGAGACGTGGTCGGCTGCTGTTTGCCCTTTTTACAGGTCATCTGAAGTCACCCTCATAAAACGGAAAATGTCCGCCGGTTATGACCACTAACGACTAGCCACAGGGCGTCTTTTTACGTCTGATGTCCACACTACTTCAGAATTGGCACATGAAACAAGAGTACCTTCGAATTTTAAAGCAGCAAGGGAGGAGAAGTCAGGAAGCCTGATGACAACTTGCAAAAATTATAGCTAGTTTAATTTTCACCTACTACTGCCAGCTACTATTTGATCCAAACTACTGAAATGAAAAAAAATAAATAATAATAATAAAAAAGTGTGGAAGAAAAAGTCGACCTCAATAGAATTTCCTGCCTTCAAGTTACAACTATTTCCGTCCTTTATGATATTGAGTTCCTCTACCTTTTGCTCCCAACAATAGGCAGCTTATACACTGGCGGAAATTAAAAGTGCAACACCCGGACAGGAATGGTGTAATTTTAGGAAATTTTGTAAATTTATTCATTACAAGTTTACAAATCATGCTTAGCACCCTCTGCCACCCACAGTAATTGTGAATTGCAGAGTATAGATATAGATGTAGACTTACCCAGAAGAAACGGAAATGGATTGAAATGGATTAGGCTAAGTTTATTACCTTTAGAAACAGTTGTCAATAAGAAGTGCGCACACCTTGAGTAGCTATACGAGGTGTGTCAGAAAAGTAATGATGTTAGTAAGACTGCGAGCGATCTGGCAACGCTGTGTCTACCGGTCTGCGCTAGACCGGTTTGTTCATCCCTTCCACACGTTAAGTCCAAGTTTCAACTCCGTTCAGCCAACACATTATTTTTCACAGCGCCATCAGTGAAGTTGTGTTACGAAAATAGAGTATCGGAATTTAGAGCAACGTTGGGGAATCACGTTTTGTGTTAAACTTGAAGAATCCGCGAGTGTGACCTTTGAAAAGGTTGAAACACTGCTTATCAAGGTCACAAGTTTTCCGCTGGCACAAATCATTTTTGAAAGGCCGAGAACAAGTTGAACATTACCCTCGCTCAGGGTGACCTTCAACTTCAAAAACTGACGAAACCGTTGAGCATGAGAGCGCTCTTGTGAGATCTTACCGTCACTAAACAATAAGGATGATGAGTGAGCAGTTAAATTTAAACACTTTCACCATACATCAAATTTTGACAGACGATTTGGACATGCGAAAGGTTTGTGCCAAAAACCTCACAACTGAACAGAAGGACAATCGAAGAAACGTGTGCGTTGATCTTCTTGAGAGGATTGACAGTGACCAAGAATTATTCAATCGTGTGATCACTGGATATTTGAGAACGATCCTGAAGCAAAGCGGCAAAGCGAAGAGTGGCACAATCCGTCACCTCCTCGAACGAAAAAATGTCGAATGAGCAAATCAAAGATCAAAACAATGCTGATTTGCTTTTTGACAGTAGGGTTATAGTGCATAAAGAATTTTCTCCTCGAGGACAAACTGTCAACCAAATGTTTTACAAATGTGCCTTTGAAAGGCTCAGGAAAAAATTCGTGTGAGACCATACATTGCAGACAAGTGGATGCTTCATCATGACAATGCCCGTGTCACACGGCTTTTCCATCAGTGAATTTTTTACCTCAAAACGAATTCCTGTTGTTCCTCAACCCCCATATTTACCTGATTTAAGTCCTTGTGACTTTTTCCTTTCCCCGCAATTGAAACATGTTCTAAAATGACGCCATTTTGAAACTCTGGAAAACATTCAAAACACTGTGACCGACCCGTTAACAGCCCTACCAGTTGAAGCCTTCCAGCGCTCCTACCAAGAGTGAAAACAACGACTCCGCCGGTGTATAGTTGGCCAAGGAAATTACTTTGAAGGGGATAATATTGTTGTTTGGGGAAAAAAACTTGGTAAGTAAAAAGTTAGTATCATTACTTTTCTCACACACCTCGTAAATTCGTAAATCCTTGTCGGCACTGAATCAATAAGTGTTCGTACACTGTATGTCTTCTTGGGGTATGTCTTTCCACGCCTGCATGCCTTGTGCAGTCATTATAACGTAAAGTATGGGAACATAATGAGGGTGGAAATAATGATAGAGGTTTGAGTGGAGAGCTGATGGAGAAAACAGTTTTTATGTAATATTCATTAGTATTAAACGAAATCTGACTACCCGTCAGCACTGATGCTTATCTTCTAATTTTTGTTCAAAATTTTTTAAAACTTTTTGGTGAATTCCACGTCCCCATTTATTTCATAAACTATTGATTTAAAAAATTCTTTCAAAATTTATAGTGGTATAGAGCTCTCCAAGAATTTAAGTAAATCTATAGCGATCTATCTGGAGTTTATGATTTTTGTTCAGCAATTAACTGAGTAATTTAACAAAATCGATGCTCAGGCAGATATTTTTTCTGCTAAAGATCATATATATCCTTAGATAAATGTTTTCATTAATCGGATAGCAAGAATATGAAAACAACATCTCTCTCTCTCCCTTTTTTTTTAATTTTTTTATTTTGTTTTTGGTTACCAACATAATTTTTTCAACTGTTTTCTTTGCGTTTGATTTACGTTGAAGTGATCATAATCACTCTTTTTTTTGTGGTACGGACACCTCAGAGAAAGAGGATTATTTATTTTAATAATCATGTTTAAGAAACGATAATTTTACTTTGAAGACTAATAAGGGCAATAGCATGTTTTCATCTTCATAATGATTTTAATAGGTTAAAGAATTGTGGACAGTAGGGCGGATTTGTGTTCAGGGCTCATTCAACTGGTAGGGACGCCAGTGAGCTGGCTGGAGCTAACGGTAAACCTACTTTTTACTGTGTTTTAAGCATGTGCTGTCGCGCAAGAATCTGATACGTAGGAACTATTTTCCCCAGCAGACGCTGCGGTAGTAACAGGTCAAGCGCCCAATCAAATCGTGCGAATGAAGAGAGAACGTATGTCTGTGTCGATTAGCAAATAAGATGACAGAGGTGAACGAAGCTCTAAGTACATCGTAAAAGAAATACAGTTTGTACAATCTGAACACACTCGCCGTTTTTTAAAAACAAACCTCACTCCCATATGTTTGCATGTAAGTGAGGTATTTTCATATATATGAATGTAAACGAAAATATAATATATGTTAACTGATGACATAACCTGTACTAAGAATACTTTTGTCGAAATTCGTTCATTAGGTTTTCCGCTGTTCATGGAGAAGACAAATAGGCAGACAAAAAGTAAAGAATTACAGATTTTATGGTTTTAGTTTCCCCATCGTTGTAATAAGATTTTTGTACAGTCATGATTATTCTATTCATGTACAATATGTATTGATTTAAATACACTGGAATGCAGCCATATGCAAGCAATACCGCTGTTGTAATTTATTCAGCCCACTCACGCACGCTATCGTTGGTTTTTCCGTAACGTGACATCATTGTTTCTATAGATTGGCCTATACCATTTGCAGTTTGCTGTTCAACCTGGTGCTAAGTTTGATTGCGAGAGCGAACATACTACGGGTAGACTGAGCTGAAGTAAGTGAATAGGAAATACCCTGACCGCACCAGTGGTGAGAGACGTGGCTCTGTTCAGTTGGATGTCGGACAAGTTGCTGTGACTGCGGTTTGCCTATGTGTACAATAGAGCGCAATAGACCCCAGATGATAAGACAAAAGTGATGAATGGCTGCGGGTTGTTCCAGATTGTTCTTTCATTGTACTGTTTCTTGTTTTAGCAGGAGTGGCAGAGTTTCGCAAAAAAAAAAAAAAAAAAAAAAAAAAAAAAAAAAAAAAAAAAAAAAAAAAAAAATTGTAAGAAATATTTAGATATTGGGTAATTGTTAGTTATTAGGAAACTTACGGCGAAGGGTGTTACGTTTGTATTGGTTTTATACTTCCGCAATTACTCATCTCCTTTCAAAGTTAAAAGCTCCCAATTCATTATTTATCTCATTCTGCTTCATTTTCTATTGTTTTAAGGTCAGGATTAATAGTATCCAAGTTTTGATGCAATATGGTAAGCAACGAAAAAATCGTGCAATGATACTTAAAATCTGTCGAGTCAATGGACTTTTCTCGAAGGGATTCGAGTCACTTTTTAGATCTTAGTAAGTTTGCCTTAAATTATACATGTGCATAGCTATCAGCAATCACAGAAAACAAACAAATTTTTGCTTCGTTCCTGTTCTTATTTTGGAAATTATTCACATAAAAGTTTCACTGGTTTTGTTATTTACTCCCTCGCTCCCTTACTCACTCATTCGCCAACTAACTCACTCACTCACTTATTCATTCATGATCATCCTACTTGCTGTAGAAAGCTGAAATTTTCTACACATATAAAGTTTTACCCCCCAAATTGTAAGAAAAGTGAAACTGGTAAATTTCCGTATATCTATCTACCGCAAAAGTGAAATCGCTTTTCTAACTCAATATATTAATACATCACATATTGTACGCATAGAGATCAACAAGTTTAACTATCGCATTAAATGTTACGTTGCTCCTATGTTTAATTTGGAAGTTACTTGGAGTTTACTTTGGGTAGCAGTTAATCCTACGCCAATCGACATTTCTCACTCAGGACGCACACTCATTGGCATTGTTATATCGGCCACATGTATAACATTTGAATACGGAAATTTTTTCATCCATGGACTTCAAAATGTAAAGCCTCGATCACACAGAACGAAGTTTGTTGCTGCTACTTGAATAGCAGCGATTAATCGCTTCGTGTGACCAGGTAATCGCTGCTACTGACTCCACTAGCAGCTATCAGAAATAGCAGCGATT
>JARYHS010006409.1:0-20897 GCA_031002005.1 Vandiemenella viatica
AACTCTTTTTTCTCTACATAAGTAACCAAAAGGGTAAATATGAGGTACCATTTACGGATTAAGTCTCCGCTTATGATGAATGTTAAATATGGACATGTACGCTGTATTGTTTGTTTACAATTCGTGGTTTTAGTCCAATTTTCTATCAAGCGTCTGTTAGTTGAGAGAAGCTCCTACAGGAAGCAGCACTTATTACTATGCCTATGGCTCCGTCTTCGCGGCTGTATTAGCTACAGCGCAGGACAACAAAGGATCACCGCTCCCTTTGTATTCCGACATTGTATTGCCACCTAACGTTATCACTGCTTCCATAAACGGCAAACTAGTGTGACATTAATACTAAATAACAAAAACAATTTTCATTAGTCATAATTTGGTCATTTTAAAGTCTTCCAAACCAAACTTTCCACATGGCGATTTCGTGCACAACAAGTGTTCAGGATACAAAATTTCTGCTGTTTTCAGACGCCTATATGTCTTGTTATGTTCCGCGCCATATTTGATACCTGAAATTCATTTACTAACGCACATGGACATTCATGTTTTGTCACTAACCGGTTATAAATTCAAGTATGAGGGAAATTCATTAATAATTAATAAGTATTTCGTTATTTAAATTAAGCAGTCCTACCAACTTAAAATCTGCGTACTAGATATACAGACAAAAAAATACCTTGGTCATACAATTGATGTTGTATGAAACCAACATTATAGGTATCAAATACAGAATTTGGAGGGGGTGGCGAAGGAGAGCAGCTAGATTTGTGCGTGAAAATTACCGCAGAAGACAATCAGTAACTGATATGATAAAGGAGCTGGGTTGGGATTCATTGGAGGGGTGAAGAGAGTGCTGGGAGTGTATAAGGCGTATATTGCGATGAGGCCTGGGATGGATATTGGTAGAAGGGAAGAGATGACCATGACCACAAGCTGACACTCGATTTCAGGCATAAGGCAGTAGAAATTACCACAGAACACAATCAGTAACTGATATAGATAAAGGAGCTGGGTTGCGAGTCATTGGAGGTGAAGAGAGTGCTGGGAGTGTATAAGGCGTATATTGGTGATGAGGCCTGGATGGATATTGGTAGAAGGGAAGAGATGACCATGACCACAAGCTGACACTCGATTTCAGGCATAAGGCAGTAGAAATTACCGCAGAACACATTCAGTAACTAATATGATAAGGAGCTGGGTTGGGAGTCATTGGAGGGTGAAGAGAGTGCTGGGAGTGTATAAGGCGTATATTGGCGATGAGGCCTGGATGGATATTGGTAGAAGGGAAGAGATGACCATGACCACAAGCTGACACTCGATTTCAGGCATAAGGCAGTAGAAATTACCACAGAACACAATCAGTAACTGATATGATAAAGGAGCTGGGTTGGGAGTCATTGGAGGGTGAAGAGAGTGCTGGGAGTGTATAAGGGCGTATATTGGCGATGAGGCCTGGATGGATATTGGTAGAAGGGAAGAGATGACCATGACCACAAGCTGACACTCGATTCAGGCATAAGGCAGTAGAAATTACCACAGAACACAATCAGTAACTGATATGATAAAGGAGCTGGGTTGGGAGTCATTGGAGGGTGAAGAGAGTGCTGGGAGTGTATAAGGCGTATATGGCGATGAGGCCTGGATGGATATTGGTAGAAGGGAAGAGATGACCATGACCACAAGCTGACACTCGATTTCAGGCATAAGGCAGTAGAAATTACCGACAGAACACAATCAGTAACTGATATGATAAAGGAGCTGGGTTGGGAGTCATTGGAGGGTGAAGAGAGTGCTGGGAGTGTATAAGGCGTATATTGGCGATGAGGCCTGGATGGATATTGGTAGAAGGGAAGAGATGACCATGACCACAAGCTGACACTCGATTTCAGGCATAAGGCAGTAGAAATTACCACAGAACACAATTCAGTAACTGATATGATAAAGGAGCTGGGTTGGGAGTCATTGGAGGGTGAAGAGAGTGCTGGGAGTGTATAAGGCGTATATTGGCGATGAGGCCTGGATGGATATTGGTAGAAGGGAAGAGATGACCATGACCACAAGCTGACACTCGATTTCAGGCATAAGGCAGTAGAAATTACCACAGAACACAATCAGTAACTGATATGATAAAGGAGCTGGGTTGGGAGTCATTGGAGGGTGAAGAGAGTGCTGGGAGTGTATAAGGCGTATATTGGCGATGAGGCCTGGATGGATATTGGTAGAAGGGAAGAGATGACCATGACCACAAGCTGACACTCGATTTCAGGCATAAGGCAGTAGAAATTACCACAGAACACAATCAGTAACTGATATGATAAAGGAGCTGGGTTGGGAGTCATTGGAGGGTGAAGAGAGTGCTGGGAGTGTATAAGGCGTATATTGGCGATGAGGCCTGGATGGATATTGGTAGAAGGGAAGAGATGACCATGACCACAAGCTGACACTCGATTTCAGGCATAAGGCAGTAGAAATTACCGCAGAACACAATCAGTAACTGATATGATAAAGGAGCTGGGTTGGGAGTCATTGGAGGGTGAAGAGAGTGCTGGGAGTGTATAAGGCGTATATTGGCGATGAGGCCTGGATGGATATTGGTAGAAGGGAAGAGATGACCATGACCACAAGCTGACACTCGATTTCAGGCATAAGGCAGTAGAAATTACCACAGAACACAATCAGTAACTGATATGATAAAGGAGCTGGGTTGGGAGTCATTGGAGGGTGAAGAGAGTGCTGGGAGTGTATAAGGCGTATATTGGCGATGAGGCCTGGATGGATATTGGTAGAAGGGAAGAGATGACCATGACCACAAGCTGACACTCGATTTCAGGCATAAGGCAGTAGAAATTAGCGCAGAACACAATCAGTAACTGATATGATAAAGGAGCTGGGTTGGGAGTCATTGGAGGGTGAAGAGAGTGCTGGGAGTGTATAAGGCGTATATTGGCGATGAGGCCTGGATGGATATTGGTAGAAGGGAAGAGATGACCATGACCACAAGCTGACACTCGATTTCAGGCATAAGGCAGTAGAAATTACCACAGAACACAATCAGTAACTGATATGATAAAGGAGCTGGGTTGGGAGTCATTGGAGGGTGAAGAGAGTGCTGGGAGTGTATAAGGCGTATATTGGCGATGAGGCCTGGATGGATATTGGTAGAAGGGAAGAGATGACCATGACCACAAGCTGACACTCGATTTCAGGCATAAGGCAGTAGAAATTAGCGCAGAACACAATCAGTAACTGATATGATAAAGGAGCTGGGTTGGGAGTCATTGGAGGGTGAAGAGAGTGCTGGGAGTGTATAAGGCGTATATTGGCGATGAGGCCTGGATGGATATTGGTAGAAGGGAAGAGATGACCATGACCACAAGCTGACACTCGATTTCAGGCATAAGGCAGTAGAAATTAGCCACAGAACACAATCAGTAACTGATATGATAAAGGAGCTGGGTTGGGAGTCATTGGAGGGTGAAGAGAGTGCTGGGAGTGTATAAGGCGTATATTGGCGATGAGGCCTGGATGGATATTGGTAGAAGGGAAGAGATGACCATGACCACAAGCTGACACTCGATTTCAGGCATAAGGCAGTAGAAATTAGCGCAGAACACAATCAGTAACTGATATGATAAAGGAGCTGGGTTGGGAGTCATTGGAGGGTGAAGAGAGTGCTGGGAGTGTATAAGGCGTATATTGGCGATGAGGCCTGGATGGATATTGGTAGAAGGGAAGAGATGACCATGACCACAAGCTGACACTCGATTTCAGGCATAAGGCAGTAGAAATTAGCGCAGAACACAATCAGTAACTGATATGATAAAGGAGCTGGGTTGGGAGTCATTGGAGGGTGAAGAGAGTGCTGGGAGTGTATAAGGCGTATATTGGCGATGAGGCCTGGATGGATATTGGTAGAAGGGAAGAGATGACCATGACCACAAGCTGACACTCGATTTCAGGCATAAGGCAGTAGAAATTACCACAGAACACAATCAGTAACTGATATGATAAAGGAGCTGGGTTGGGAGTCATTGGAGGGTGAAGAGAGTGCTGGGAGTGTATAAGGCGTATATTGGCGATGAGGCCTGGATGGATTTGGTAGAAGGGAAGAGATGACCATGACCACAAGCTGACACTCGATTTCAGGCATAAGGCAGTAGAAATTAGCGCAGAACACAATCAGTAACTGATATGATAAAGGAGCTGGGTTGGGAGTCATTGGAGGGTGAAGAGAGTGCTGGGAGTGTATAAGGCGTATATTGGCGATGAGGCCTGGATGGATATTGGTAGAAGGGAAGAGATGACCATGACCACAAGCTGACACTCGATTTCAGGCATAAGGCAGTAGAAATTAGCGCAGAACACAATCAGTAACTGATATGATAAAGGAGCTGGGTTGGGAGTCATTGGAGGGTGAAGAGAGTGCTGGGAGTGTATAAGGCGTATATTGGCGATGAGGCCTGGATGGATATTGGTAGAAGGGAAGAGATGACCATGACCACAAGCTGACACTCGATTTCAGGCATAAGGCAGTAGAAATTAGCGCAGAACACAATCAGTAACTGATATGATAAAGGAGCTGGGTTGGGAGTCATTGGAGGGTGAAGAGAGTGCTGGGAGTGTATAAGGCGTATATTGGCGATGAGGCCTGGATGGATATTGGTAGAAGGGAAGAGATGACCATGACCACAAGCTGACACTCGATTTCAGGCATAAGGCAGTAGAAATTACCACAGAACACAATCAGTAACTGATATGATAAAGGAGCTGGGTTGGGAGTCATTGGAGGGTGAAGAGAGTGCTGGGAGTGTATAAGGCGTATATTGGCGATGAGGCCTGGATGGATATTGGTAGAAGGGAAGAGATGACCATGACCACAAGCTGACACTCGATTTCAGGCATAAGGCAGTAGAAATTACCGCAGAACACAATTCAGTAACTGAATATGATAAAGGAGCTGGGTTGGGAGTCATTGGAGGGTGAAGAGAGTGCTGGGAGTGTATAAGGCGTATATTGGCGATGAGGCCTGGATGGATATTGGTAGAAGGGAAGAGATGACCATGACCACAAGCTGACACTCGATTTCAGGCATAAGGCAGTAGAAATTAGCGCAGAACACAATCAGTAACTGATATGATAAAGGAGCTGGGTTGGGAGTCATTGGAGGGTGAAGAGAGTGCTGGGAGTGTATAAGGCGTATATTGGCGATGAGGCCTGGATGGATATTGGTAGAAGGGAAGAGATGACCATGACCACAAGCTGACACTCGATTTCAGGCATAAGGCAGTAGAAATTACCACAGAACACAATCAGTAACTGATATGATAAAGGAGCTGGGTTGGGAGTCATTGGAGGGTGAAGAGAGTGCTGGGAGTGTATAAGGCGTATATTGGCGATGAGGCCTGGATGGATATTGGTAGAAGGGAAGAGATGACCATGACCACAAGCTGACACTCGATTTCAGGCATAAGGCAGTAGAAATTACCACAGAACACAATCAGTAACTGATATGATAAAGGAGCTGGGTTGGGAGTCATTGGAGGGTGAAGAGAGTGCTGGGAGTGTATAAGGCGTATATTGGCGATGAGGCCTGGATGGATATTGGTAGAAGGGAAGAGATGACCATGACCACAAGCTGACACTCGATTTCAGGCATAAGGCAGTAGAAATTACCGCAGAACACATTCAGTAACTAATATGATAAAGGAGCTGGGTTGGGAGTCATTGGAGGGTGAAGAGAGTGCTGGGAGTGTATAAGGCGTATATTGGCGATGAGGCCTGGATGGATATTGGTAGAAGGGAAGAGATGACCATGACCACAAGCTGGCACTCGATTTCAGGCATAAGGCAGTAGAAATTACCACAGAACACAATCAGTAACTGATATTATAAAGGAGCTGGGTTGGGAGTCATTGGAGGGTGAAGAGAGTGCTGGGAGTGTATAAGGCGTATATTGGCGATGAGGCCTGGATGGATATTGGTAGAAGGGAAGAGATGACCATGACCACAAGCTGACACTCGATTTCAGGCACAAGGCAGGGAGAAAAATTTCTTTGCATGTAAAAGTCGTGGATTGGAATAAAATCGTGAGAAAATTTCCATACACAGTAAAAATATTTAAAATAATAATCAGCCAAATGTGAAATTTCGTTTGTACAGAAACCTTAATCGGAACATTTGCTCCATCGCAACTGAATTAATTTAATTTTATTTGGCGTAAAATTCAGCTTATAATTTTAAATTTTCATCGGAACATTCGCTCCATCGCAACTGAATTAAATTAATTTTATCATCAGGTGTAAAATTTAGGTTATGATTTACGAAATAACGTCACTCGTGTGATTAAAAATTCATACATTTTTTGTTACAAAATAACTAATTTTATTTATAATTCTCTGTTGAAATTCTTAGTTTCAAAAATAACTCGCCTTTGCGTGAAGTGAATATATTTTCTCTGATGTAACCTGTGACAAAGTCAATTACTACCTAACAATTCAGTCAACATTCGTCAATCAGTAATGGAAAAATGCCTTCCGATTCAATTAACTCATTAGAATGTGTAGACAAAGCAAACTTTTGTCCAACAGAAATCTGATTAGCCAACGACGTATGAAAATTTAAATTATTTTCCCGTGTTTGACATTTCGCCTGCGTCACTGTCAGAATTGCGTGGTGCTATAGATGTTTAAACTGACAAGAGCGTGGCACAGGCGTAGTACGTCAAAGCGCGGCGAGATGGCAGCACGTGCTGTACTGTAGTCATTCCGGCTGCCGCTAGATGGCAGCAGAGCGGAATCTACCCGCTCTCAAAATCTTTAGATTTTTGTTTTTACACTACGATTTGTGGAAATAAATGCAGGAATGGAATTTCTTAATGATTTTTCACCAAGCTTTTTCGCGAAAATTTAAAATAATAACATTTCCCCATTTATTTCGAAAATTAGTGACCCGAAAATTCTTTTAAAAGTTTACAATAAAATGTCTGTTTCGGGAGAGGAGACAAGAAACAGTAAAGAATTCGGCCGTGTTATTTTGAAGGAACCTTCCCGGCATTTTTCTGCCGTCATTTCTGGAAACTATGGAAAACCGAAATCAGAATGCCTGGACGGGGATTCAAACCCGCGTCCAACCGAATGCGAGGCAATAACGGTTACCGGTCATCAACCACAGTCGGTTTAGCTATTACTGAACTGTTGTAAAAATTTTATAAAATAATTATGGTAGCAAAATAAATTTTGTAAAAATACTTTCTTGAGGATTTTCATAGAAATAAAGCAATGTGTAAAAAATTTTTTTTTCTTTCCCAGCATGTGAGCTAAGGACATAAATATAATGTTAAGTAGAGTAACGAAATATATAATGTTAAGTAGAGTAACGAAATACAATGTTAAGTAGAGTAACGAAATACAATGTTAAGTAGAGTAACGAAATATAATGTTAAGTAGAGTAACGAAATACAATGTTAAGTAGAGTAACGAAATACAATGTTAAGTAGAGTAACGAAATACAATGTTAAGTAGAGTAACGAAATATATAATGTTAAGTAGAGTAACGAAATATATTTTTCAAAGAGCATGCACGAATCTGTCTTTAAGCATGATAATTCCCTGCTAACCGAACAGAAATTCTCAAAATTTCGTTAGGAAATTTTGTTAGGATCAAATAAAGGTGAATTCCGTATTTCAGCAAGAACGAATCCAAGCGATCGCGGTCTATGATCGTTTTACTAAATATATCTACAGATTAGATAATTCGACTCCGTCAGTGTTCAATAATAGCAATTAGCTTAGGGGACATCCATTAATTACGTGAGGTGAAATAGGGGAGGGGGGTCCGGCGATATCTCACCAGGAGGGAGGGGGGGTCTATGGAAATCTCACGTGAGATTTTGCGAAAAATTTGGGGACAGTAAAGCCAAAAAAAAGTCTACAATTTCCGCCAAAGTCGATTTTAGGAGGGTATCTCACGAAATCTCACCAGGGGGGAGGGGGGGGGGGTCCAGAAATCTGGAAAAACACCTCACGTAATTTGTGGATGCCCCCTCAGTAATCAATGGAGATTCTTCAAATTTTGAACACTGAGCCCAAATTAAGGCACACAGCTTCAACTAGTATTTCAGATAGAAAACCTCACGTGACTATAATCTTTGACCCCTGACTATAATCTTTAACCATCTACTGTGTCCTGCAACACTCTCTGTGCTAAATCTCTGACCTCGCCACTAAGACCTTTCAAACCCGACAATAATACGTCAAATTTTGTAGAATGTTTTTCGTTAGAGGACTAGCAACCATCAGAGATGTTACTGCAAAAGGTTATGAAAGTAATTTAATAGCTCAGCAAACGCCACGAAATGAAATGGCAAAATACTTGATAGGATTTCATTTTAAACTGTTGGATAAACACATAGAGCATAGGTGAAAAAAATGGAATAAAATTCTGCTTTAGGACTGAATGAAGTCATTCGTCATCTACTGTATGATTTCCTAAGGTCACTCACCTCAATAGCTATTGGCTGGAGAACGGTGACGTCACTTGCCAGTCATTGCTCGCGAGTTAAATGACCAGAGATATCACAAGAAAAATTCGTCCACAATTTAATAGTTAAGCAACTGCTACCAAATTAATTGGCAAAATACAATCGTTAAGTCTGTTATTCTTAGCATTTTATAGTTAAAAAAATATCGATAAACTTAAGTGCTGAAAAAAAAAACCGTTGAACTGATTTTCAGTAACAAGTTGCTAATGAAAGCAACATAAAAAAAGGTTTAAAAAACCTTAAAATACTCTTGGTGTCTGCTACAATCGAGAAGTTTCATTCCAAAATGGGCTAAATTTCAATTTAATTAAAACATTCGCTAATGTTGCTGCTTGTCCAAAGTTTATAAATAACGGTTAAATTGATTTTTTAGGTATTTTACTGTCCACTTTCGTTAATGATCTTTATTCAGGTTTGTTGTACGTGAGTTAGTAAGTTATTTAGAGTGGACGTCAGACCAAATATGTTACGGAATCGAGTATTCTGGCAACTAATTTCTTCAGAGTGGTAGGTAAATTAATGGAAAGATTGATATGCAACCACATCAGAAATGTATGTGAGGAACGTAATTGGTTTTCAAGCAGGCAACATGGGTTCAGGCAAGGATATTCATGCGAATCTCAGTTGGTGGGATATATGCAAGATATTTCAGATGAAATGGACAAGGGAGGCCAAATTGATAGTGTAGCACTAGATCTTTCAAAGGCGTTTGACATAGTAAGCCATAAAATGGTAGTAAATAAGGTGAAAACTATTGGAGTGGATGAGAAAGTGATTTGCTGGGTAGAAGAATTTTTAAAAGGTAGAAAACAGAAAGTTAGGGTAGGAAATGTAGTATCAAAAGAAGTAGAAGTAAAAATGGGAGTGCCACAGGGTAGCGTATTGGGACCATTGCTATTCATTATTTTAATGAATAATTGTGTTGATTGTTTACTATCAGAAATTAGATTGTTTGCAGATGACATAATGCTGTATAAAAGGATCAAAACGATAGAGGACTGTAAACAGTTGCAGGGTGATCTGGACAGGATATCTAGTTGGGTTGGTAAACATAGAATGAAGATAAATGCAAAGAAGAGTCAGCTAATTAGATACACAAATAAAAAACAAAAGGTTAATTATGAATATAAGGTGGGGAGAGAATTGCTTGCTGAAGACTTGAAATGTAAATATCTTGGCATTACATTTGATAACAAGCTTAACTGGGCAGGACACATAGAACAGGTGGTAGGAAAAGGTTTCAAAGTTCTGCACTTGTTGGAGAGAGTGATGAGGGGATGTACGAGAGAAGTAAAGGAATTAGGTTACAAAACTTTGGTCAAACCATTGCTCGAATATGGTAGGGTAGTATGGGACCCACATTTTGAGTATCAAATACAGGAGTTGGAGAAGGTGCAAAGAAGGGCTGCTAGATTTGTTTCTGGAAATTATCGCAGAATGCAATCAGTGACGGATATGATAAAGGAGCTGGAATGGGATTCGTTGCAAGACAGGAGGAGGATGAGGAGGGTCATGGGAGTGTACAGGGCATATACTGGCGATGAGGCATGGAAAGATATTGCAATAGGTATGAAAAGTAGTGCATGGAAGGGAAAAGATGACCATGACCTCAAGCTGGCACTCGATTTCGGGCACAAGGGTGTGGGAAGATTCTCTTTTTTAGGTAAGGGTGTCAGGGATTGGAATAAGTTACCAAGAGAAATGATGAATAATTTACCGAAAACTTTGAAAGAATTTAAAGATAAAATTTGTAGAGGGCAAATGTAGGTGGGTGCAGGATAGGGGGAAGATGGTTGTGTAGGGAAATTGCCACCGGAGCCTGTGCTCTATTGCAATTAAATTAAATTAAAATAAAACTGTTTAATAATTTGGAATCTGCATTAAGCTCTCTGGCCGTTACAGATTACATTATGAATATTTTCCCAATCTCAATTTTTTTAAAAAAACAACGTGATGCTTTCGAAGCAATTGTGCACTCCCTGTAAACAGAAATTCTTCAAATTTTGCAGAGTGGACTTTTAGGGTCAAATACAAGTCAGGTTTGTGTGAAATAATTGTACGATAGCGTGATCGTCTCTATCCGCGAATTATACATCTGTTAATATTCTTATGATTTCTTCAAGCTCAAGAGATTTTATTCACCCAAGGGATGAATTACAGGTCAGGTCAGGTTCGTTTTTGGTCAGATCAGGTCAACTTGTCATATTCTTTGACCCTAAAAACTGGAACTATCAAGACCTGTCACAATTCGCAAAAAAAAAAAAAAAAAATGGTCACGGCCTTACACGAGTCTTCCATACTTTAAGTGGCTCTTGTGAACATTTAGCTGATGGTATACGTATAATGAATACCGTGGCTTGTGGTTAGTAGTAGGATGAAGGGAGACACGGCTCAGTAGGAGCAATTGTTTATTTGACAACTCACGTAACAATTACAAATGACTAAATGTTTCCCGAACATAAACGAAAATATCCGTACGGCTCCTAACTCTAGAAAGTAAAATTTATCATCTCTGTGATATGTGGTAATGCGATCATCGACCGTGTAAAAACTTCGATATGTGGTGCTGCTATGTAGTGGTAGTGCGATCACTTTTTATCGACACCAGCGAAGACTAGCGATTTGGCTCTGAACTATCTCATTATGTAACAACAAATGTCCATCTTTCAACTGAAATATCCAGCGTTAATGTGATCATCGACCGTGTAAAAATTTCGATATGTGGTGTTGCTATCTAGCGGTAATGCGACCATTTCTTATCGACGCAAACGAAGAGTAGAAATGTAGCTCCGAACTATCTCACTTTTTAGCAGGAATCATTTATTTGTCAAGTGAAATAGGTAGTGGTAATACGATCGTGGCCCGTGATAAAATTTTATTGTGGTGTTGCTATCTAGCGGTAACGCAATTATCAATACTACCGAAGCGCAACAGCTGCGTTCAGAACTATTTCAATTTTAGCATTTGCTTATTTGTCAACTGAAATATCTAGCGCTAATGCGACCATTTCGATATATGGTGTTGCTATCTAGCAGTAGTCCGACCACTCCTTAACCACACCAGTGACGCCTAACAGCTTTACTCTGAACTATCTCTTTTGCAGCAATTGTTTAGTTGTCAAACTGAAATATCTACTGGTAATGCGACCATCGCCAGTATAAAAAATTATATATATGGTGTTACTATCTAGCGGTGCAATTAATCCTTATCGACTCCAGTGATTTTGAACTACCACATACCGGTCGACTTGATTGTTCATAATTATTATGCCATTTACAGGTCTAATTTCGAAACATTCCTTTCTTAATCAATGATGTTACCAAAGTTGAGTAATTGATCTTTAAAATGATGTCTTATTTTAGATTTTAGGTGATCATGAAGGGAGAAAGAGTGGTTGTCATGAAAAAAGAACCCTCCTTTAAGAAATAATACAGGGCGTTCGCCGGAAAACGCTACCCTCCCAGTCTGTTGCCGTCGGCAACTTGCTCGGTCAGTCGCCCCAGCAGCTCCCGCCACACGGCACCGTGAATCACCGCACTGTTTAACACCTCCGCTGCCCCAACAGTGCAGTGCAGTGACCCTTACATTGTTAAGAACGGTTTCTTTGCATTGTAGATAGTTTGTGACTTCAGTCTCTTATTAATCAGTGCTGTGAATAAACGTTTCTTTGCGGTTTGGCTGGTTTGGGGCTTCATACTCTTATTAATCTGTGACGTGTTAGTGTGAGTAAAATTATGGTACGTTACAGTTTGCAACAAAGAATATTTCTCTACGATACATATGTGAAGAAGAAGTCGTTTAAAAAGTGTCGCAGTAAATTTCGTCGCGAATTTCCTGGCGCTTTACTGCCAGCTAAATCAACAATTCTGCGTCTGGTTAAAAAAGTAAGAGAAACGGGTTCATTTTTTAACAAAAAGAGAATGTCGGTCAACCGTATTCTCACAGAGGAGAAAATTGACGATATCGCTTTTCGACTAGAACAGTCACCCAAAAAATCATTAAGTCAGTTAGGGCAGCGTGTGTCTCGAAATATGTTCAGAAGATGTGAAATGTGCATTACACAAGAGGGTCAACACTTCCAGCATCTTTTATAAGGTAAGCTAATGAATTACGTCACATTTAAATGCTTAGCACATACAAGTTTATGAAGCGTAATTATTATGAAATAGTCCGCGGCCGACGGTCGAACAATGCCGGAAGCTGACCGCTCGCTCGCCGGGAGCAGTTTCTTCCTTGTAGCGCTAACAGTGGGTTGCGTTTCCCGGCGAACGCCCTGTATATGTGATTCCGGAGGTGCTAGGAATATTTCAAGTGTTGTGTCTAATCATCTGAGCCAAGTCAGGACGTTTGTGGTTCGGGTTCCACGTTGAACTGTAGGTCCGGCAACGGCGGAGGCGGAATGCGCGGCAAATTGAAAATTTGTAACCAGGTCGCAAGACCACACGATTTTTGCTTTACTTTATTAGAGTATGGAACTTGAGGTTAGCTGTATATATTTTTCTTTTCTCTCTCATTCCGAATATCCAATCAATTTCCAATTCAATAGTTCTATTAGATTTTAAAAAAGCTTTCGACACGTGCTTCAGACAAGGTTACTTAGGAAACTTCGTGGTCATGGCGTATCTAGACAAATATGCGACTGGGTAGCAGACTTCCTGAAGGGCAGAACACAGTGTGTAGTTCTCGACGGTGAGAGTTCATCATTTACCGAGGTGAGGTCCGGGGTTCCCCAGGGAAGCGTGATAGGGCCTCTGTTGTCTCTCATATACATAATGATTTGTGCGTCATAATAATGGGGATGAAAAGATTATTTGCCGATGATGCTATTATTTATCGTGAAAGGAAAACCCAGGAAGACAGCGCTTTGTTACAAGACGATATTATGAAAATAATTGCGTGGTGTAAAGACTGGCAGTTGGAGTTAAACGCTAAACAGTACCAAGTCATGCGTGTAAGTAAAAAGGTGACACCATTTAGCTCTGAATATGCAATTAATGGTACTGTCCTTAGAACTGTAGATTTCGCTAAATACCTAGGGGTAACAATTCGTAATAATTTGTCGTGGAATGAACATATCGAGAATGTAATTGGGAAAGCAAATCGTATGCTCCGATTCCTAGGTCGTAATTTAAAACAATGCACTTCGGAAGTTAAATCGATTGCATAGAAGTCACTAGTGCGTCCTCACTTAGAATATTGTTGCTCTGTATGGGGTCCCCATCAGAAGGGGTTAATAGAGGCATTGGAGAAGGTCCAAAGAAAAGCCGCCAGATTCATGACAGGTATATATAGTTGGAGGGAAAGCGTAATTGCGATGTTGAAGGAGTTAGGTTGGGAAGACCTGGAACACCGAAGACGTTGCTCTCGACAGAAGCTAATTGAAAAATTCCCGACTGACATATTTCGGAATGACAGCAAAGAAATATTGCTACCAGCAACATTCGTATCTCGGAATGACAGTAAACATAAGATAAGAGTAATCAGGGCCCGAACTAATTCTTTTCTGTATTCATTTTTTCCACGAGCGATTAGCGAATGGAATAGAAAGGATTTACCGGGCGAGTAAACTTAAAATCCGACAGGAGTAGTATTCGATAAAGCTCTCCGGCCATCCTGATCTGGGTTTTCCATGGTTTTCCCGGATCACTCCATGCGAATGCTGGGATGGTTCCTCACAATAGCCCTTGGGCGCCTCCTGCCATATCCCGTATATCCCCCACCCAAACTATTACCCTTTCGGATAGGTGCAATGCACCCTCCGCCACACACTTTTAGTGAATCGCGGAGTAATAGTAATAGTAATTTTACCTTTCGTCTCTTACTAGGAATTCAGTTATAAAAACTGGCTTCAGCGGTTTTAACCTGTTTTCAGCAACCATCAAGGCAAATGCCGGGACAGTTCCAAGCCGCCTCACAAACTACACATTTCACAAACAAGAAATACCCTCACCACGCGCTGAACATAGTAACACGTTTCACAGACAGACAGATGGCAGCACAGGACTTGTCTCCAGTAGACTAGCAGACCCGGTCGGACTTAGGGCAGGACTTTACTTCCTCCCCTTCTCATTATTCACATTGGACACCTGTGGCGGCCAGTTCCTTAGAGGCCAAATCGGATTCTATCTTTCGTCGCATCAAATAGAAACCATCGAAGCAAAAATGAGTACTTATTGGCGCGGAGATACTGCAAAACAATATTGACCTAATTAGATTATTATTCACATACAAATTACGTGAACTTTTGTGTACCAGAAAACTACGTATAGCTGCGAAATATACATTTATCCGAGGGTAACGGAGGGCAGAATATTTACAACCTGTCGAATATAATCGTTCATGCGTTATTTATGCTGTCAACGTACCTTTTTTTCAACTAAGGGAGCGTCCATAAACTGCGTGGCTATGACTAGAGGGGGAGGAAGCAGTTGGGTAGACAGCTACACTGGGCCAAGTAACGTTTTATTAATAGAGGCCAAAATGGAGCTGGATAATTTATGGCCCCTCCCTGGTACTAAGACTGTGGACAGTATCTTTTACTTACTTCAGACAGCATACAGAGATCACGTTTAAACACATTGTTCGTTTAACATTTATGTTAAAATTAATTACACGAGCGCCGAGACACAGTTTGCCTCATCGCAACGCCTGCGGGTCCGAAACGCAACACGCCGATCACAACTGGCGTTTTGGTAGTGGCATCTTCAGGGGTCAGCTTGTAAAATTTATTATTTATATCATCCTTCATTACTTTATTGTTGCTTTACATTAACAAATACAATTCTCAGTTTCATCCAAACTTCGCCGTACTACACACGATCTCTGCTTCTCATCTTTCTTTACGTCAAAGATCTTCCTCCCTGTACTGTTTATTCCAGAGATTTTCATGTACATTGTTCATTCGGTAACGGCGCATGGATTTCTTTGACACAATATTAATAACACGATAAAAATAACAACATATAAAACACTTTTAACACCATACACACATAATCAGCATAACATTAATCAAATACAAAATAATGAATCGGAAATATCACTATCAATACACTTCCCATTGAAATAATATAAAAACATTAATTATTAATTATTTAAAAACTAAGATGCTGTGTATTCTTACAAGCTGTAGCCGACATTATTCAATCTAAATAGGTGTCTTCCTGGAGAAAAAAAAGGCCATCTCGTAAAAGTTTCAGGTACCAGTAAGCCTACTGATGTTAGTTAAGTTTCTCTTTGGTTATAGCAAGGAACTTTGCACTTCAAAGTGCCTAGGAAGCCTTCAAGAAAAATGTTTAACTTTAATCAAACCCCAGACGTCTCTAACGATTTTGAAGCAATCTTGCATAGTGAACAGTAATCGAAAGACGCCGAGCAAAGCTCGGTCATCCAGGCACTGAATCTGTAAAAAAAAAAAAAAAAAAAAAAAAAAAAAAAAAAAAAAAAATAAAAAATAAAAAACTACCTGTGTGTCTATCCCTTTGAACAGGCATAACGCAAAAACTACAGAACCAATTTGTATGCGGTTTTCAAAGTCTGAACGATCATGGTGTAGCTTAAAATCTGCGATATACCTTATTACTTTAAGTGACCGAGGAACCGAGCGTGAAATGATAATTCGTTTGTACCGAGAACAGACACGTGTCACAGATCACACTGCATACTGATGAACACTCCTTTACGAGACACCCACCAAAGATCACACCACAATACAGATAAACACTACACTCTTTGTAATCTCTTAGTAATGTTTCTTTGCTATGTAACTTCGCTTAATTATTTCTTCAGTTATCCTGTATACACGTATAAAGTCAATCAAACCACTACATCAAAGATTAACATTGCAGTATATACCGAAAATTACTGTAAAGGTTACATCCATACTCGTACATTACAAAACTCAGATAGAGTCCCAACTAAAGTTTCTGCAAAATATCGATACCAGATATTGATCACATCTACGTACAATATTTCCTGTTGGTAACGAAAGGCCTTATTTTTATCTAGCTTTATGAACATTCCATTAGTTAAATTTTTCATTTTTTAAAAATTACATGACATTAACATATACAGCGGGAAAGTGATTTTATACACATAGATTGAAAACGCACATTGAGCGAAAAAAAAGACCACAATACGGACCGTTTTGAAGAAACCACGTTGTGATCTTTTTTTTTTTTTTAGCTCAATGAGCGTTTTCAATATTTGAGCGTATCATACACCGAAGAGCCAATGAAACTGGTACACCTGCCTAATATCGTGTAGGGCCCCCGCGAGCACGCAGAAGTGCCGCAATACGACGTGGCATGGACTCGACTAATGTCTGAAGTAGTGCTGGAGGGAATTGACACCATGCATCCTGCAGGGCTGTAAGAGTACGAGGGGGTGGAGATCTCTTCTGAACGGCACGTTGCAAGGCATCCCAGATATGCTCAATAATGTTCATGTCTGGGGATTTTGGTGGCCAGCGGAGGTGTTTAAACTCAGAAGAGTGTTCCTGGAGCCACTCTGTAGCAATTCTGGACGTGTGGGGTGTCGCATTGTCCTGCTGGAATTGCCCAATTCCGTCGGAATGCACAATGGACATGAATGGATGCAGGTGATTAGCCAGGATGCGTACGTACGTGTCACCTGTCAGAGTCGTATCTAGACGTGTCAGGGGTCCCATGTCACTCCAACTGCACGTGTCCCACACCATTACAGAGCCTCTACCAGCTTGAACAGTCCCCTGCTGACATACAGGGTCCATGAATTCATGACGTCGTCTCCATATCCGTACACGTCCATCCGCTCGATACAATGGGAAACGAAACTCGTCAGACCAGGCAACATGTCCAATCATCAACAGTCCAATGTCGGTGTTGACGGGCCCAGGCGAGGCGTATAGCTTTGTGTTGTGCACTCAGCAAGGGTACACGAGTGGGCCTTCGGCTCCGAAAGCCCATATCGATGATGTTTCGTTGAATGGTTCGCACGCTGACACTTGTTGATAGCGCAGCATTGAAACCCGCAGCAATTTGCGGAAGGGTTGAACTTCTGTCACGTTGAACGATTCTCTTCAGTCGTCGTTGGTCCCGATCTTGCAGGATCTTTTTCCGGCCGCAGCGATGTCGTAGATTTGATGTTTTACCGGATTCCCGATATTCACGGTGCACTCGTGAAATGGTCGTACGGGAAAATCCCCACCTCATCGCTACCTCGGAGATGCTGTGTCCCATCTCTCGTGCGCCGACTATAACACCACGTTCAAACTCACTTAATCGTGATGACCTGCCATTGTAGCAGCAGTAACCGATCTAACTCCTGCGCCAGACACCTGTTGTCTTATATAGGCGTTGACGACCGCAGCGCCGTACTCTGAGTGTTTACATATCTCTGTGTTTGCATACGCATGTCTATACCAGTTTATTTGGCTCTTCAGTGTATGTATATAGCATGGGACTAGCGAGATGAAAGTTTTACTGTAAAAGGGTTGTGATTTTCAACAAGCCTCGTTTAGCTACCGGCAAAACTTCAAACGAAACGGTTGTAATTAGACGTATTAAACGTGTGGCTTTACCTACAATTAGGTTGTTATAGTAACTCTAGTTTGCTCGTCGTCTCTGACTTAATTCAGTGCTGCCAAGTTCCGGGAACAGCACTCAAAACACTCTCCCCGACCACTCACAGAGTCCAAGTTCACAACAGTTCGCTCCGGTGTAGTGGCACTCCTGTCGGCAGCGTTAATGAGACCAGGTTTGCCAACTGCCTCGCGAGTGGCTCGTGCTATTCCGCCGACATCTTTGCGGTAACTTGACCATCGTGCTCAGATGGAGGGGCATAACTAACCAACCAACTATTACCCACCAGGGAATTAACATTCAGGAGTACCAACTCCGAAACGAACACTTAAATAGTACGTGAGCAGGATTGGTGGAACAACCCTCTATATGCCAGACTAGCAAAAGACGGTTAATGTCATAGGCATAGACAACATATCTTATAACATTATCACAAGGGTTCGGATCTTTTTGAAAAAAAAAAAAAAAAACTTCCAGATTTGCGTTTTCCATGGTTGCTCCAAATCACTCCAGGCAAATTACGGGATGCTTACTTAAAAAAAAAGGCCATGGCCGAATTCCTTCTCGTTCCTTGCCCCAATCCCATCCCGCCTCTAATGATTTTAGCCGTCGTCGAGGCGTAAATTCCGTAAAAAAAACAAAGAAATACAACCTAAAATCAGGTAAATATGACATAAAAATAACAGAATATGACCAAACATTTGAATTCACTGTACATCAAAAGATGCTCAATCATACGTCGTTTATTTTACGTATCTAGTAGTGTCGCTATCGCGTAGAAAACAGAATTTATTTCCGTACACTCAACACAGCAACACATATCCCAGAGATTATGGATGAGCTGTGTGCATTTTGTTCAGGTTGGTTGTCTTACATTAAGGTCAGTGACAGTTTGTCATACATATGTTTTACAGGTCCAAAAGTTTTTCCTAATTGTTCCGTAATAAGTTGTAACTATTTCCTTACGTACCTATTACACTAAACGAATGAACAATTGCTACAAATGTGTCCGTTCTTCTTTTGACCTATTACAAACCCTCAATCTTACTATTCATCGTATCCCCGAAATTTTTGAACGGGTCATCTGATAATCCTAAATTACTAAAAGCTTAAATAACTTATTTCGTCTGTTGTAAAGACCGAATGCTAATGTTTTTGCAAGTATTTCTTCTGTCTCAAAGTCACAAGTAGATATCGCGAAAATGATACTAATTAAGGCGCGTTCCCACGATCTCTTGTAACAGAGGCGAGACGGGACAGGACGGGACGAATACTCAACAACACGCCATGGGAACAGAGCCGCCTCTGCTAGCGGGGACGAGACGCAGCTACCCACTCTGTGTCGGTAAACATCACAGGCGTGCGTAGTGGTGCGCTGTTGCCATCGGTTTGCAGCAGCGGTGCGCACCCCTTCTGTTGCTGTAAAGTGCTCTGTGCCAAACGACACTAGGCAACGTGGTGGGGAGGTAGCGGCGAGGTAAGCTAGGGCTAACCTGCGGCCCGCGGTCGTCCTTACACTTCGGCTAATGAGGTCCCGTCCGGTCTCGCCTCCGTTACAAGAGATCGTGGGAATGCGCCTTACGAAGGACGGTGAAAATTAAGTGGACAGATAAAGTACATGTTTTGGAAATGACGGGTGAGGAAAGAAGTTTGTGGAAGAGTCTTACAGAAAGAAGAGACAGGCTGGTAGGTCATATTTTGAGACATGCTGGATTGGTTAATTGTTAGTGGAGGGAACAGAACTGTAGAGGTAGACAGAGATTAGAATATATGAAGCAGATAATTGAGGACGTGGGTTTGTAAGGGGTATGTAGAGATGAAGAGGTTAGCACAGGATAGGAAGGGATGGAGGATTGCATCAAACCAGTCAAAAGACTGACGACACTAAAAATCTGTCAATGACTCCCCTAATGAAGGTTCGATACATAAAATGTATTTACCAAAACTAAAATAAAAATGAATAAGCAGTGATTTTTAAGTAGCGTTCACTTGACGTTTTAAGAAACTGTCATTTAGATTTTACATATAAAACGAACTGCCCTAAATTTTAGAGTGCGGTAGTTTCTGGAAAACGACTGGTGGCAAGGAACAGGAAGGAATTCTGCCATAGAAGTTCGACGCAACCATCGCATAATTCAACCCAAGAATCCCCAAAAGTAAACCTGTCATTTTAAAATATTTTTTTAAAAATTAGTTTGATGCACAGTTTATATATAACCTGCAGAAGAGGAATTAACTGTTTTTAAAATTTGTGTCTGTCAGGCTGTACAACATTCACGTACTGGTTGGATTTTTATAGGATTTCCATTAATGTATAGCCCGTGGTTTTTTGGCGTCGAATATCTTAGAAAATACCTTTATCACTAACCACAAATCATTTTGTTATTATTATTAATATCGAATTATGTAACACTTATTAGATATAAGTACCATAGATAGTTGCATTAACGTTTATAACTTTATTTCTGATACTAGTGTAGCCACGTGACTATTTGTTCGGATCGGGTCTAGAATAGTTCCATTTTCTAGGATCTGACATTATGGCAGGTTGACCTGATCTGTCCAAACACGAACATGACATGTGCTTCAAATCTCTCTAGCTTGAAGAACTCGGTAGTATTAATAGACGTAGCTATTAAACACGGACAGGGACAATCACGCAGTTATTGTTTCAAAGGACATAGACGCCCACCCCGGTAGCGCGGGGCTAGCGAGCTGGATTCACGTTGCAGGGGTCGCCGGTTCGAGTCCGGCCCAGGGCATGGGTGGTTTTAATTAAGTGTTGTGTTTGTCCTGTGTTGTCC
>JARYHS010006411.1:0-10000 GCA_031002005.1 Vandiemenella viatica
CATTTCTGGTCGGGACTCTGTTTGCATGTATTAGCTCTAGAATTACCACAGTTATCCAAGTAACGTGGGTACGATCTAAGGAACCATAACTGATTTAATGAGCCATTCGCGGTTTCACCTTAATGTGGCTTGCACTGAGACATGCATGGCTTAATCTTTGAGACAAGCATATCACTACTGGCAGGATCAACCAGGTTGCTGTTGTTAAAGAAACACAGCGAGGCACCCGGCGAACCGGAGTGCCCACACGTAGTCAAGTCCGTAAAACTTCTATTTCTCTTGCGAGGAGGCTAATGCCCTCCCTCACTATATACTTCGAAATCCCCTCAGGTCCTGGGAAACGAAAGCGGCACAGCGTCCGCTACCGTCCCAAGCGTGGGAAGTCGTGATCGGCGCAAGCGCCCGGTTAGCGGCGAGTAGATGCCTCTGGAAACGGTTGCCCGCACATGAGCGTGCCTCTGGCGGCAGAGGCCCGCGGGCTTGCTGGCGTGGAACGAGCGCCTCCGACGCGCAGTCGCAAGTCACAGCACAGATAGTCCGCCGGCACTGTGGCCTGGCGGCGGTGACTCGGATCAACGGTCGGCAGGACGCTGCCACTTGGCGGTACCAGGCGCACGTCACGAGTCCTCGCGAACCCGATTGCCCCTCCCGCCGGTTTGCGTGCAAACGAACTCTCCTGGACGGAGCGTACACCGAGCAGCCATGCACCAACACGCGGCCGAGCTCTAAGCAACGCACCCGCCATCAGGCGGCAGGCCACTGCACACAGACACTTTCGCGCCGGCTACAGTCTGCCCGCACTGCGTTCGCACAGAGAAGGAACGCACGGATAGGTCCGGGAGAAGAACCGCTGTGCGCTCTATCCGGCGACAGAGGGGAGGCTGGCGGGCCAGTCGCCGGTTTTCCCCTCCTCCCGCCGGCCGCGTGCGCTCTGGTGGTGGGCTGGCTACGGAGCAGGGCAGCCGAGTGAGATGGCGGCGAGAGGCACTCCGACTGCCGGCATCTCACTAGCGCGGCCTCTCACCCACTAAACGGACTTCTCCTCGAGACAGGATGTTGGCGATAGCAGATATGGATTGCAGCGTTTGGCGGTGACTCGTGTAGCAAAATGAGACTGCCGTAAAGGTTGGTTGAGACAGATTTGTTCCTCACCAAGCCGAATTGATACGTGGTTGTTGTGACTAGGAGAGCCCACGATGTTTTCGTCCCGACAGGCAACCGGTGTGCGGGTTTGACATTACCGCCCTGACGGCGTTATACGCAAGCAACGTCCGCAGTGTACGGCGCGGTTTATCGACGGCCGTTCCCTCAGCCGGAGAAAATGTTGTTGTAAAAACTGAGAGGGGGGGCGGTGGGGGGGGTGGGGGGGGGTGGTGGTGTGGTGGTGGAAAAAAAAATAAATAAATAAACGCGATAGAAATATATCAAAACCCGTACTGAATATGTGAGTCAATGATGACGCAGTACAAGCAACACAACTGAAGGAGGCGGAAGGTGCTGGAAGGGAACGGAAAGAAACGTAACGACGAAATTGTTAGCAGTGCGTGCTGTAAGGAACGGAATAGAAGGATACGGTTGATTGGAAAGGAAACGTATAAATGGCAATTATCGAGGAGCGTGGCTTGGCGCCGGTTGTACTCGCCAGGCCACAGTCGAGTCGTATAATTGCGCGTGTATGATGACGTTGCGAACTACTAACGCTATTTACACGGTCCTACTGACTGGTGCCGGTGCAGGGCCCCAGGGCAATTAGTAAGGTGAAGAAAAGTCGTTGACAACTTTTGATGGTAAGATCTGCAGTGTGGTCTTCGACGTACGTAAACAACGAGTGGCGAGGCATCCGTCTACCCTACATTTGTGTGCACAGGATCTAGTGACGAGACTCTTACGTGGGGTTGGAGGCGATACACTAGTGACATTGCACGTATTTAGTCGCTATTTTCATTTGGAAAGATATTCAATAAATAATAATAAGAAAACAGAGAATGAAAGGTAGAGATGATAGATTCTCACACCTTGTGGAAACCGCCACGAATATGTTCACAGTATATAAATATGAAAGTAGAGAGAGTTGGTTTATATTTGAGGATGTAGAACGGGTGTCGGTTTAATAAGTTTCAAAATTTCTTACAAATTGCCGAGCAACGACGAACAACGTTGCTAGGTAACGGGAGTCAGTTTGCGGTTGAACCGTTTGGAGGTGAGCCATTCGCCTGGAAAGGGAGAAAGGAGAAAAACAGAAAACAAAAAAACAAAAAAGAAAACCAAAGAATTGATCAGAACAATTAGAAGATTGTCGGAGCACACATTTTCACTGAGGCAGTTTTCAGCGACGTGATCTGTGCCTAGGAATTTTTTCATCAGGAGGTATGTACCAGTTGTTGTAATCAGTGTTTAGGTTTTGTTTTTGTTTTTGTTTTTTTTGGTTTTTTTTTTCTTTTTTCTTTTCTTTATCCTTCGTCTCTGTCTATTTCTTTAATTTACATTCACATACTGCGCTTGGTATTGACAATAAGTATTACTGTTTACGATATAATGAAAACATATGTCTCCGGTTGGTGAAAAGGCAGTACACTGTGGCGATAAAAGTGTCTGGTGAGTAAATTGCAACTTTAACGAAGGGAGCTATTAAATGAAATAAGATGAAGCAGATTAATCTCCTAGTGTTGAAAGACATTTGCAATGCGTGATGAGAAGCGCTTGGTGGTTTGTAGCGGCATTCCATGGAAGCACCGTGTTCCGGCATGCGCCGCAAGATGGAGATACTGGCGGAAGTCGTACGAGGTACATGCCGGTACGGAATACGACGGCACGTACGATCTTCAAAGTGGCATAACTGTCGAACGGAGTGAGCTGCATGGCTGAAATTTGCTCCAGAAATGCATTGCGTTGGGCCAAAGCCGATTTTGCCATTTGGAGCGTTGTTCGACAATTTTTTGCCGTCCTCCCACCGGAATAAAGGTGGCAAAAAAAATTTTTTTTCGAGCTAGAGCATCGTACATAGTCTCATTGTGTAGGCCTCGTCGAGTAGAGTAAGAGGGTATTTTTTGTGGATTTTTAAAATGAATAGGGAAGGCGTGAGAGGCACTCAAATATGTGAATGTTTTCGAGGGCGCATCAAGAGCAGTGCCGGAGGAAGTGAACGCAAGTCCACAGCGGAAGACAAAGAAGGGAAAGGTGAAGGGTTTTTATTAAAAACCACTAGCACTATAACAATAATAAGCGATATTTGTGATTCAATATAAGATTAAAATTTGCAATAGCAGTTGTAACTGTTATTACTGTGACAAAGACCAAATGTAATACTATACAATTATTTAGACAGTAAGTCAAAGTGTAACGGAACTGTATGCCAAATTCCTTGCATGTAAATATTTTGTACAAACACTATGTAAATCAACAATGTAACAATTAATACGTAGGGCCCAATGTAGTCAGTAAGATATTAGGCTGTATAAATGAAGGGTAAATAAACAAAAACTAAAAAGGTGAAGGGGCCGATTAGACAGCAGCAGGATGCAGCCTCGACTCGTTGTAAGAATTATTGCAGTATATGTGGAATGCTTGTAACACACACCAAAAAACAAAAACAAAATATTCAGAACATAATAGTATCATTCTTACCTCGGGAACGGCTGCCGTAGAAATTTCAGGTAATGTGCGCTGATGTTATTTAGGTGTACTTTCGATTTCCAGCTTGGAAATCCCGTTAACAAACAGTTTTCACCACCTGGGAGCAAAAACACAAACAATTTCAATCATAATAATAATAGAATAAGTTAATGTACGTGACACCCTTGGAAAATTAGAAGGTTACACGCACAAAAATTTCATACACCACGCCATTTTGAGATACCAGTGTTTCTTCTACGGTTGGCGTAGGGAAATGTTAGCTTGAACTACAATACATATTTATGTAGTGAAAGACTCATTTGAAGAGAAATAAAAATAACATCGTGTTATTAGGAATTACTAATAATGACAATCATAGGAGCTGATTATTTCAAAGTACTATTTATGCATGAGTTTTATTTCAACGACGCCAGGTGTTATATCATTAGGCGATAATTATATATATTCAATGTATAACAATTATGGAGCGTTCCGGCAGGGGAGAAAATTTTGTGTGTTTCATTAGTGGTGAGGAAAACATTTATGAAGATTTACATTTGATTATATGAACTAAGCTGCGGCGTCCTGTTGTTCGGATTCAACGTAAACATGTGCATAGCACGCGTCCTGTTTTGATACTGTCTATATATTTAATGGAATGTAAGAATAGTAAATGAACCAGTCATGTTATTAGGGCTACACCGCAATCAATGGGACCCATCAAGGAATTGTCGTTTTGGTCTGAAAACTGTTACACACGTTCCTTGGGTGATATTATTTAATATATGTTGCTCTTAGAGCTGTAAAACTTATACATACCTTAGAAACTTAACTCAAAAAGTGACTTTACGTTATACGGCGTGTGACTGGGAGATATACTATATCGACGTATAACAATCATGCAGAGGTTCTTGGAACGATATTATTGAAGAATATGTTGCTGTCACAGCCATTAAAAATGTATTCATGGAAGAATTTGCACACACATACAAAAAAAAAAAAAGAGATTCACAATTTTCAATCGTAAGCAAACGATAGACGCCATAATTACGTACACACATGCCAGAGACAATACTAGCACATGGCATTTATGAAAGTAGGTTGCGGTAATATTAACGTAGGTTGTGTTTATGATGAAAGAGCGGCAGTATTCGTGTTTTAACATCGGGTTGAAGGAATTTAATATTTATAAATGTTTTTAATCTGAGGTTGAAATGCAGCATGTACCAGAATGGCACATAGTTTTTGTTTCTAAAACAAAACTCTGTCGAATTTGTTAAAGATTTAATTTCTCTTTATTTTCAAGCAGCATTAGCGGTCGTTTTGGATAAGTTGAAAGGCAGGCTGATCCAAAAATTGAAATTTATTTTAAAATTTTGAGCTACCGTGATTTTGAGCAGAATTATTAGCGCCGCCTGAACAGAGGTGAAGCAGGAACGTTTGCGTTATCATTATACATCGCCGTATGCCTTTTCCCAGCCGCGGGCGGCTTAACGGTACGGCACTTTTCGAGTCAATTTTCTGAGAATTGATATATTTTACAGCTCCAAGAGCAACATATCTTAAATAATATCACCCAACTAACGTGTACAACAGTTTTCAGGACAAAACTAGTATTCCTTGATGGGTCCCAGTGTCTGGGCTATTACCGTAATTAGTTTATCAGGAACTTGTGTAAGGATTTTGAACATAAATACAGTTTTACGATGCCGAATGAAGAGTAGATGCAATAATTGCATGAAATTTTATTGTGTTTAGGGTACGCCACTGCATGTGTTGTTTCGCTAAGTTTATTGCTTGTGGAGTGATTGTAACATTTGAATTGTGTCCAACGCTGTGACACATACACATGTGATTACCGACAGACGTTAGAAGTAACTGCTATCTCATATAATTGTGGGAGCGGTTAAGTTAGCATTCTTATAGTCAATCATTTTGCTAATTGAAAATAGCATATTTTTGATGTTCGCTACTTGGGATGTAGAAATGAAATATGCCCTAGTAGATAAGAAGCTACATTGCAATAGCTACACATTATTACATAATTCGTAAAATTCGGATCCGTGTTTTAATATCATCGCGTCTGCAGCGGAGTCTGAGATTTGGCGAAGTTACAGTTTGTATTGAGAAGAAGCAAAGAAAAATTTCATATAATATGTTTTCGCAATACATGTAATGAAATACGAAATAATTTGTATCACACCCCCTCTTGTTTTTCAATGGCAACGACTGTTAGAAAATATAAACAATATAATAAGCAAAGTAAATATATGTGTAACAAATACATTAGTAAATAAAAATTAAAATAGCGTGTCTGTGTGTCTGATCACGGGTTAAATACTACCTGAAGTATATTGCCAGTATTACGATACTATGTGGCGCTTGGTGAAACAAAATATTTACATAGAGTAAAATAGATTAATGTTTCAACTTATAAAAGGAACATTTGGGAAAGCAATACTTGTGTATTATTTAGAATTCAACATACTAACGGATAATTGGGGTTGACTTCATTCTTTATTCATTATCAAAGTTTGTAGCTATAAGATTCAGTGCTTTTGATAAAAATATGTACAGCAGCAAGCAACTTTATAATTTAAAAAAAAAAAAAAAAAAAATTGGACAACAAAAACATTCATAATAATTAATTAGAATAAAAAATAACAATGTATTACATGAGAAGGTAAATACAACTACCATCTAGTAAATGCACCTTTACAATTGTTACATGAAATTTTTCATATTACAGGTATTGCGGGGATTTAAGGCAATTGGTACACCCTCTCATCTTACGACGTCAATGTACGTTTCTATGTTCGCAAAGCGCAATACAAGAAAGAAGCGTTAAAGTATATACTTTATAATACTCAGTGACATAAGAAATTGAATAACCTAACCAATTACGCCGGAATTTTTCTTCAGGGAGATAACAACATGGTGTCTATATGCATATAATAGATATCAATTGTAGAATTATACGCACTGAAATTAATATTACAAACTTTCATTCATATTGCTTGTCGCCTAATCACGCACCATAGCGATGATTACCTGTATTTAAGTACACTAATAAATTCATTATGTGTTTCCCTATTGCTAATTTTTCGTGATAATTCGTTGAACACAAACAATCATGTCATTTACCGTTTCTAAATACTTTTATGTCAGCCCCTCGTGTCTCTTCGCAGGTGCATGGTATCGTTATCAAGCACAGGTACAACCAAAGCTTACACGTTGCCTTATTTTGTAGTTTTTGGTGAGGATTACAGTATTGCGATAAATAGTACGTCAGATTTCTTGTGTTGGTTAGCAAGGATGTCCAGTACTGCGAGGGTTTCCGGCGTATGGTAGACAACACGTTAGATATGTTGCGAGGTATCCCTCTTTGTAAGTCGTTAATAAAAGAAATCCTGGTCTTACCAATTACTTGCAGGTTCTTTTGCAATCTTTCATCGATAGCACGTTCTGGATTTTTTATAGCCATAACCTCACAGATAACAATTTAATTGTATAATCCTCTCTATAAAATCACTGCTATTTATTTAAAACAAATTAATATATTCAAATATTTACAGTTCTCGTAATACAACATAAAATCTGTTTTTTTCCTTTGCTTAAAAACAAAAAAAAACAATACAACACAGCCTACCAACTTCAACATATTACAAAAACTTAAATTTACCCATTTTCACATAATGTTCAAGAAAAACACCGTCCGGGACCAAAAATATCGCTTTTTCTATAACAAAAAGACCGTCCGGGACAAAGCCGAAGAGGAGGGTGGTGTAAGTAAGTTAGCCAGCCTCATCATATCTATTTATTCATTTCATTAGCAGCAAGCAACCAATGTATTTATTATAATTTTTATCCATCATATTATATATATTATTTATTTCTTTCTTTCTCAATATATCATCATATATTATATTATTCTTGTTATTTATTATTATTCACAATTTTTTCAAACATAAGTAGGAGAAAAAGAAAAACACAACACAATCAAAACTTTTATTATGTATATATAAGTAAGGAAAGGAAAGCAAAACAACAACACCATAAACTTTATTACAGCTTTTACACTTATACGTACTACATACTACTCACAACAAATACAAAACACTCCACTTAAAAGACTATAGTCCGTCCACAAAAATAACACTGCTAGTCACCCTGAAAAAAATAACAAACACAATTTTCACCGATACGTACTAAAAACTCTCGTAACAAAAAAAAAAAAAAGTTAGCATATGGGGGTCTCGTCTCGCGACAAGACGAATCCCCCAAGCTAGGGCTGAGTCTCAACAGATCGCAGTGTGGCAACTGCTCTACCGAGTACAACACCCCGCCCGGTACCTAAGTCGTCTACAGACGATTCCGAGTCCCGACATCGGAATAAAAGAACCCATGATCGACCGCTAGAGACTGGACGGCGCGTGAACAGTGGATCACAGCGCGCACCGCCCGAGCGTCCCATGCGGCAAATAAAGGGCTGGTACGGCGCGGCGCCCAATGGGACGACCGTGCCTAGTAAAGTCACGTATTATCGAGCCTTCCGACTCTCGGGACTCCTTAGCGATATCGTTGCCACAATGGCTAGACGGGATTCGGCCTTAGAGGCGTTCAGGCTTAATCCCACGGATGGTAGCTTCGCACCACCGGCCGCTCGGCCGAGTGCGTGAACCAAATGTCCGAACCTGCGGTTCCTCTCGTACTGAGCAGGATTACTATCGCAACGACACAGTCATCAGTAGGGTAAAACTAACCTGTCTCACGACGGTCTAAACCCAGCTCACGATCCCTATTGGTGGGTGAACAATCCAACGCTTGGCGAATTCTGCTTCGCAATGATAGGAAGAGCCGACATCGAAGGATCAAAAAGGCAACGTCGCTATGAACGCTTGGCTGCCACAAGCCAGTTACCCCTATGGTAACTTTTCTGACACCTCTTGCTGGAAACTCTCCAAGCCAAAAGGATCGATAGGCCGTGCTTTCGCAGTCCCTATGCGTACTGAACATCGGGATCAAGCCAGCTTTTGCCCTTTTGCTCTACGCGAGGTTTCTGTCCCCCACTTCCCGACCAAGCCCGACACGCCCCGATCCTCAGAGCCAATCCTTATCCCGAAGTTACGGATCCAATTTGCCGACTTCCCTTACCTACCTTAGTCTATCGACTAGAGGCTCTTCACCTTGGAGACCTGCTGCGGATATGGGTACGAACCGGCGCGACACCTCCACGTGGCCCTCTCCCGGATTTTCAAGGTCCGAGGGGAAGATCGGGACACCGCCGCAACTGCGGTGCTCTTCGCGTTCCAAACCCTATCTCCCTGCTAGAGGATTCCATCGAACTCGAACGCTCATGCAGAAAAGAAAACTCTTCCCCGATCTCCCGACGGCGTCTCCGGGTCCTTTTGGGTTACCCCGACGAGCTTCTCAGATGAGGGGCCCGACTTGTATCGGTTCCGCTGCCGGATTCCGGAATAGGAACCGGATTCCCTTTCGCCTAATGGGGGCCAACCAAAAAAACCATGGTTGGCAATTGAGGCCCCCATCGACATCGGATTTCTCCTAGGGCTTAGGACCGACTGACTCGTGTGCAACGGCTGTTCACACGAAACCCTTCTCCGCGTCAGTCCTCCAGGGCCTCGCTGGAGTATTTGCTACTACCACCAAGATCTGCACCGGCGGCGGCTCCAGGCAGGCTCACGCCCAGACCCTTCTGCGCTCACCGCCGCGACCCTCCTACTCGTCAGGGCTTCGCGGCCGGCCGCAAGGACCGACCATGACTGCCGGACTGACGGCCGAGTATAGGCCCGACGCTTCAGCGCCATCCATTTTCAGGGCTAGTTGCTTCGGCAGGTGAGTTGTTACACACTCCTTAGCGGATTCCGACTTCCATGGCCACCGTCCTGCTGTCTTAAGCAACCAACGCCTTTCATGGTTTCCCATGAGCGTCGATTCGGGCGCCTTAACTCGGCGTTTGGTTCATCCCACAGCGCCAGTTCTGCTTACCAAAAATGGCCCACTTGGCACTCCGATCCGAGTTTTTAAGCTCGCGGCTTCAGCATATCAAGCAAGCCGGAGATCTCACCCATTTAAAGTTTGAGAATAGGTTGAGGTCGTTTCGGCCCCAAGGCCTCTAATCATTCGCTTTACCGGATGAGACTCGTATGAGCACCAGCTATCCTGAGGGAAACTTCGGAGGGAACCAGCTACTAGATGGTTCGATTAGTCTTGCGCCCCTATACCCAGCTCGGACGATCGATTTGCACGTCAGAATCGCTACGGACCTCCATCAGGGTTTCCCCTGACTTCGTCCTGGCCAGGCATAGTTCACCATCTTTCGGGTCCCAACGTGTACGCTCTGGGTGCGCCTCACCTCGCAATGAGG
>JARYHS010006411.1:15000-20760 GCA_031002005.1 Vandiemenella viatica
TTGTTAGCAGTGCGTGCTGTAAGGAACGGAATAGAAGGATACGGTTGATTGGAAAGGAAACGTATAAATGGCAATTATCGAGGAGCGTGGCTTGGCGCCGGTTGTACTCGCCAGGCCACAGTCGAGTCGTATAATTGCGCGTGTATGATGACGTTGCGAACTACTAACGCTATTTACACGGTCCTACTGACTGGTGCCGGTGCAGGGCCCCAGGGCAATTAGTAAGGTGAAGAAAAGTCGTTGACAACTTTTGATGGTAAGATCTGCAGTGTGGTCTTCGACGTACGTAAACAACGAGTGGCGAGGCATCCGTCTACCCTACATTTGTGTGCACAGGATCTAGTGACGAGACTCTTACGTGGGGTTGGAGGCGATACACTAGTGACATTGCACGTATTTAGTCGCTATTTTCATTTGGAAAGATATTCAATAAATAATAATAAGAAAACAGAGAATGAAAGGTAGAGATGATAGATTCTCACACCTTGTGGAAACCGCCACGAATATGTTCACAGTATATAAATATGAAAGTAGAGAGAGTTGGTTTATATTTGAGGATGTAGAACGGGTGTCGGTTTAATAAGTTTCAAAATTTCTTACAAATTGCCGAGCAACGACGAACAACGTTGCTAGGTAACGGGAGTCAGTTTGCGGTTGAACCGTTTGGAGGTGAGCCATTCGCCTGGAAAGGGAGAAAGGAGAAAAACAGAAAACAAAAAAACAAAAAAGAAAACCAAAGAATTGAATCAGAACAATTAGAAGATTGTCGGAGCACACATTTTCACTGAGGCAGTTTTCAGCGACGTGATCTGTGCCTAGGAATTTTTTCATCAGGAGGTATGTACCAGTTGTTGTAATCAGTGTTTAGGTTTTGTTTTTGTTTTGTTTTTTTTGTTTTTTTTCTTTTTTCTTTTCTTTATCCTTCGTCTCTGTCTATTTCTTTAATTTACATTCACATACTGCGCTTGGTATTGACAATAAGTATTACTGTTTACGATATAATGAAAACATATGTCTCCGGTTGGTGGCGATAAAAGTGTCTGGTGAGTAAATTGCAACTTTAACGAAGGGAGCTATTAAATGAAATAAGATGAAGCAGATTAATCTCCTAGTGTTGAAAGACATTTGCAATGCGTGATGAGAAGCGCTTGGTGGTTTGTAGCGGCATTCCATGGAAGCACCGTGTTCCGGCATGCGCCGCAAGATGGAGATACTGGCGGAAGTCGTACGAGGTACATGCCGGTACGGAATACGACGGCACGTACGATCTTCAAAGTGGCATAACTGTCGAACGGAGTGAGCTGCATGGCTGAAATTTGCTCCAGAAATGCATTGCGTTGGGCCAAAGCCGATTTTGCCATTTGGAGCGTTGTTCGACAATTTTTTGCCGTCCTCCCACCGGAATAAAGGAGCTAGAGCATCGTACATAGTCTCATTGTGTAGGCCTCGTCGAGTAGAGTAAGAGGGTATTTTTTGTGGATTTTTAAAATGAATAGGGAAGGCGTGAGAGGCACTCAAATATGTGAATGTTTTCGAGGGCGCATCAAGAGCAGTGCCGGAGGAAGTGAACGCAAGTCCACAGCGGAAGACAAAGAAGGGAAAGGTGAAGGGTTTTTATTAAAAACCACTAGCACTATAACAATAATAAGCGATATTTGTGATTCAATATAAGATTAAAATTTGCAATAGCAGTTGTAACTGTTATTACTGTGACAAAGACCAAATGTAATACTATACAATTATTTAGACAGTAAGTCAAAGTGTAACGGAACTGTATGCCAAATTCCTTGCATGTAAATATTTTGTACAAACACTATGTAAATCAACAATGTAACAATTAATACGTAGGGCCCAATGTAGTCAGTAAGATATTAGGCTGTATAAATGAAGGGTAAATAAACAAAAACTAAAAAGGTGAAGGGGCCGATTAGACAGCAGCAGGATGCAGCCTCGACTCGTTGTAAGAATTATTGCAGTATATGTGGAATGCTTGTAACACACACCAAAAAACAAAAACAAAATATTCAGAACATAATAGTATCATTCTACCTCGGGAACGGCTGCCGTAGAAATTTCAGGTAATGTGCGCTGATGTTATTTAGGTGTACTTTCGATTTCCAGCTTGGAAATCCCGTTAACAAACAGTTTTCACCACCTGGGAGCAAAAACACAAACAATTTCAATCATAATAATAATAGAATAAGTTAATGTACGTGACACCCTTGGAAAATTAGAAGGTTACACGCACAAAAATTTCATACACCACGCCATTTTGAGATACCAGTGTTTCTTCTACGGTTGGCGTAGGGAAATGTTAGCTTGAACTACAATACATATTTATGTAGTGAAAGACTCATTTGAAGAGAAATAAAAATAACATCGTGTTATTAGGAATTACTAATAATGACAATCATAGGAGCTGATTATTTCAAAGTACTATTTATGCATGAGTTTTATTTCAACGACGCCAGGTGTTATATCATTAGGCGATAATTATATATATTCAATGTATAACAATTATGGAGCGTTCCGGCAGGGGAGAAAATTTTGTGTGTTTCATTAGTGGTGAGGAAAACATTTATGAAGATTTACATTTGATTATATGAACTAAGCTGCGGCGTCCTGTTGTTCGGATTCAACGTAAACATGTGCCTTTCACATAGCACGCGTCCTGTTTTGATACTGTCTATATATTTAATGGAATGTAAGAATAGTAAATGAACCAGTCATGTTATTAGGGCTACACCGCAATCAATGGGACCCATCAAGGAATTGTCGTTTTGGTCTGAAAACTGTTACACACGTTCCTTGGGTGATATTATTTAATATATGTTGCTCTTAGAGCTGTAAAACTTATACATACCTTAGAAACTTAACTCAAAAGTGACTTTACGTTATACGGCGTGTGACTGGGAGATATACTATATCGACGTATAACAATCATGCAGAGGTTCTTGGAACGATATTATTGAAGAATATGTTGCTGTCACAGCCATTAAAAATGTATTCATGGAAGAATTTGCACACACAACAAAAAAAAAAAAAAAGAGATTCACAATTTTCAATCGTAAGCAAACGATAGACGCCATAATTACGTACACACATGCCAGAGACAATACTAGCACATGGCATTTATGAAAGTAGGTTGCGGTAATATTAACGTAGGTTGTGTTTATGATGAAAGAGCGGCAGTATTCGTGTTTTAACATCGGGTTGAAGGAATTTAATATTTATAAATGTTTTTAATCTGAGGTTGAAATGCAGCATGTACCAGAATGGCACATAGTTTTTGTTTCTAAAACAAAACTCTGTCGAATTTGTTAAAGATTTAATTTCTCTTTATTTTCAAGCAGCATTAGCGGTCGTTTTGGATAAGTTGAAAGGCAGGCTGATCCAAAAATTGAAATTTATTTTAAAATTTTGAGCTACCGTGATTTTGAGCAGAATTATTAGCGCCGCCTGAACAGAGGTGAAGCAGGAACGTTTGCGTTATCATTATACATCGCCGTATGCCTTTTCCCAGCCGCGGGCGGCTTAACGGTACGGCACTTTTCGAGTCAATTTTCTGAGAATTGATATATTTTACAGCTCCAAGAGCAACATATCTTAAATAATATCACCCAACTAACGTGTACAACAGTTTTCAGGACAAAACTAGTATTCCTTGATGGGTCCCAGTGTCTGGGCTATTACCGTAATTAGTTTATCAGGAACTTGTGTAAGGATTTTGAATATGTGTTGCATACTGAACATAAATACAGTTTTACGATGCCGAATGAAGAGTAGATGCAATAATTGCATGAAATTTTATTGTGTTTAGGGTACGCCACTGCATGTGTTGTTTCGCTAAGTTTATTGCTTGTGGAGTGATTGTAACATTTGAATTGTGTCCAACGCTGTGACACATACACATGTGATTACCGACAGACGTTAGAAGTAACTGCTATCTCATATAATTGTGGGAGCGGTTAAGTTAGCATTCTTATAGTCAATCATTTTGCTAATTGAAAATAGCATATTTTTGATGTTCGCTACTTGGGATGTAGAAATGAAATATGCCCTAGTAGATAAGAAGCTACATTGCAATAGCTACACATTATTACATAATTCGTAAAATTCGGATCCGTGTTTTAATATCATCGCGTCTGCAGCGGAGTCTGAGATTTGGCGAAGTTACAGTTTGTATTGAGAAGAAGCAAAGAAAAATTTCATATAATATGTTTTCGCAATACATGTAATGAAATACGAAATAATTTGTATCACACCCCCTCTTGTTTTTCAATGGCAACGACTGTTAGAAAATATAAACAATATAATAAGCAAAGTAAATATATGTGTAACAAATACATTAGTAAATAAAAATTAAAATAGCGTGTCTGTGTGTCTGATCACGGGTTAAATACTACCTGAAGTATATTGCCAGTATTACGATACTATGTGGCGCTTGGTGAAACAAAATATTTACATAGAGTAAAATAGATTAATGTTTCAACTTATAAAAGGAACATTTGGGAAAGCAATACTTGTGTATTATTTAGAATTCAACATACTAACGGATAATTGGGGTTGACTTCATTCTTTATTCATTATCAAAGTTTGTAGCTATAAGATTCAGTGCTTTTGATAAAAATATGTACAGCAGCAAGCAACTTTATAATTTAAAAAAAAAAAAAAAAAAAAAATTAAAAAAAAATTTTTTTAAAAAATTAAGTTGCCGCTTGCTGTAATTTTAAAGTACTCCTCCAACATGGGAGAACCAAAAAAAAGAAATTGCAGTGGCAGCGCTAGCCGTGGTGTCCGTCCTTTTCAGCAACGAAAAGGATAGACGCACACCACGGCTAGGGCTGCCACTGCAATTTCTTTTTTTTGGTTCTCCCATGTTGGAGGAGTACTTTAAAATTACAGCAAGCGGCCTTTCTCCCACTAATACCACCGATGCACTGAAGAAAGCTTCAATTTCTCCTTCCAGGACACCATACTGCAAAACATAATGACGTTGAAAACTCCCTCTTCCTTTCCGCCCATCTCCCCGACCTCTGCACCTGTAACAAAGAAATAAACTAGCTGAATTACCAGAAATACCTGAAATACCTGAAGTAGCTAAAATACCTAAAATAGTTGAAATAGCAGAAACAGCTCAAGTAGCTGAAGTAGCTAAAATGGCACAAGTAGCTAAAATAGCAGAAATAGCTTGAATAGCTGAAATAGGAGAAGTAGCTAAACTACCTCAAAAAGCTGAAATAGCAGAAATAGCTAAGATAACTGATATAGCTAAAGTAGCTGAAATAGCGAAACTAGCTCAACTAGCTAAATTAGCAGAAATAGCAGAAGTAACTAAATTACCTAAAGTACCTCCAGTACCTGAAGTACCTGATATACCTGATATAGCTAAAATAGCTAAAGTAGCTAAAATAGCAAAAGTACCTGAACAACCTGAAATAGCTAAAGTAGGTAAAGTAGCTACAGTAGCAGCAGTGGCAGAAGTGGCACAAGTAGGTAAAATAGCTAAAGTAGCAGAAATAGCAAAAATACCAGAAATAGCAGAAGTAGCTAATATAGGTGATATAGCTGAACTATCAGAATTACAATAAATAGCAGAAGTAGCAGAAATAGCAGAAGTAGCTAATATAGCTAAAATAGCTCAAATACCTCAAATAGCTAAAATAGAAGAAGTAGCAGAAGTAGAACAAGTAACAGAAATAGCTAAAGTAGCAGAAGTGGCAGAAGTAGCTAAAATAGCAGAAATAGCAAAAATACCAG
>JARYHS010006412.1:0-20833 GCA_031002005.1 Vandiemenella viatica
TTTTAAAAGTAACTTTTCATCTGCCTTTTTCCATTTAATTGCTACTGATAAGATGCTCCAGTGGCAATTTCCCGGCAGAGCTACCATGCCTTAACACTTGCCGTTTACAAATTCCTTCGGTATTCCTTCCAGTTTTTAGTTGGTCTTCTTTAGTTTGCGAGAGGCTGTTTTGTAGACAATACTGACTAATGGCTATTGTAGCATGGCGCTTGCCCCACCCTGGGCTCCCTCCCTCGCATAGTCTACATCTACATATATACTCTGCAATTCACAAAATTGTGGGTGGCAGAGGGTGCTCAGCACCAAAGCTAATCTCTTTGCTGTGTTTTCCAATCCCTAATGGTACGAGGGAAAAAAGAATTCATATAAGAATCAGTCCGGCACCTTATTTCTCTAATTTTATCTTTCCTGTCCTTCCGACTCAAATAGGTTGGTGGAAGAAAGTATTTCACTACACTCATGAGTGAAAGTTGGAGTACGCATGTTTTCCAATAAGTTTAAACGAAAAGTGTGTCGTCTATCTACCAGAGACTCCCAACCTAATCTACTAATCAGTTCTGTGACGCTTTCATAAGGACTGTAGCAAGCGGTAAACGAATCGAGCGGCTCTTCTCTGTACTTTCTCTATACTTTCGATCAATACCCTTACGAAACGGGTCCCAAATGGCACAACCAATAATCCAAATGTGACGCACAAGAGATTTGTACGCTATCTCCTTTGTTTGTTCATTACAATTTTTCAAGATTCTACTATGAATCGCAGCCTAGAATTTGCTCTACCTACTAAAGAATATGTGTAGTGTCCCATTTCATGTTCCTTTGTACTGTTACTCCCAAATATTTCATAGAATCGACCATATCAATAAACTGTATTGTTTAACTCGTATTTCTGAACAATCGGATTCGTTTTGGTTAGTTATGCTCATTGTCTTGCACTTTTTACAGTTTAGAGTAAGTTGCCACTCAGCGCACCAAGCTAAAATAACATCCAGATCGCGCTGAATTTCTAAGCAATTCGGCCAAATTTCTTACTTCCCTATAAATAACCGCATCATCAGCAAACAATCTAAAAAGGCTTTTCACTTTGTCTCCGAGATCGTTTATAAAAATTAAGAAAAGAAGTGGTCCTATTACACTTCCTTGAGGTACACCCGATGTAACATCTAGATTAGAAGAACTTTCTCCTTCAACGACAACATACTGCGACCGACCAGTTAGAAATCCTTTATCCATTCACAAAGCTGATCCGATATACCGTACGCTCGAAGCTTCGCTAAAAGGCGGTTGTGTGGTCACAGAGTCAAAGGCTTTCTGGAAATCTAAAAAAATTGCATCTACTTGTGAACCTGTATCGATAACTTTCATTACGTCATGTGTAAATAGGGCCAGCTGTGTTTTCACATGATCTTTTCGTCCGAAATCCATGTTGATTTGTTGTAAGCAAATTATTATAATCTAGAAAATTCATAATGTTCGAGCATATAATATGCTCCATAACTCTACTACAACAGATGTTATAGATATGGGACGATAGTTCCCAGGATCACTTCGATCACCTTTTTTGAAAATCGGAGTAAAATAGTCGCGAAAGATAAATGAAAATAAAAATTCCCACTTTTAATATTTAATTTAGTTCATGAAACTGGGCACGGTCAGAATGGATGCATACTTCGACGAGTTTGTGGTCGTACGTACTCCGAAATAAACAATGCAAAAATAGGTTACTACGATTATAGTGGAAGCGAGTTACTCGTGCATTTACGTAGGAGCAGAACCTGGAAGCAAGTTTTGTTTTTCTGCGTAGTAATAAGACTGAAATGAATACAAATAAGTTAATTTCTGTAGTTTGTAAGGAAAACCTTGTGGGATTGGACGTCAAGAGATTACTTTAACCGTGATGTGACGTTCCAAGTAATTTCTTTTAACAATTTCCTCCTTTTAAATTTTTTATGTAGTATACTTCGCTGTTAACGTGTATAAATTCAACAGCATTAAATTTCCGCAAATCGTTAATTCTAATAAACTAATTTCCAGTAATTGTCACTTATTCTGTCAAATTACTTATTATTACTTTGAATTAAATAAGCTATCTATTCAATAAATATTAAATTTTAAGTTTTTACAGATTGCTAAAGTATCATTACTAAAAACTGGTTTATCTTGATGTAACAGAAAATTCGGCGATGGAATTCGTCTGGAGTGATTTCTGGAAACCATGGAAAAGCGGAATCTGGCTGGCCTGACGGGGATTCGAACCGTATGCGACACTCGAACTTCACCGCTTTGTGTAAAACAAGGTCGAACGATTCCGGATGCATTATGAAGTTGCAGATTTTTTTTCTTTAATTAGAACAAGAAGTACGGCGAAATCTATTTCTCTCGTAAAATAGTGACAAATCCTGCATTGTTTTTCAGTTTTCCTACAAGAGGAGTCATAGTACCGAATTATTTTAATAATAATAATAATAATAATCTCCGATCCCTTAACTGAAGTGAAGAAATAACTCTGATTCACTGTGACCCCACTTACTCCGACGAACAAACAGCTTTTTTCCAAGAGGAGAACCAAGTAAGCTATCTGAGTAGGTACACATCCACTATGATCCCAGCCTTCGTTCTATTTTGCCTTTTATGCTGTTGCCACACTAAAGTGCCCCATACTAACTTCACCCTGTCCAACTTGGTTGTCTTGTAGCTTAAGTTGGACAGTGCATGGGTAGAATTAGAGACCAAATCACAAGATGAACAACCAGGTTAACGATTTTCAAACTCCTTTGATATTTGACGGCGGGGCACAATGTGCCAACGGGTCGGAGTGTGTATGGGCAAGTTGTTCAACCTAGGCCAACATCGGTCTTCTCCGGTTTGTCATTGAGACAGTATTAGTAATCTATACTAGTAGATGTATTGTGATAGCAACTGTTCAAAACAGCGATGAATGGAAAAACGTTATATAAGTTTCGCAGTCTACCACAACTGTGAAAAGTAAAATCTGATTGTACAAAAATAAAAATTTGAGAAACAAGGGCTGAGAAGAACTGCTAAGGGAGTAACGCAATACTGGCTTGCCAGTATTGCATTACTGTGTCCTGGGATGACATGAGATTGTGCAAAATAAGTGTGATAGAATTTTTCAGTGGTGGCCAAATTTAATGTCAAAGTGTGTACATAAATTACGTGAGGTGAAATAGGGGGGAGGGGATCCGGCGAAATCACACCAACGGGGAGGGGGGTCAACGGAAATCTCACGTGAGGTTTTGGAAAGCTAAAAACAAAAATCTAAAAATGACGCGAAAGTCGATATTTATGGGGGATTTTCGTCGAAAATGGGGGTGTAATCGGCTTTGGAAGGGTGAGACCTAAAAAGTCTTCAAAAAGTTGCGAAGGCGATTTCTAATGGAGGGGGGGGGGGGGTCTCCCGGACAGTTTCTCACCAGAGTGGGGGGGGTCGGACCAGATCTCACGTAATTTATGCATGCCCCCTAATTGATTGACCTGAGAATAAATGGTCCCAGGCGCGGGGCCCGTAGCATTTGCTAACTCTTGCTACGTGGCTAATCCGGTACCGAGTATGAAGAAACTTATAACAAATATGCGAAAAACTTACATCTAGGAGCTAAAAAAACGAAAAAGCGAAAGATCTGGAGCAAGAGTTGAAGATCCATATGAACTTATCCTGTGGTACTATGGTAAATAAAGATTTTTACGGGACCACAAAACAGTGGGTATTGTCCTAAACATTGAAAATAATGACACTGAATAATACGAATTGAGCTCAATTTTAATTTAAAGCTTTGCATGTAAGTAGAATTGGATAAAATATTGTGAATTACAAAATTGTTAAATATGTACAGCAGATCATCTGTTAACCGACCACCAGTTAAGCGAACCATCAGTTAACCGAACTCTCTAGAGAAGAAAAATGTTTTATGGGTGTCAATAACTTTTATTTCAAATTCGATAAATACGTATTCCTGTTGGAGTGTCAATTGCAGTTTAATTTCCAAGAAACAAAATGTTTATAACATTAAAACAAATAGTAAATGAGTGAATTAGTGAATAGTTGGTCATTGTAAAGGATCATTGTAGTCCTCAAGCAAACATTGGTTTTCTACTTTTATTACTGAAGTCTTAGATTTTCCACGCCTCTATTTACACTTTTTTATATTAGATTCTTCTTTAAGAAAATATTCAAATTGATTATTGCTAAAAGATTTTCAATCGTTGTTAAAAAGCTATTCATTTTATTGTTTGAAAACATTTAGATGCCGATCGTTTTAAATAAAATTTTGATGTACACTCTTTGGCAAAAAAATTGACTGTCGGCGCCTGAGTCTAAGTCCCTTATTTCGCACAATGTGGCATCATTGCGCGTATTCAACTCAGCGCCATCTGTTATTCATTTCCTTAAGTCAAGCCTCGAACAAAGCAGGAAGACTCCGCCCGTCCATTGACGATTCTTCTTGGTAGTTCATCTATCATTCCCCACATTTCAGTAAAAAGCTATTGACAGATCTCGAAACAAGTAACGCATTTTCCTGTCCCTGGATTGACTGTAATATTAGGCAAGATATCGCCGACCATACCTCAATCGGACGAAATTCGGTTCCAGCTACACTTTTCTTAAATTCAGATAGTGAAACATATCGTTAAAGTTGTTATTAACAAGATTGCAATAAAGCGCAGTAAAAATGAGGTTCAGTTATACATTTTATTCCAAATGATTAGCGTAAAATTATAACTATATTTATTTATATATTGATGTGGCTAATCAGTTGCAATAATGCAACACATAATGGGGTGTGTGGTCCGAGAAGTGGGTGTAAATGTTCAAAGATCCAGAGTTTTTGGTTCTACAAAACTATTGAAACGATTATAAAGAGATTATTTCGGATAATTGTCTAATGCCAGTTGAATGTAACTGACTTCCGAGGCAGGATAAGGTTGTTTACCCACTGCACGAGCCGTCTGTGAACATGAGCTCCGTTTGCTTGTGGCTAACCATCTAGTCTTGTAAACGCGTGGTCCTCGGTTCGAGTCTAGGTTTTCCAATTATTTTTTTGCATTTATTTTAAACAAGTCGAACCTACAACTGCGTTATGCGTAAAATATAACATCGACTCTTACCTGCTTGCGTCAGGACATAACATACTTAAGGAAAGACTCATAACTGAGTGCTTCTTAATAAACTGCACACGTAACTATGAAAGCTTTCACAGAGGTAACACTGAAAGAAATCTTCTCGGGCTTCAACATCGTCGAAATAGTGTCGTGTGGTTACGTTAGGTGGACTATAACGAGTTCGCACCATCGTCAAGGAGACGAAAAACTAAATAATATTACTATACCAATTTACTTATTATGCGTCTGGATTTACGATTCGTCGACTTCTAAGTCATTAAAGGTGGGAAGGGAATGGAGACAAGGAATGGGAAGGAATTCGGACCATGGGTTTTCGAAGAAATAATCCCGCCATTCACACGAAGTGACTTGGAGAAACGAAGGAAAATCCAAATCTGGATAGCCGGATAGGAATTCAAACCCGCTTCCTCTCGAATGCGGAGCCATAGCGTTAACGCTCAGCCATTAGGTTCAGTTTTTCAATATATTTCGTATTTGGTCTATGATGCCGTCCATAAAATTATTTAAAAAATCTATTGAAAAGTTAAAAATCGTAAATTAAAATATATGTGCAGAAGTGAGTTCATCTGATGAGAGCGGGGATATCAAAAAAATCTCTGAAATCAGAAACGCAATTCAAATTTCATTTTATCTCTCTCTACTCTTTTCGTCCCTCTCTCTCTTTTTTAATTTTTTTGCTAGGGCTTTACGGCTCGTCGACAGCAAGGTCATTAGAGGCGGGATCGGATTGGGGCAAGAAACGGGCAGGAACTCGGCCATGGCCTTTTCAAGGAAGGCATCCGGGCGTTCGCCTGGAGTGACTTGGGGAAACCATGGAAAACCCAGATCTGGATGCCCGGACGGGGATTCAAACCCGCGTCCTCCCGAATACGAGGCCAGAACGTTAACCGTTCACGCACCACACCCGGTACTTTTTTTAAATTTTTAGCAGCTATCAAATTCAAAGTGAATATAAGCTCCCTCTTATATGGAAGATATTGTCATATTAATCCCGTTGTTTAATGAAGTAGTATTAAACCAAAAATGACGAGCAAAATTGATCGATTTGCTAGTAACCAAATAGGTAACATTTCAGTCTTTTCGTAGAAATGTTAAAAAAAAAAAAAAAGAGAATCCAATTCACATTCTACTTGAGCAAAGACCTCAAAGCGGATGCTAAAACTACAGAAATTTGCAGTCTCAATAAAATGTGTTAAAATAAGAAATTTCAATGTAGTTATGATGTAATTCTCTATAATATTTTCTCATTTTTTTTCAAGTATGTCTTTCAGTAAAGATTAAGAGGTAGTTGGAATGAAATTATCACGCTGAGCAATAACACAGCTAATTGTTACAAAATTTTATAAATCGGCAGTACTACTCTCCGCAGCTAGAGTGTAATTCTAAAATATCGTAGTAGACGGAAACGTAGTGTTTACAAAGCGTATAATACTGGTTTCCTTGTTTCTTGCCACACTGACATTCCCGCACTGAATTTCAATTTTATGCCTCAGTTTTCCTCCTACAATGTTCTGACTTGAATGTCCTATAAGACTTTGCAATATTTAAACGTTCAAAAGAAATTGTTGCTTGTCATTCTGAGACAGACATTAATGTAAATTCTTTGGGTTGGAATAAAATATAAAGTAGCTACAGTTTGAATTTTGGAAAAACCGTGCCGCAAGAGAATCAATTCTTATCACCGATCAAGAAAAACAAAGTTACTTTCATAGCGTTTGTTGATTTAGAAAAAAAGCCTTTGGTAATGTAAGGCGGGACAAAATGTTCAAAATTTTAAAAAAAGTCAGGTCTTACGTATCGAGATAGAAAAATATTTTATAATTGATATAAGAATCAAGTGGCTATAATAAAAGTAGAGAATCATGAGTGTCACCAATCAGTTGAAAAGTGTATCAGATATGGTTGCAGTTCATCCATACTAATATTCAACTTATATGTGGAGGAAGCTATAAAAGAAGTAAAAGAGGAATTTGACTGTGGCTTCCCGAAAAAGTAGTTTCAAATATTGACCCAAGAACCAGAGAGAACTTTTTAAAACTGTATGTATGGAGCATAGCACCTTATGGTAACGAAGCATGGACTTCAGGAATGCCTGAAAGAAGTAAAATTGAAGCATTCGAAATGTGGTGTTATAGGAGGATGCTGAAAATTAAGTGGACAGTTAAACCACGAAATTAATGTTTTGGAAATGATGGCTGACGAAAGAAGTTTGTGGAAGAACCGTAAACAAAGAAGAAACAGATTCGTGGGTGTTTTTTTTTTTTAATACATTTGGGATTGGTTATGTATGAAGCAGATAACGGTGGACGTGTTTTAAGAGAGGTGTTTTGAGATGAAGGGGATAGTGCAAAATAAGAAGGGATGGTGGTTTATATCAAACCAATCGAGAGACTGACGACAGTAAAATAAGAGATTAAATAAGACAGAAGGTGCCGGCCGATTGAGATCTACTCCCCCGAAACACATCGATGGGGCCGACAGCTTAACGTCCAAATCCGGCGGACGAGTCACTGTCAGAAGTTCCATACGCGCTACAGAGAGGTTTGGGATTTAAACCAGGACTTTCGTGCACCATCAGATAATTAGTAATAATGCACCGCCACCGAAACATGTCCTAGTTCTAAAAAGTTCTTCAACCACCGGAGCTCAAATCAGGTGACGCCGTATCTGACGCCGCGCATCATCACGGAGCTATAATGACCCGAAACGAGGAAGTTGGCTATAGAAGTGTAGCATTTAAAAATCAACCTTTCACCTCCGTCACATGCTGTTTGGTGCAGACGCGTAAATTCCAATTGAGGTAGCTGACACTCAATCTCATACCACTGCGGCGCAAGACAATCTTCTTATATCTATCACCTTAGTAATATATGAATTTTATGAGCGGAACAGAATATAAAGCATCCGGCATCTTTAATTCCTTTAATTTATAGCTGCTAAAAATAGAAAAAAGGGAGAGGTGTTGAAAATGAGAAAGAGAGACAGAAAAACAAATTTGGATTGCGTTTCTGATTTCAGACATTGTTTTGGAAACTCACGCTCTCATCAAATTATCTCACTTTTACCAACATTTTATCATTTACGATTATTAACTTTGCTTTAAGTAAATTTTAAAATAATTTTATGGATGTAATCGTAGACCAAATACGACTAGTAATGAAAAATTGAAGCTAATGGTGTCGCATTCGGGAGGAGACGGCTTCGAATACCTCCATCCATCGAGATTTGGGTTTTCTTTGGTTTCCCCAAATCACTCCAGGCAAAATGGTGGTATAGTTCCTTTAAAAAGCCAAGGCCGAATTTCTCCCAGTTCTTTTTCCGCAGTCCTTCCCCGCCTCTAACGACCTCGATTTTAACGAAACGTAATGCTATAAGAAGGAAAAAAATGGAATGGGAAGGAGTCATTGTTAGTCCGGTTAATGCAAGCTGCGACCACAGCAACTACAACTACTACTACTACAACTACTACTACAGCTACTGTAAAAAACCGAGCGGGGCGGTGTAACGGTTAGCGTTCTCGCCTCGCATTCGGGAGGACGGCGGTTCGAATCCCCGTCCGGGCATCCAGATTTGGGGTTTTCCATGGTTTCCCCAAATCACTCCAGGCAAATGCCGGGATGCTTCCTTCAAAAGGCCAGGGCCGAATTCCTTCCCATTCCTTGCCCCCATCATTTCCCGTCTCTAAAGACCTCGATGTTAAAAAGAGACGTAAAGCAGTTAAAAAAAAAAAAAAAAAAAAAAGCTATTGTAAAGCACTGAAAAAACTCAGAAGTTCAATTCAGAACCGTAGAAGACGAAATGTAAGCAAGGTAGCAAGCATTGTTCACGACAGAGCTGGTCCACACGTTGCTCTTCTGCAAAACTTTGGTTGGAAAATTATCACCCACCCACCATACAGTTGCAGAGTTGGCCCACAGTGACTACCACCTTTTCCTAAGCTGCGAAAATATTTGACCGACTTAGATATTAAAGATGAAGTTCAATGCTTGCTCGAAGACATGAGGCGAGCATACATTCTTTTTCCTTTTTTGCTAATGGTTTTACGCGTTGTCGACATCGAGGTCATTAGAGGCGTGAAAGGAGTTGTAGCAAGGATTTCTCCAATGGCCTTTCAAAGGAACCTTTCCGGTATTCACATAGTGATTTGGGGAAATCATTGAAACCCAAATCTGGATGACGGGACGAGGATTCGAACCCGCAACCTCCCGAATGAGAGGCCAGCGCGTCAGCGCTTATTCCACCACGCTCCATTATTTTTATAAACTGTCACTGCATCTACAAAAATGTGTGTGCCGAATTGTGAAGATGCAGAAAAATGGATGATTGCTCAATCTTTCCAAAAGAGCCGATCGTGATAAATTATTACGTGTTATTTAGTGTTATAAAGGTATTCTTCTTGGCCGAAGGAAACAGGAAAGTTGGCACTTACTTCCTGTTAGACGTTGCCACAACTACTTTTTCCAGTGTTGCCACGATTTCTGACTTCTGGCAGTGCTGTGGTAATTTCCTATTCAAGGAAACGTATCTTACAGCTAGGTGGTATCAAGAGAACAGACACATTGCCGAAATAGAAATTTACTTTCCTTCCCCGTCTATCTATCTTATTTTTATTTGACTGATTATTTCTGTTATAACAGTTTGATTCTTTATATAGATCATCATTAACTATTCAACTTCAAATGTTGTGACGATTTTGGTTGACTTTAGTTCCGTAAAGGCAGAGAGTTTGATTGGAGTTGTTGCTGTAGAGTTTCTCACGTTTTCTGTCAAAGATACAATTTTTTAACGTTTTTTTCCCGTGATTTTAATTTGGTGTGAGTTAAGCCTTTTTAATTGAAAATGTCTTTTTAAGGCATAAGGAAAAATAGCGTTCGACAAAAAAATCATGTATGTGCAATCAACAGCCTTGGAGGATCAGTACTTGCATACAATTGAAATTTTCATTCAGGCGGAACACGTCGCAGCGATTCAACTGGAGACAGATGTTTACTGTGTTTGCGTAAAACTCTAAGAGTAAACCCTGTTTGCGAAAATTCAGGATCAGTATGGAGTCCATAGTGACTTATTCACGTGATGGCTCAAGAGAAAAGGTGTCACTAATGCTAGAAACTATTGGTAACTGATGGTGCTGCAGTAAGGCTAGAATGAGGAAATATCTCAAGTGCAGAGTATTTATAGAGTTATAAGATCAATAATTAGTGAGAAATTGGCATTAACAAATTTTATTTAGGAATATAGGGTTATCCGTTCTGTTGAAATGATCGTTAAAAAATCATATAATTACGCATATTAATGCTAATGACTTCAAGGCAATATTTCGTTGCCAGTTGCCCACGTGTCATTTATGTAATTAGTACCGAACATGAGACAAATTTGTCCGCGACGTGTTCTTGTTTTGCGAAATAACTTGCAACAGCCCAAGTGAGTGAAAGATTTTGATGGTATTTCTCCCGATGTCTTGACGGGGTATTTTCCATAAAAATGCCGCAACATGAAGTGAAAATAACAGAAAAAATATAGTTTCTTTGACATTACAAGTGAGAAACTCTATAGCAACAACTTTACGGAACTAAAGTCAACTAAACTCGTCACATTATATTGGATGAACAATATTTTAAATTCCAGAAACACACCTTTAACCGCAAATTTGGCCTATGAACTAATAAAAAAATATTTTCATAGGAGTTTGTTTTTAAACAATTTGGTGTAAAATATATTAATGTTCACTTTTACGTAAATGATATGTATTTTACAACAAGTGGAAAGGGGATAGTCAATGTAAAAATACTCAACTTGCAGTGGGAACGAACCCAGTAACATCACCTCCGTAGGCCTATGCTCATCCGTTCAGCTCCTTTGCCTTACGCGGAAACCTACCTCGTCCTTTATATAATAAAGTAAATATATATATATATATATATATATATATATACAACATTTGAAGTTGAATAGTTAATGATGATCTATATAAAGAATCAAACTGTTATAACAGAAATAATCAGTCAAATAAAAATAAGATAGATAGACGGGGAAGGAAAGTAAATTTCTATTTCGGCAATGTGTCTGTTCTCTTGATACCACCTAGCTGTAAGATACGTTTCCTTGAATAGGAAATTACCACAGCACTGCCAGAAGTCAGAAATCGTGGCAACACTGGAAAAAGTAGTTGTGGCAACGTCTAACAGGAAGTAAGTGCCAACTTTCCTGTTTCCTTCGGCCAAGAAGAATACCTTTATAACACTAAATAACACGTAATAATTTATCACGATCGGCTCTTTTGGAAAGATTGAGCAATCATCCATTTTTCTGCATCTTCACAATTCGGCACACACATTTTTGTAGATGCAGTGACAGTTTATAAAAATAATGGAGCGTGGTGGAATAAGCGCTGACGCGCTGGCCTCTCATTCGGGAGGTTGCGGGTTCGAATCCTCGTCCCGTCATCCAGATTTGGGTTTCAATGATTTCCCCAAATCACTATGTGAATACCGGAAAGGTTCCTTTGAAAGGCCATTGGAGAAATCCTTGCTACAACTCCTTTCACGCCTCTAATGACCTCGATGTCGACAACGCGTAAAACCATTAGCAAAAAAGGAAAAAGAATGTATGCTCGCCTCATGTCTTCGAGCAAGCATTGAACTTCATCTTTAATATCTAAGTCGGTCAAATATTTTCGCAGCTTAGGAAAAGGTGGTAGTCACTGTGGGCCAACTCTGCAACTGTATGGTGGGTGGGTGATAATTTTCCAACCAAAGTTTTGCAGAAGAGCAACGTGTGGACCAGCTCTGTCGTGAACAATGCTTGCTACCTTGCTTACATTTCGTCTTCTACGGTTCTGAATTGAACTTCTGAGTTTTTTCAGTGCTTTACAATAGCTTTTTTTTTTTTTTTTTTTTAACTGCTTTACGTCTCTTTTTAACATCGAGGTCTTTAGAGACGGGAAATGATGGGGGCAAGGAATGGGAAGGAATTCGGCCCTGGCCTTTTGAAGGAAGCATCCCGGCATTTGCCTGGAGTGATTTGGGGAAACCATGGAAAACCCCAAATCTGGATGCCCGGACGGGGATTCGAACCGCCGTCCTCCCGAATGCGAGGCGAGAACGCTAACCGTTACACCGCCCCGCTCGGTTTTTTACAGTAGCTGTAGTAGTAGTTGTAGTAGTAGTAGTTTTAGTTGCTGTGGTCGCAGCTTGCATTAACCGGACTAACAATGACTCCTTCCCATTCCATTTTTTTCCTTCTTATAGCATTACGTTTCGTTAAAATCGAGGTCGTTAGAGGCGGGGAAGGACTGCGGAAAAAGAACTGGGAGAAATTCGGCCTTGGCTTTTTAAAGGAACTATACCACCATTTTGCCTGGAGTGATTTGGGGAAACCAAAGAAAACCCAAATCTCGATGGATGGAGGTATTCGAAGCCGTCTCCTCCCGAATGCGACACCATTAGCTTCAATTTTTCATTACTAGTCGTATTTGGTCTACGATTACATCCATAAAATTATTTTAAAATTTACTTAAAGCAAAGTTAATAATCGTAAATGATAAAATGTTGGTAAAAGTGAGATAATTTGATGAGAGCGTGAGTTTCCAAAACAATGTCTGAAATCAGAAACGCAATCCAAATTTGTTTTTCTGTCTCTCTTTCTCATTTTCAACACCTCCCCTTTTTTTCTATTTTTAGCAGCTATAAATTAAAGGAATTAAAGATGCCGGATGCTTTATATTCTGTTCCGCTCATAAAATTCATATATTACAAAGGTGATAGATATAAGAAGATTGTCTTGCGCCGCAGTGGTATGAGATTGTCAGCTACCTCAATTGGAATTTACGCGTCTGCACCAAACAGCATGTGACGGAGGTGAAAGGTTGATTTTTAAATGCTACACTTCTATAGCCAACTTCCTCGTTTCGGGTCATAGCTCCGTGATGATGCGCGGCGTCAGATACGGCGTCACCTGATTTGAGCTCCGGTGGTTGAAGAACTTTTTAGAACTAGGACATGTTTCGGTGGCGGTGCATTATTACTAATTATCTGATGGTGCACGAAAGTCCTGGTTTAAATCCCAAACCTCTCTGTAGCGCGTATGGAACTTCTGACAGTGACTCGTCCGCCGGATTTGGACGTTAAGCTGTCGGCCCCATCGATGTGTTTCGGGGGAGTAGATCTCAATCGGCCGGCACCTTCTGTCTTATTTAATCTCTTATTTTACTGTCGTCAGTCTCTCGATTGGTTTGATATAAACCACCATCCCTTCTTATTTTGCACTATCCCCTTCATCTCAAAACACCTCTCTTAAAACACGTCCACCGTTATCTGCTTCATACATAACCAATCCCAAATGTATTAAAAAAAAAAACACCCACGAATCTGTTTCTTCTTTGTTTACGGTTCTTCCACAAACTTCTTTCGTCAGCCATCATTTCCAAAACATTAATTTCGTGGTTTAACTGTCCACTTAATTTTCAGCATCCTCCTATAACACCACATTTCGAATGCTTCAATTTTACTTCTTTCAGGCATAAGGTGCTATGCTCCATACATACAGTTTTAAAAAGTTCTCTCTGGTTCTTGGGTCAATATTTGAAACTACTTTTTCGGGAAGCCACAGTCAAATTCCTCTTTTACTTCTTTTATAGCTTCCTCCACATATAAGTTGAATATTAGTATGGATGAACTGCAACCATATCTGATACACTTTTCAACTGATTGGTGACACTCATGATTCTCTACTTTTATTATAGCCACTTGATTCTTATATCAATTATAAAATATTTTTCTATCTCGATACGTAAGACCTGACTTTTTTTAAAATTTTGAACATTTTGTCCCGCCTTAAATTACCAAAGGCTTTTTTTCTAAATCAACAAACGCTATGAAAGTAACTTTGTTTTTCTTGATCGGTGATAAGAATTGATTCTCTTGCGGCACGGTTTTTCCAAAATTCAAACTGTAGCTACTTTATATTTTATTCCAACCCAAAGAATTTACATTGTCTGTCTAGAATGACAAGCAACAATTTCTTTTGAACGTTTAAATATTGCAAAGTCTTATTGACATTCAGTCAGAACATTGTAGGAGGAAAACTGAGGCATAAACTTGAAATTCAGTGCGGGAATGTCAGTGTGGCAAGAAACAAGGAAACCAGTATTATACGCTTTGTAAACACTACGTTTCCGTCTACTACGATATTTTAGAATTACACTCTAGCTGCGGAGAGTAGTACTGCCGATTTATAAAATTTTGTAACAATTAGCTGTGTTATTGCTCAGCGTGATAATTTCATTCCAACTACCTCTTAATCTTTACTGAAAGACATACTTGAAAAAAAATGAGAAAATATTATAGAGAATTACATCATAACTACATTGAAATTTCTTATTTTAACACATTTTATTGAGACTGCAAAATTTTTGTAGTTTTAGCATCCGCTTTGAGGTCTTTGCTCAAGTAGAATGTGAATTGGGTTCTCTTTTTTTTTTTTTTTTTTTTTTACATTTCTACGAAAAGACTGAAATGTTACCTATTTGGTTACTAGCAAATCGATCAATTTTGCTCGTCATTTTTGGTTTAATACTACTTCATTAAACAACGGGATTAATATGACAATATCTTCCATATAAGAGGGAGCTTATATTCACTTTGAATTTGATAGCTGCTAAAAAATTTTTTAAAAAAAGTACCGGGTGTGGTGCGTGAACGGTTAACGTTCTGGCCTCGTATTCGGGAGGACGCGGGTTTGAATCCCCGTCCGGGCATCCAGATCTGGGTTTTCCATGGTTCCCCCAAGTCACTCCAGGCGAACGCCCGGATCCTTCCTTGAAAAGGCCATGGCCGAGTTCCTGCCCGTTTCTTGCCCCAATCCGATCCCGCCTCCAATGATCTTGCTGTCGACGAGCCGTAAAACCCTAGCAAAAAAAATTAAAAAAAGAGAGAGGGACGAAAAGAGTAGAGCGAGATAAAATGAAATTTGAATTGCGTTTCTGATTTCAGAGATTTTTTTGATATCCCCGCTCTCATCAGATGAACTCACTTCTGCACATATATTTTAATTTACGATTTTTAACTTTTCAATAGATTTTTTAAATTTTATGGACGGCATCATAGATCCAAATACGAAATATATTGAAAAACTGAACCTAATGGCTGATCGTTAACGCTATGGCTCCGCATTCGAGAGGAAGCCTTGTTTGAATTCCTATCCGGCTATCCAGATTTGGATTTTCCTTCGTTTCTCCAAGTAACTTCGTGTGAATGGCGGGATTATTTCTTCGAAAACCCATGGTCCTGAATTCCTTCCCATTCCTTGTCTCCATTCCCTTCCCACCTTTAATGACTTAGAAGTCGACGAATCGTAAATCCAGACGCATAATAAGTAATTGGTATAGTAATATTATTTAGTTTTTCGTCTCCTTGACGATGGTGCGAACTCGTTATAGTCCACCTAACGTAACCACACGACACTATTTCGACGATGTTGAAGCCCGAGAAGATTTCTTTAGTGTTACCTCTGTGAAAGCTTTCATAGTTACGTGTGCAGTTTATTAAGAAGCACTCAGTTACTGAGTCTTTCCTTAAGTATGTTATGTCCTGACGCAAGCAGGTAAGAGTCGATGTTATATTTTACGCATAACGCAGTTGTAGGTTCGACTTGTTTAAAATAAATGCAAAAAAATAATTGGAAAACCTAGACTCGAACCGAGGACCACGCGTTTACAAGACTAGATGGTTAGCCACAAGCAAACGGAGCTCATGTTCACAGACGACTCGTGCAGTGGGTAAACAACCTTACCCTGCCTCGGAAGTCAGTTACATTCAACTGGCATTAGACAATTATCCGAAATAATCTCTTTATAATCGTTGCAATAGTTTTGTAGAACCAAAAACTCTGGATCTTTGAACATTTACACCCACTTCTCGGACCACACACCCCATTATGTGTTGCATTATTGCAACTGATTAGCCACATCAATATATAAAGAAATATAGTTATAATTTTACGCTAATCATTTGGAATAAAATGTATAACTGAACCTCATTTTTACTGCGCTTTATTGCAATCTTGTTAATAACAAATTTAACGATATGTTTCACTATCTGAATTTAAGAAAAGTGTAGCTGGAACCGAATTTCGTCCGATTGAGGTATGGTCGGCGATATCTTGCCTAATATTACAGTCAATCCAGGGACAGGAAAATGCGTTACTTGTTTCGAGATCTTTCAATAGCTTTTTACTGAAATGTGGGGAATGATAGATGAACTACCAAGAAGAATCGTCAATGGGACGGGCGGAGTCTTCCTGCTTTGTTCGAGGCTTGACTTAAGGTAATAAATAACAGATGGCGCTGAGTTGAATACGCGCAATGATGCCACATTGTGCGAAATAAGGGACTTAGACTCAGGCGGCGACAGTCAATTTTTTTGCCAAAGAGTGTACATCAAAATTTTATTTAAAACGATCGGCATCTAAATGTTTTCAAACAATAAAATGAATAGCTTTTTAACAACGATTGAAAATCTTTTAGCAATAATCAATTTGAATATTTTCTTAAAGAAGAATCTAATATAAAAAAGTGTAAATAGAGGCGTGGAAAATCTAAGACTTCAGTAATAAAAGTAGAAAACCAATGTTTGCTTGAGGACTACAATGACCAACTATTCACTAATTCACTCATTTACTATTTGTTTTAATGTTATAAACATTTTGTTTCTTGGAAATTAAACTGCAATTGACACTCCAACAGGAATACGTATTTATCGAATTTGAAATAAAAGTTATTGACACCCATAAAACATTTTTCTTCTCTAGAGAGTTCGGTTAACTGATGGTTCGCTTAACTGGTGGTCGGTTAACAGATGATCTGCTGTACATATTTAACAATTTTGTAATTCACAATATTTTATCCAATTCTACTTACATGCAAAGCTTTAAATTAAAATTGAGCTCAATTCGTATTATTCAGTGTCATTATTTTCAATGTTTAGGACAATACCCACTGCTTTGTGGTCCCGTAAAAATCTTTATTTACCATAGTACCACAGGATAAGTTCATATGGATCTTCAACTCTTGCTCCAGATCTTTCGCTTTTTCGTTTTTTTAGCTCCTAGATGTAAGTTTTTCGCATATTTGTTATAAGTTTCTTCATACTCGGTACCGGATTAGCCACGTAGCAAGAGTTAGCAAATGCTACGGCCCCGCGCCTGGGACCATTTATTCTCAGGTCAATCAATTAGGGGCATGCATAAATTACGTGAGATCTGGTCCGACACCCCCCCACTCTGGTGAGAAACTGTCCGGGAGACCCCCCCCCCCTCCATTAGAATCGCCTTCGCAACTTTTTGAAGACTTTTTAGGTCTCACCCTTCCAAAGCCGATTACACCCCCATTTTCGACGAAAATCCCCCATAAATATCGACTTTCGCGTCATTTTTAGATTTTTGTTTTTAGCTTTCCAAAACCTCACGTGAGATTTCCGTTGACCCCCCTCCCCGTTGGTGTGATTTCGCCGGATCCCCTCCCCCTATTTCACCTCACGTAATTTATGTACACACTTTGACATTAAATTTGGCCACCACTGAAAAATTCTATCACACTTATTTTGCACAATCTCATGTCATCCAGGACACAGTAATGCAATACTGGCAAGCCAGTATTGCGTTACTCCTTAGCAGTTCTTCTCAGCCCTTGTTTCTCAAATTTTTATTTTTGTACAATCAGATTTTACTTTTCACAGTTGTGGTAGACTGCGAAACTTATATAACGTTTTCCATTCATCGCTGTTTTGAACAGTTGCTATCACAATACATCTACTAGTAGATTACTAATACTGTCTCAATGACAAACCGGAGAAGACCGATGTTGGCCTAGGTTGAACAACTTGCCCATACACACTCCGACCCGTTGGCACATTGTGCCCCGCCGTCAAATATCAAAGGAGTTTGAAAATCGTTAACCTGGTTGTTCATCTTGTGATTTGGTCTCTAATTCTACCCATGCACTGTCCAACTTAAGCTACAAGACAACCAAGTTGGACAGGGTGAAGTTAGTATGGGGCACTTTAGTGTGGCAACAGCATAAAAGGCAAAATAGAACGAAGGCTGGGATCATAGTGGATGTGTACCTACTCAGATAGCTTACTTGGTTCTCCTCTTGGAAAAAAGCTGTTTGTTCGTCGGAGTAAGTGGGGTCACAGTGAATCAGAGTTATTTCTTCACTTCAGTTAAGGGATCGGAGATTATTATTATTATTTATTATTCAAATAATTCGGTACTATGACTCCTCTTGTAGGAAAACTGAAAAACAATGCAGGATTTGTCACTATTTTACGAGAGAAATAGATTTCGCCGTACTTCTTGTTCTAATTAAAGAAAAAAAATCTGCAACTTCATAATGCATCCGGAATCGTTCGACCTTGTTTTACACAAAGCGGTGAAGTTCGAGTGTCGCATACGGTTCGAATCCCCGTCAGGCCAGCCAGATTCCGCTTTTCCATGGTTTCCAGAAATCACTCCAGACGAATTCCATCGCCGAATTTTCTGTTACATCAAGATAAACCAGTTTTTAGTACTGATACTTTAGCAATCTGTAAAAACTTAAAATTTAATATTTATTGAATAGATAGCTTATTTAATTCAAAGTAATAATAAGTAATTTGACAGAATAAGTGACAATTACTGGAAATTAGTTTATTAGAATTAACGATTTGCGGAAATTTAATGCTGTTGAATTTATACACGTTAAACAGCGAAGTATACTACATAAAAAATTTAAAAGGAGGAAATTGTTAAAAGAAATTACTTGGAACGTCACATCACGGTTAAAGTAATCTCTTGACGTCCAATCCCACAAGGTTTTCCTTACAAACTACAGAAATTAACTTATTTGTATTCATTTCAGTCTTATTACTACGCAGAAAAACAAAACTTGCTTCCAGGTTCTGCTCCTACGTAAATGCACGAGTAACTCGCTTCCACTATAATCGTAGTAACCTATTTTGCATTGTTTATTTCGGAGTACGTACGACCACAAACTCGTCGAAGTATGCATCCATTCTGACCGTGCCCAGTTTCATGAACTAAATTAAATATTAAAAGTGGGAATTTTTATTTTCATTTATCTTTCGCCGACTATTTTACTCCGATTTTCAAAAAAGGTGATCGAAGTGATCCTGGGAACTATCGTCCCATATCTATAACATCTGTTTGTAGTAGAGTTATGGAGCATATTATATGCTCGAACATTATGAATTTTCTAGATTATAATAATTTGCTTACAACAAATCAACATGGATTTCGGAAGAAAAGATCATGTGAAAACAGCTGGCCCTATTTACACCGACGTAATGAAAGTTATCGATACAGGTTCACAAGTAGATGCAATTTTTTTAGATTTCCAGAAAGCCTTTGACTCTGTGCCACACAACCGCCTTTTAGCGAAGCTTCGAGCGTACGGTATATCGGATCAGCTTTGTGAATGGATAAAGGATTTCTAACTGGTCGGTCGCAGTATGTTGTCGTTGAAGGAGAAAGTTCTTCTAATCTAGATGTTACATCAGGTGTACCTCAAGGAAGTGTAATAGGACCACTTCTTTTCTTAATGTTATAACGATCTCGGAGACAAAGTGAAAAGCCTTTTTAGATTGTTTGCTGATGATGCGGTTATTTATAGGGAATAAGAAATTTGGCCGATTGCTTAGAAATTCAGCGCGATCTGGATGTTATTTTAGCTTGGTGCGCTGAGTGGCAACTTACTCTAAACTGTAAAAAGTGCAAGACAATGAGCATAACTAACAAAAAGAATCCGATTGTTCAGAAATACGAGTTAAAATACAGTTATTGATATGGTCGATTCTATGAAATATTTGGGAGTAACAGTACAAAGGAACATGAAATGGGACATACACAATTCTTTAGTAGGTAGAGCAATTCTAGGCTGCGATTCATAGGTAGAATCTTGAAAAATTGTAATGAACAAACAAAGGAGATAGCGTACAAATCTCTTGTGCGTTCACATTTGGATTATTGTTGTGCCATTTGGGACCCGTTTCGTAAGGGATTGATCGAAAGTATAGAGAAAGTACAGAGAAGAGCCGCTCGATTCGTTACCGCTTGCTACAGTCCTTATGAAAGCGTCACAGAACTGATTAGTAGATTAGGTTGGGAGTCTCTGGTAGATAGACGACACACTTTTCGTTTAAACTTATTGGAAAACATGCGTACTCCAACTTTCACTCATGAGTGTAGTGAAATACTTTCTTCCACCAACCTATTTGAGTCGGAAGGACAGGAAAGATAAAATTAGAGAAATAAGGTGCCGGACTGATTCTTATATGAATTCTTTTTTCCCTCGTACCATTAGGGATTGGAAAACACAGCAAAGAGATTAGCTTTGGTGCTGAGCACCCTCTGCCACCCACAATTTTGTGAATTGCAGAGTATATATGTAGATGTAGACTATGCGAGGGAGGGAGCCCAGGGTGGGGCAAGCGCCATGCTACAATAGCCATTAGTCAGTATTGTCTACAAAACAGCCTCTCGCAAACTAAAGAAGACCAACTAAAAACTGGAAGGAATACCGAAGGAATTTGTAAACGGCAAGTGTTAAGGCATGGTAGCTCTGCCGGGAAATTGCCACTGGAGCATCTTATCAGTAGCAATTAAATGGAAAAAGGCAGATGAAAAGTTACTTTTAAAA
>JARYHS010006413.1:0-12001 GCA_031002005.1 Vandiemenella viatica
TTCCTTCTACATGTTCCGCCACTGTCGATTTTGCGGTCTGTTCCAGTCTTGCGTAACGGTAATGTTCTTTCAGTCTGATGTTGAACGCTGGGGATGTATCCCCTATGTACACTTGGCAACAATCAGGAGCATCTGTACGCCCCACTTGCTAGTAACGTAGCTCTGCGATCTTTCGATGATCACAGCTTCTCATTTTATTTTTACTGCTGATGAGCGGTTGAAAATGGACTTTAGCCAAGGCTTTACCTATCCCCTTAGTGACTCCTTTATGTAACGTTCTATTTCTTTTCCGTTGTCATCGATAAATTTTTTGCTGCTCAAAGCAGGCTCTTGTGTCCATTCTTCCGCAGGGACCAATTGAGATGTCTCTTCTCTTACCTTATATGGTCATATGATGTGCGAGCGAAGAAGTTTGTGGAATGTTATAGAAAGGAGAGACACGATGATGGGTCATATTTTAAGACATGTTGAATTGGTTAATTAGTTAGTGGAGGGAATAGTTGAAGGTACGGACGGTAGAGGAAGACAGGATGTATGATGGATATTGAGATGAAGATGTTAAAACAAGATGGAAAGAGATGGATGATTTCATCAAACCGGTCGAGAGACTGGTGACACCAAATATTATACTCTATCTAATGGCGAGAGTGGTTGACGAGCGGTTTGCGCTCTAGCCTCGCATTCGGGAGAACGGCGGTTTGAATCCCCTTCCGGGTATCCAGATTTGCTTTTTCCATGGTTCCCCAAATCACTCCAGGCGAATGCTTCTTTCAAAAGGTCATTGCCGAATTCCTTCCTGTTCCTTGTCCCCAATCCCATCCCTCCTCTAATGACTTCGACGTCTACGAGGTGTAATGCTATAAGTAATTTTATATATATATATATATATATATATTGTCGCGTTGGAACCGGGACAGGTGTGAATTCGAAGGTTACTTGTCAATGAACACAGCACTTAAACTGAGAACAGGTTTATTGAGAACTCAAACATACACGCAGCACTGACTGCCTCTTGGGCAGAATGCTCTTCTATTTATACACAGATAGAACGTACTAGAGATTACAAGAGTAGTTAACAAGTGAAATGTGTAGAAGTTACAAGTGACCTTAGGAAACATGTAGAATCTTCTGGAAATAATAAACAGAATTAAATAATTTTTGTCAGTGGGCGGGATTGAACCGGCGACCTTCGGTACCGCAATTCGTGACGCTACCCGCTGCGCCATGCTGGCAGACGGTACACTGGCGTTCATGCGGCATTGCTCCCTCTCCTGAGGAAAACAGCGTCCCGCTGTTAGATTTCTTTTGGGGCACGCTGAAGTGTCCTGGATCTTGATCTTGTCGTGGGTCCTCTGTATGGCAGTTCTGGAGGGCCCCTCCTGTTTGTACTATTATCTTCCTGTCCGACTTCCTCAGTATCCAAACCGTCCTCAGAGTCCTTGAACAAGAAGCTGGTTGTGCCTAGCTGCTCGTCAGGATTGTAGTAAGGCTTCATGCGGAGGACGTGAACAATGTCCCTTCGCTTTCGTCGTTTCGAAGACGGCTCATAATCCTCGACTTCGTATGTGACGTCTGACCGGCGGCGTATGACACGATACGGACCAAAGTACCGCTTCAGTAACTTTTCTGATAGCCCAACCTTCCGGACAGGGGTAAAAATCCATACGAGATCTCCTGGGTTGTACGCAACAGGTCGGTGCTTGCCGTCATACCGCTGACGGTCCCTCTCCTGGGTGGCCAGTGTTCGTATGCGAGCCAGCTGTCTTGCTTCTTCGACCCTGGTAATGAGCTGTTTTATATAGTCATCCTGAGTGTCGTCCGGCTGGAATGGGAACAGCGTATCCATTGTGGTCTCAGCTTCACGGCCATGGAGCAGAAAAAACGGAGTGAAGCCTGTCGTATCTTGCCTTGCTGTATTATAAGCAAATGTGACCACTGGCAGTATTGTATCCCAATCCTTCTGCTCAACATCCACATACATCGACAGCATATCGGCTAATGTCTTGTTGAAGCGTTCTGTGAGACCGTTTGTCTGAGGGTGGTATGCAGTTGTCATCCTGTGGACAACGTCGCATCTTGACATGACCTCTGATACTAGTCTTGACTGGAATACCTTTCCACGATCGGATATCATCACACGTGGTGCTCCATGCTTCAAAATAATGTCTTCTACTAGAAATTTTGCAACCTCTGGAGCTTCTGCAGTCGGCACAGGTTTGGTGACAGCGTAGCGCGTGAGGTAGTCGGTGCAGACTATTATCCATCGGTTACCGGTTGTCGACTTCGGGAACCTCCCCAAAAGGTCGATCCCAATTCGGTGGAATGGAACTGCTGCAGGTGGAATTGGTACTAGATGACCTGGAGGTAATTGCGGCACATGTTTCCGTCGCTGGCACTCTTTACAGTGACTCACATAATGCTTGACAGATCGGTAGAGACCCTTCCAGTAATACCTGCGTCTGATTCGGTCCAGGGTCTTCACAAATCCCAGATGACCGGATATTGGAGCGTCGTGGAAATACTTGAGAATAGCTGGCTGGAGATGAGCTGGAACGACCAGAAGCCACTTGGGGCCTAGTGGATCGTAGTTGTTCTTATACAATGTCCCATCTATCAATTGAAACCCTCCTTTGGCCGGTTCTCCTTTCTCCAAGGCGTCTATGGTTCTTAATAACTCTGAATCTTCCCTCTGTTCAGCTGCAACGTCACCTAATTCAGCGAGGGCTGAAATTCCATTCATGCTGTTGTGTTCTATTAAAGGATTCCTTGAAAGGCTGTCGGCATCCTTGTGTTTGCGTCCGTTTTTGAATACCACCGTGACGTCGTACTCTTGAAGTCTAAGTGCCCATCTTGCTAGTCGACCTGATGGATCCTTCAAGCTGGTTAGCCAACATAAAGAATGGTGGTCTGTTACGACGGTGAAAGGTTTGCCGAATAAATACGGACGAAACTTGTTGATAGCCCAGACAACTGCGAGGCATTCTTTCTCGGTTGTAGAGTAGTTTATCTCGGGCTTAGAGAATACTCTTGATGCATAGGCTATCACCTTCTCAGCACCTTCCTGAATTTGCACAAGCACTGCACCGATCCCATAACCGCTGGCGTCAGTGTGAAGTTCAGTTTCTGCATTCTCGTCGTATAAGGCTAGAACTGGTGCGGAAGTTAGAGCCTCCTTAAGTGCCTGGAAAGATCTTTCTTTAGTTTCATCCCAGTAAAACTTGGCGTCTCCCTGCAAAAGTTCTTGCAGTGGACGTGCCATGTTACAGAATCCTTTTATGAAACGCCGGAAGTATGAGCACAGCCCAAGAAAGCTTCTCACATCACGAATGTGCTGAGGAGTTGGAAATTCCATGACTGCCCTTACTTTATCTGGATCAGCGCGGACGCCATCTCCGTTGACCAGGTGCCCCAGGATTTTTATCTCTCTGGCGACGAAGAGGCACTTCTTCGGATTGAGGCGGAGTCCTGCAGTCTGAACACACTTCAGCACCGTTGACAGGCGACTCAGATGTTCTTCAAATGTTTTCGAGAAAACAACAATGTCATCTAAATAACAAAGACACGTCGTCCACTTAAGGTGTCGAAGTAAGTTGTCCATCATGCGTTCGAATGTGGCCGGAGCGTTGCATAATCCGAATGGCATTACTTTGAATTCATAGAGGCCATCAGGTGTAATAAAAGCCGTCTTTTCTCTGTCAGCTTCGTCAACCTCGATTTGCCAGTAGCCTGTCTGCATGTCCATGGTTGAGAAGTATGTAGCTCCTTTCAAGCAGTCTAAGGCGTCGTCGATGCGCGGCAGTGGGTAGACATCTTTCTTTGTGATTTTGTTCAGCCGCCGATAGTCGACACAGAATCGCCACGTACCATCCTTCTTCTTTACGAGGACCACCGGAGATGACCAAGGACTCTCCGAAGGTTGAATAATGTCATTATGCAACATCTTCTCCACTTCCTCTCGAATTATTCGCCTTTCGACTGGTGACAATCGGTACGAGCGCTGGCTAATGGGCGGATGATCCCCAGTATTGATACGATGCTTTATCGTGGGCCGTTTCGTCTGACCTTTTTTTTGCTGGGGTGTGAATACACCAGAGAATTGGCGTAGTATAGCTAACACCCGGTGGTGTTGTTCCTTGGTCAGGCCGGACCCTATTGGCAGTTCCATAGTTGTTTCCTCCAGCGTGTTGTCGGTACTAGTAACAGAGCATGGATCTTCGTTAATGACGTTGAGCTCGCCCTCCTGGACTGGTTCAGCTGTCCCTATGCACATTCCCTTGGGGATAATTTGTGACTGCTCGTGACAGTTGGTGATCCAAATGTCTCCTCGACCACCGATAATGCTTATGATAGCCGCTGGTATGTAGATTTCTTTCGTGAGCCTAATAAACTTTCTACTATCGACAAGCACTTCAAGGTTGCGGTCGTCCGTGTTTTTGACTGGGACTCTTCTCATTGCGAACGGCGGGATTGTCACGTTGTCAACGGCGAATAACTTCCCAGAAGATTCTGTGTTACGTGTACCCGTCGCAACGACTTCTTCAATTTGCAGCTCAGACGTTCCACAGTCAATGACAGCTTGGGATGCCTTAAGGAAGTCCCATCCAAGGATGACATTATGACTACATTCTGTTAAAATGACAAATTCAACTGGCTGGGTCCTGTTGTTGATGGTTATTCTCGCGACACAAGCTCCAGCTGGCTGGACGTACTTTCCATTTGCGACCTTTAGCACAGTTGCCCCCGTATCACGGAACATTGTCTTCTTTAGTGTGCGACGATAATTGTCCGACAATACGGAGAAAGAAGCTCCTGAATCAACCAGCGCCCGGACAGGTTGGCCGTCGATTATAACGTTGATGAGATTTCCCGACATCTTAGTGACTGTCATCCATGGAGGATTTTCATCTGCGGCGGCCTCACCTCCGTAGATGGTCGCCTTGCTTAGTTTTCCTGCGTGCGGCGGCTAGGGGAGCGGCTGGTAGCTCTGTCCGGCGACGATGAACGGCAGCGGCGCGTCGGGGATCGACCTCGTCTAGGGTACGGCGATGGGCTTCTTCCCGTAGGTCGACCGAACTCGTCAGCGGGTGGCTGCCTGGGGTAGAACTGTTCGGATGGCGGACGTCTTGCGGCAAAATAATCGTCAAATACTCGTCTTCTCTCTCTGCAGTAGCGTATGACATGTCCAGGGCGCCCACAGTGGAAACATACTGGCGCGTTGTCTTCTGTCCTCCAGACGTCCGTTCGTCTGCGGGACGTCATAGGTGCCGGAGGATTTGGTTGTGGCCGTGTCGGCCGGTTCCTAGGCTGCCGTTTGGCAGCTGCAGCATACGTCATATCAGGGCGAGGCCATTCTTCACGTCGAGTGCGATTGGCTCGGCAGACAGGAGCTATTGTCTGAAATACCTCTTTTTCCGCCGCGTCGGCTCCTTCATGACCCACTGGGCTTACATCCATGGCCATGATCTGATGCTCACTCGGTTCAAGAGTCCCAGCTGCCATGAACTGTTGTAATTCTTCTCTCACAATTTGTCGTATGAGAGACGCAAAGTCGTGCTGGTCTTCCACAACTGCCATAGGGACTACGTTGGGAAGTCTGTCATACTTCTTTCGCCCAACCCTCCTTTGTTGCATCTCCTCAATCCGCTGGCACCACTTGATGAACTCTTCCGTCGTAGCGACGTCTTTTATCAGAAGAGCTTGGTACATGTCTTCTGCAATACCTTTCATTAGGTGCGTGATTTTGTCGGCTTCAGTCATATTCGGGTTGACTACGTTGCATAGGGCCAAAACATCCTGTATGTAAGATTGCGTCGGCTCCCCATGTCGTTAGGCCCGGTTCTTCAGTTGTTCTTCCGCCGAGCGGATTTGTCGCTGGTGGTCCCCAAACGTTTTCTTAAGTTCCGTCTGGAACATTTCCCAGTTATTCAGTTTTTCTTCGTTGTTCTCGAACCACTGCTGGGCGGTTCCGTCCAGATAGAAATAAACATTTGCCAAGCACATGGTATGATCCCACCTGTTGTACTTGGCGACTCGGTCGAACCCTTTTAGCCATTTGTTAGGATCCTGTCCAGCGTCTCCAGAGAACACCGATGGGTGTCGAATGTGCAGCTGGCTTGCCGCCATGGGTTTCCTAATGACGCGGACTTTCGGAAGGACGTACTGAGTATATCCTTTGTAGTCCGGTTCCAGTCCGTGTAGGCGGCGACTTTTACGTTGCCTAATCGGAGCCACGACGATGCAGCTGTTGCACAGGGTACCCGGCGTCTCCACCAAACTATGTCGCGTTGGAACCGGGACAGGTGTGAATTCGAAGGTTACTTGTCAATGAACACAGCACTTAAACTGAGAACAGGTTTATTGAGAACTCAAACATACACGCAGCACTGACTGCCTCTTGGGCAGAATGCTCTTCTATTTATACACAGATAGAACGTACTAGAGATTACAAGAGTAGTTAACAAGTGAAATGTGTAGAAGTTACAAGTGACCTTAGGAAACATGTAGAATCTTCTGGAAATAATAAACAGAATTAAATAATTTTTGTCAGTGGGCGGGATTGAACCGGCGACCTTCGGTACCGCAATTCGTGACGCTACCCGCTGCGCCATGCTGGCAGACGGTACACTGGCGTTCATGCGGCAATATGAAACAGATATTTGAGGACGTGGATTGTAAGTGGTATGTAGAAATGAAGAGGTTAGCACAGGATAGGAAGAGATGGAGGATTGCATCAAACCAGTCTAAAGACTGACGACAGCAAAAAAAGGCCCGACGAGGACATTTAGAAGCGATGTGATTGATTGTCTGTAAGGTGGCTCCACAGTCACAATTTGCAGAATCTACCCAGCCCCATTTGTATAATAAGTTGGCGCATCTGCCTTGTCCTGTTCGAATTCAGTTGATGATTCTCCACTGCCGCCTGGGAAGATCAAAACCTTGTAACCTTACTGAGGGATCCTCAACTAGATTTTTATTGGCTACTGATGACTGCTCCCATTGAGTTGTCTACAGCTTGTTGATGTTAAAAGAGGACTCTGTAAGGTTGATTGCTGTGTGCCATGGTGGTTTTCTTGATTTCAAGGGTGGATGTTTTGCTTGAATCATATCTTGATGTATAGGCAGCTTAGGGTTTTTCAGTATATTTTCCCAGATTTTTAAGAGAGCTTCTGATGGAGGTGAGATGTGCATAGCACTGGAAGCCATATGGTGTTCGTGCTGTGAATACATTCTGTAATTATTCTCATTGCCTGATTGAGTTGCACATCTATCTTCTTTGTATGGGCACTACTGATCCAGGATGGGCAGCAGTATTCAGCAACGGAGTATGACAGAGCCAAGGCTGTGGATCTTAGAATGTGAGCACTGGATCCCCATGAAGAATATTATTTTTTGTTTTGACTTTGGCAGCCACGTTTGAGAGATGCTGTTTGAAAGTTAGAGTTCTGTCCAGTGTTATACCCAGATATTTTGGTGTGCCACAATACGGCAAGACTTGGCCTCTGAATTTAACTTCTGGTTTATAGTGTGCTTGTCTGTTGCGTAAATGGAATGTTGAAATAACTGTTTTCTGAAGATTTAGATAGAGGCACCATTTCTTGAAGTAGTCATCTAACTTTTCCAGATCAGCTGATAAAGTTGTTTCTGCATCAGAAAAGTTGGGGTTCTGGTTGACCAAACAAATGTCATCAGTGTAAGTAAATTTTCTTGAAGATGTTTCTGGTAAATCATGAGTATAGAAATTGAATAGGAGGGGCGCTAAAACAGATCCTAGGGGTAAACCATCATTTAGTATAAATATTCTGCTTCTCTCATTATCAGAGTATACCTGAAAGTATCTATTGCTCAACATGTTGTTAAGTAGTTCCGTAAGTTTTCGGCATGGGATAATACTCACAAATTTCAGAAGAAGTCCTTCTCAGCAAACAGTGTCATAGGCAGTTGACAGATCCAAAAAGGCAGCCACACTTACTGATTTCTTCTCAAACCCATTTTCAGTATGGGAGGTGAGAGTGAAAACCTGGTCATTACAACTTCTCCCTGGCCTAAATCCTGCTTGTTCTATGGGAATATGGTTATTGATTACTTCAGAAATTCTATTGTAGATCAGGCGCTCAAGGAGTTTGTATGTTACACTTGGAAGTGCTATTGGTCGATAATTTTCCACTTTTGTGGGGTCCTTATTTGGTTTTAATATGTCTAATATTTTTGTTTTCTTCATTAATGGTGGAAGATTTCCAGTTTGTAGGATCTTTGAGAAGAAGTTGGTAAACCATCTTACTGTAGCTGGTCCACAGTGGGCCAAAAGTTCAGGATATATACCATCAAATCCAGCTGCTTTTCCCAGTTTCATTTGTTTGATTGCATCTTTGGTTTCTTCTTCTTGGAATGGAATGGATAATTCAGAAGATTGTGGGGCTGCTTTTTTCTTGTTGCGTAATTTTAATCTGATATCTCTTTTGGTTTGCTTTTCCTTTGTGTTCTTAGAAACCGATACTAGGTGTTTGGCCAAATCATTCAGATTGATGGTAGTTTTTGATCTTCTGATCATAGGGATTGAGCAGTCTAATTTTCTAATGACTGACCAGTCTTTTCTGCTAGAGTGGTTGTGATACAAGGATTCTACTGTGCGATGCCAGATACTTCTACGACCCTCATCTAGTGATTGAAGGAGGCATGTTGCATTATCAGAGGTTGGATGTTCCTCATATTTCATTAATAAATTCTCACTCTCTGGGCTCCAACCAGGGATATACTCTTTGCGATATCCTCTAGGAATGCATCGTCTAGCTACATCTTTAATGACCCCAACAAATCTGCTATAATTATTGTAGGTTGGTTTAATCCATCTGATATTGGAGTCTGTTTGTTTTTCAAATTCAATCCAATTTGGCTTTCTTGAAGTTCCATCTTGGTGTAGGGTGCGATCGTATAACAGGTATGGATGTTCCTACCTCTAGGATAACAGGTCTGTGTTGACCGTGAGGAAAATCCTTGACCACTGAACGACGGACTTGACTGATTGCACTCTGGAGGTGGGTTGTAAAATACAGGTCTGGAGTGTATCCTCGGCACCATCGAGCTGAATGAAAGGTCGACAGATCTTTAGCATCCTAAATCAATTCCAGATTTCATCCAGCTTTCAAGTATTTCACCATTAAGGTCATTTTTGCTATAGCCCCAGAGGTGATGTTTACTGTTGAAGTCACCAAGTACTATAGTTGGGTGTTGTTGAGGTGGAAAAGGAGTGTTAGGCCAAAAAGTTTCAGGTGGCTTGTACACATTGACTATGTTAAAGTACTGTAAATCGTGTTTTTTGTCTTTTGTGTTCATCTCTACCATCCTGTCTATGTCTCTGTTAAGTTATGAATTTACTCACCCTTTCCTTCAATATTTTCATTGACTCAAAGCATCTTCCTTCTCAATATTATCGTAAATGTCGCTCACTTCTTTCACTTTTATTATACCTCCCCGGCGGCCCCTGTAATCTACACTCCTTTGTTCTCAAGTATTTATGCCCCCAAAGGGAACCTGAAACCTTAAAAATACCTGTCTTAACTTTTATCATTACTTCAAGTAACCTCCATTAAACTTTTATTTACATGAGGCTCATGCATAGTGTACCCTTTTACCACAATCCTCAGGTCAGTGTTTTACAAATCTAAATTCATGTCAATACTATTTTGTGCATCCCCACCATTGCTACCCTATACACTTTTGTGAAACCCATTTATTGTGTTCCTAAATCCTCTACTACCTGACCAAACATTACACTAGATCAAGAAACTTTTGTTATGGGATAGTTTGTACCATGCTATCAAGCATGGTGGGTGAACGGTTAACTTTCTGGCCTCGCATTCGGGAGGACGCGGGTTCGAATTCCCGTCCGGGCATCCAGATTTGGGTTTTCCATGGTTTCCCCAAATCACTCCAGGCGAATGCCGGGATGCTTCCTTCAAAAAGGCCATGGCCAAATTTCTTCCCATTCCTTGCCCCAGTCCCATCCCGCCTCTAATGACCTTAGCCGTCGATGAGGCGTAAAGCAATAAGAAAAAAAAAATGTACCATACTAATCCTTCACAATTAGACCTGTGCCTCTCTTAAGGGTACTACCTAACAGCAAAACCTTTTCTTCCTATTTTTAGACTCTTTCTTTTTCTGTAGACCCTTCGCTTTTTCCCCACTCTTCCTTGTGCACAGTTGTTCTCCCTTTAACAGTTGCTATGTCAGACATCTTCATTCCATTTATTGCTAGCTCCCAGCTGTGTATTTTACCCATTGATGATTACTTGTCATCTTTCCTTCCTGCTTGTATTAGACGAGTTTGAACATCCAAATCTTTAGCTGCTCCTTTCGGATCCATTCTTCCAGATCCGAAAGTTTCTTGCCTCTAAAACAGTCAATAATTCCATAGAAAGCCCTAATTTGTGTACTCTTTTCAATCTCTTACCATTTGGAAGAGCCTGTGGAGATATACCTACGCTAAAACATGAAATTTATTGTAAATATAGGCACTGTGTGAATGAAGGCTTTTCCAGCATATCAGTGAAATGTAATTTTCGTGGACAGACTGCTGAATTGTGTTAATGAAAGATAAACTTTGGGCAACGTACTCTGCTGTCCTCTTAAGGTCTGATGTGCATGTTGTGAATCCATATTGAGTGTGTAACATTGGTTGGCCATTGATCCAACTGTCAGCCGGTTATTATGGTTTATCTTCATGCAGCACCCCATGCCACCTCCCCCCTTTTTTATTTTTTAGACAAATATGGCTTACAGGCATCACTGAGCCACAGACCCATATTTTTTTTAATTGCATCAATACTAAGCCATATTTCTATAGCTTGTTTAATAACCAATTCCCCAAAGATGAACACTTTGCCAACATTTACATTGCCGAAGTTCATTTAGAGACCGTTTTCAATTATGTGTTGTGTGACTGCAGATTTCTCCAACTAAAACATGTTGTGCTCATGCTCAGCCACACAGGCCTTGATGGTGTGTTTGGTCTGACAGATATAAGATTTGCTATTATGGCATTGTATGCTGTAGAATCCTGGCATCTTTAACCATGGATAGTCATTCACAGGTCGGAGCCAGTAATGGATTTTGGCAGGAGGATATGTTCTTGATTCAGTGCTGAGCCAGTATCCTGTCTATTTGTCCAGAGATGTTACCCGTATGTAGGATGAAGATCAGAGCCTATGTAGGGTAAGCTGGAGGTGTTAAAGTTATGTCAGTGTCAGAAATTTCCCTCAGTCTGTGCGCCAACATGTACAGCCCGATGTTCCTCTGTGCTGGGCGGTGAAGACAGCTTGCATTTATGTAGCAGTTTGTGTGTGGGGGGTTTTTTTTTTGTGTGAAAGGGTTCCATCTGGTTTCCATCGGATAAGAATGCTAAGGAAAGGTGAGTTGCCTTTTTTCTTTAGTTCAATCACAGATCGGATGTTTAGGTGAATTCTGTCAAAAGTGTTTCAGGAATTCATAAGTTGATCGTTGCCCACCTGGCATTATGAATGTAACAGGCAGAAACAATGTAATGAGGTTGGGGGGGGGGGGGAGGTGTGGGTAGGGGCACTTGGCTACATAAGATCTGTCAGTGCCCGAGGATGGCAGTACAGCTCTGGTTGTCATAATACGAGCATTAGACCTGAAGATGGCGGCAGAGTATGCCCCTGAAAGTTCATATTGAACAGCACAATCCGGTGGTGGGCCCCACGAAGGTGATATTTCAGTATAGGTATTAACTCAGGGCTAGTTGCATCAATCACTGTATTTAGCTGTTTGCTTAGAATTATTAAATTTTACTAACAAGAAAATAGTTTTAACAAAACAACAAAAGCTTCGTAAAAAGGAGAAATAATATCTCACACAGATGCTGATCTAGAAAAAGTTTTAAAAGTTATAGTTTCAGAATATTCAAAAGAAGAAGTAGTGTGTAAAGTTATAGATATTTTGAATTCTGAAGCATAATTTTTCTGTTTATAGAACCATTCAGAAATGT
>JARYHS010006414.1:0-20834 GCA_031002005.1 Vandiemenella viatica
GGATTCCTGACACCCCCCCCCCCCCGTCCTTGTAAGATCAGGTTCCGTGAGGACGCCACCCCCTCCCCCCTTGAAATCGCCCTCACATCTTTTTGAAACCTTTTTTCCAAATTTCATTCATATTGCAAATTCAAAGAAGAGCACGCCAATGCGTAAATGCGCTGTATGTTCGATACAGAAAGTGCGTCGAGAAACCAATGCAGAACATGTAATGTATCACTGTGTGTTGTACCATTTTTCAAGGCTCATCACACAAAAAGAATTTCTAACCATGGTTAACTGCAGAGTAATAATTATATAAAACTAAAGGAAATAATTTTAAAAAATATATATATATTAACCGGGTCAAAAAGAAGACTGGAAAATTTGTGCAGAATTTGTGAAAGGTATTCGGAAAGGTTCTCTCCAGATAAATTACTACGCTCACAAACTAAAAACATTTCAGTTGCTGTAATATCTATATAGTATATGAAGTACCGGCATGTTTGATTACGCAGACATTCACTTTTAGAGGAGCTTTAAACTGAAAAACTTTAGATGTTATATTAACTGTATTGATTTTGTATCTGCGGTTTCAAATCGCAGAGCGACAGCAGAAGAACTCCACACACAACGCTCCAGATGTATTCAGCACACAGCGGTCCGGTCTAATGCGGCATTGCTGCGCAGGTAAACAGCTTAGGCGTAAACAAAGCCGCACTCAGCGAGGACTCGGCCGGCCGAACCGTAGCAGTTAAAGGGTTAATGGACATTAAGTTGTAGAAATATGATAAATTTTTGACCCCATCGCAAATAATATCTGCAAAGTAGTATTTGACTTCGTCAGTAGTAGCGACATCTGTTGGTCGCTATCGTTATTAATAACGGTCAAACGTATTAAAAAGCGGATCCATAGGTAGTGTCCTCTAGTGGTCGCTATTGTAGTTAATAACTATTATTTTGCGATGGTAGTGTCATCTAGTGGTATCTATTACAATTAATAACTGTGAGAGAAGCAATAAGCGGTGACTGATGCACTCGTAGCGCTGTCAGTTATTTGAATAACTCCAGTTATCGTTTTGGCCGTTACTTGCTAAACGGCGATTTTAAAATAACGGTTAATTGTAGCCGTTTAGTTATTTGTGACCCATCTCTAGTTACAATTATTTCTTCAAAATGAGACCTACGTATCGAGAAATTAACGCGCAAACATATATGAATATTGTTTAAATGTTATAATTTTATAAAGATGTTTTACAGTTTCACCGTGGCGTATCGGTAGCGCTCTTGCTTCCAATTTTGCGAACCCGGGTTCAAATCCCCATACTGGCAAAAAAAATTATTTCTTTTTTTATATGCAGTAATCATTGAGCATTGATTTTATTTCATTTAAAATTCATTTACGAATTTTTATTATGTGAAATAACTATTAAAACATTATTTACAATAATATAATTACTTACAATAAGTAATATAATTACTTACAATAGATACAATAACCAATTTTTATTACAATGCTACGACCATAAAAGAGATATTCTGTTAAAGTTCTATTTCCTTTGTAGAACATGAAATATACCTGTTTCACTAAAAAAAACGACAATAAACAATGAAATAATGATTATAAAAAAAAGGTTCGGACTGTATATTCTGTAATATTTTGTTTTAAAAGTTATTTCACATAAAAAAAATTCGTAAATGAAATAAAATCAATGCTTAATGATTTCTGCATATAAAAAAAAGAAATAAAAATATTTTCCAGTATGGGGATTTGAACCCGGGTTCGGAAAATGTTTAGCAAACACGCTACCGATACGCCACGCTAAACAGTAAAACAGTACATTAAAATTATAAAATTTAAACAATATTCACAAATGTTTGCGCGTTAATGTCTCGTTACCTAGGGCTTATTTTGAAGAAATAATTATAATACAGACATATGGGGTTATTACCCTTCAACATATACTCGGGGGATCGAAATCCGTTCTGAACAGGTCTGATGGTTCCCAGGTTAGATATGATTTACACAACGATCCGTATTATTGCAATTATTTTTACATTTGTTAAATTAATTACAGTACGTTCAATTTTAAGAATATGTAGCTATTGTTTCGTAGAACAGTCAGTTGATGTGTCCTCGCCATAAAACAAAAACTGTTTAGAAAAGCACATTTCGTTCTTTTTGTCGTAATCACTGACAGGGAGCGTTCATAAACTACGAGGCTCAGTCTAAGACGAGGGGGGGGGAGGGGTTGGCTGAAAAGCTACGCTGGGATACGTGGGAGGGGAGGGGGGGTTCCGAGCCAGGCCACGTAGCTTTCCATTCACATTATTTGTCGCAGTTAAAATGAGACACAGAACACTCAACAGCATGTGGATATTTATTTACGTCATTTAATCACCTCCGTACGTATTTTACGACAGTCTGGAAAAAAAAACAGTACAAAATATCTTCTGGAATCAATAGGGAAAATAAGCTAAGGGCTACTTGGGGGGGGAGGGCAGGGGGAGGGCAGGGGGAGGGCAGGGGGAGGGGGTGGCGACAAAAGCCACGTTGGGCTACATGTGGGAGGGGGGGGGGGTCACGGAAAGCCGAGATGGAGCCACGTGCTCTATGGACGCTCCACAAGATGTTTAATTAGTTAGAACAACGTTTAGTTGCATTAATTTCATATTTTATCAGAAACAAACTATTTCCGCAATCTTTCTAGTTAGAGTAAAGTATATATTAAAAAAAATTATGATACTTTATAATATAGTTGGCAACCCTGCTGACGGTGGTATACATTGTATCCGTTGATGACTAGCAAGTGTAATTTTCTCACGTCAAACTTTCTTCAACTTTTCTATAAATAACAAAAACTTTAAGGGGAGACGGTGGCAGAAATCATGAAAGAAAATCAATTTTTTTTATTTACTTATTTTAAAGGAAATATTGTTAGGATTATTATCACAAATTTTTTCTTTGAAATTCCAACTACAAATGGTATAAAAAAATTAAAACCGTAAACAGTATAATGTGCCACGCCCATTTTTTAAGGTACCCAGCTTACTTTTTTCTGTGTAACGTGGATATATAGCTTTAGAAAGCTGTGATTTATTTATACTGAACAGCAGTGATGTATAGAAGGCTATGGAGCCATTTTATGATCCAAGCAGTGTTGTATAAAAGGTTGTGAAGTTTCGTAAACAATTTTTGTGCTGTATAGTATAATTTGTGTGAAATTGGATTTATTGAGTGATTCCTTGTGCCAATATTGGGTATATTGATACGGTTTTACAAATCCTAGGCCAGTTAAAGTATTTAAAAAAATACAGTAAGTCCTATATTTCCAATATAAGGAGAAAAATTGATGTTGAGGTTAGGTCTGGGCCTGTAGATGTAAATATTAGCTTGTCTTCAAGTGCATCCAAAGTAAAACTTTGGAAAGATATTGTGTCAGAAGAAGCAAAACATGACAGAAACACAGGTTTTTAGAATTGTGTATCTGGAATTGGTAGTAGAAGCCCTTAGGAAAGCTTGCAAGTGATCTGTTTGTGAATGAAAAGTCAGTTTTGTGGTCGATGGAAAAAGTTTTCATGTAAAATTTAAATTGATTTTTCTGCAACTTTAAATTTTTCTTCTCTCAGGAACACATATATCAGAAACTACTGGAAGGATTTCTACGAAATTTGGCACACCCATTCTTCCAAGTGGAATAAACATTTAAGTGGAACAAAGTTTTAATCAATCCATTTTAACCAGTTTTATGGTTAATAATATGTGTAAAATTTGGCTGTAAAAAAACCCTCAAATGCAAAATATCACAGAAAATAATTGAAGTAATTTATCAAAAAGATACTGCACTTAATTGTACATTTAAGTGTAGATTAATCTGCTATACAGAAAGTTTAATAATTTTGAATGGAAATAATAAAAAAGTGTACCTCAAAAAATAATGTAATAAAAAATTCAAAATACTCCGACAGCATTAATATTTTATTAAAAATTCTGAAAAAATATTTAAAGAATATGGGAACCCTGTGCACAAGTGTGCAAAATTTCAATGAGATTGAACTCGAAATAAGAGAGATTTAGATTTACCAATAAATCAGTGCAAGACTGCCACCGTCTCCCCTTAAAATCATCACCAATGAAAAGATTTTTCGGTGTTATTGATTTCCTACAATACTGTCTCGATCTCTGCGTAATGTTATTCATAACTACCAAATATATGTTTCATTCTTAATTTTGTAAAGTCTTGAAAGTAGTCGTCATTGAACGAAACTCTATCGTTCAAATACTTCACTTAATTTAACGTGCTATCATTACATTAATACGAAAGAAATATGTTGTACAACGCACTTACATAACACAAGTGTGCAATGAAACAACGGGGGAACCCCCGGGATCTCTGCCAGTGTAGAGTGTAGTTCCCGCGTCTGCCGCCAGAGCGCTCGCTTGCTGTGCTTGTCGCCATTGTGTCGTGTCGCGTGGTGGGGGCAGCTGATAATCTGGTGTGTTCGCATTTTCTTAACGTATTTCAGTGTTCAACGAGCGTGTATTAGCCGGAAATCTAAAACAGTGTGAAGTCACGAAAGAGGATTCGACAGACAATAATATTATTTCCAGCGTATTTTGTTATTTTCTTTGCGAGTTGTGTTGTGATTTTGTCCAGTGCCGACTGTTTGGATTCCATCACAGGTGAGTGTGGACAGCATCCATATGGATTCTCACTTTGTTTCATCTGTCGTGACCTCATAGCTTGTGAACTGTTTCATCACAGAAATTTCCATTTGCTCCTGGTTGCAGTTTTTACTCGATCGTAATGTAAAATTTCGGGAAATCTCGGGATATGAAAATTACCGTAATTTGTGTAGTTGCGGCTGTATAAAATATTTCCTTCAGATATTCTTGATGTGGAACAAATAAATGTTGACAGAACGACAAATCTCAATATGTTTGTGTTTTTCCGAGTTTTTCTTCCATGCTTTGAGACAGCTTTAAGCGAAGACACACAATAATATACGTGCCCTACTTCATTTCCGAAGCCAAATTTCCGGTAGTATCATTTTCGCAAAATAATTAATTGTGCGATTTTCCACAAATTTGATATTTCAGAAAAGTTTTTTTTTTTTTCCTCCGATAAGAAACGTATTACTCGATATAGAAATTCATGAACGGAACAATAATTTTAATTTTTCAAAATTTACTGGTCTCTAACAGTGTACATTTTTGAAGTGAATTCTTCTTTTATTGTTCTGATATATAATCAGCATTTCTCAACCTTTTTCAACTCCTGCATCAGTAAAATACTGAAAATAATTATTTTTATCGTGTTTATATTTTTAACTCTTCCTACAAATTATAGGAATATACCGCTGTCCATACACACCTGCGCCTACAACAAGGGAGTCTCCATACACCACGTAGCTCCATTATGGCCTCCTGTGAATCCCCCCTCCCCCCCCCCCACGTAGGCCGAAGTGGCTTTTGTCTCTACCTCCCCCCCCCCCCACACCTCCCGCACGTTGCACGCAGCTTTTTCCCCACTGATTCCAGAAGACATTTTGTACTGTTTTCTCTTGCCAGACTATCGTAAATTACATACAAAGACCGAAGGTGGTGGTGTAACGGTTAGCGTTCTGGCCTCGCATTCGGGAGGACAGCGTTCGAATCCCCGTCCGGGCATCCAGATTTGGGTTTTCCATGGTTTCCCCAAATCACTCCAGGCAAATGCCGGGATGCTTCCTTCAAAAGGCCATGGCCGAATTCCTTCCGATTCCTTGCTCCCCCCCCAACCTTTCCCATCTCTGAAGACCTCGCTGTTAAGAGACGTTAAAGCAGTTAAAAAAAAAAAAAAAAAAAAAAAAAAAAAAAAAAAAAAAACCTACAGAGATAATTAAATGAAGGAAATAAATATTCACGTGCTGTTGTGTGTTCTATAGCTCATTTTAACCGTGATAAGTAATATGAATGGAAAGCTAGGTGGCCTGGTTCTGACCCCCCTCCCCCCCCCCCTCCCCCCCCGCTTTCCGGTGAACTCCTCACCTCCAGTAGACCGAGCGGTTTAATTCTAGATGGGGATACCGCTGCCTCGCGACTGTTAACGTGACGTCACGTTCACGTACAGTCATCTGCGTAAAATACGTGTTATTACTTGTCGAAGGTAACAGCAGATAATTTTTTATTGAAATGCGAGCTTCACCTGAAACATCGAACATCTGGTTGTGTTATCGGACATCTGCGGCCTGCATCTGATCTACCTTCGGCATATCAGTTTATGTTGATATTGTACAGCTTTAAATTATTGTGACCGAGCGTAGCGAGGGCACAATAGTCACAATAATTGACTGTACGTCAATGTGACGTCACGATGACGACACGTTAACAGTCGCGAGGCAGCGGTATCGCCTGTTAGATAAAACCCGACTTTTTTTACTGTTTTCTCTTGTCAGACGATTATAAATTACATACAGAGATAATTAACTGAGGGAAGTAAATATCCACATGCTGTTGTGTGTTCTGTTCCTCATTTTAACAGTGACAAATAATATGAATAAAAAGCTACGTGGCCTGGCTCGGAACCCCCCTCCCCCCACTTAGCATAGCGTATCCTTCCACCCCCCCCCACCACCCCCGGGACCGAGCCACGTAGTTTGTGCACGCTCCCTAAGGTGTAATCATCAAAGCAACGCCGCACAGTGGTTCTGGATTGGAGTATAGTGGACATTCGACCTTACGTCATAATATCGATACAAAAAAATTGTTTTAGGTAACATTTCCTGTGCTGATGAATAATTGTTATGTTCAGTTTTTGATAAAAATGAGTCCTTCACACTTAAAAAAAAATGTATGGGTGGAAATCTTTATTTTTTTTTTCACTGCCCTATATTAAGCGTCATAGTCAAACCTTATGCAATCGTAAGTACCTATCCTACTCAATATTGCAACATTAAAATTTCTAGCGTATCCTTGCCGCTTTAACCACAGGACGCAAGGTAATTTCATGGTTACAATATAGCGAACATTCAAACTAGTCATAATATCGAACAAAAATGCTGATTAAAAATTAGTATGTTCAAATTTTTTTTGGATCCATATTATGACTTTTGTTCCAGTGTCCACTATATTTTAACCATGAAAGTCCCTTGCGCCCTGTGGTTAAAGCGGCAAGGATACGCTAGAAATTTTTACATTGTAATATTAAGTAGGATAGGTACTTACGATTGCATAAGGTTTGACTATGACGCTTAATATAGGGCAGTGAAAAAAAAAAGATATTTTTTTAAATTTATTTATTTTAAGTGTGAAGGACTCATTTTTCTCAAAAACTGAACATAACAATTTTTCATCAGCACAGGAAATGTTACCTAAAGCAATTTTTTTTTTTTTTGATAGATATTATGATATAAGGTCGAATGTCCACTGTATTCCAATACTGAACCACTGTGCGCCGCTCCTTCCACACCGACTGGAAACGTATTTAGTGAATATTCTGGAAATAACAGATTTTTGGCGTAGCTGAAATATTCTTTTTGTTTTCAGAAGGTTTGGCTTACCGCTTATAGTCTTAAACAGTTCGAGTACGGTATCCATTTTATGTGAGCAATTTTACTAATATATATTTTTGTAGTGGTATCCTAATTTGGATTATAGTTAAATTTTTCATATTTTGCGTACGGCCCACCTTTCACACCTCCGCGAATCGCTGCTCTATATTATTTAAAAGACATCTGCGCAAATCGTGCGATGAACTCTTTTTAAAAATCACTTTTTGGGTGGAAGGGGATATTCAGCAACTGCCCGAAACTGGAACTGACCTGTTGAAATTTGTTTTAACTGCTTCCTTATAATATCACCTTCAAGTTTTGTACTCTCCTTTCTCCGAAAATTCGCCACTAATTTAATAAAAAATGCGGAAATGACGCTCAGCCAATGGATGTGCCCTGTGTGGGGATACACAGCTAAAACAAATTTAGACATATTCCAAGTTATTCAAAATCGCACTCTGAACACAGCTCTTGATCTTGACTGCAGATTTCCCACAATAGCCCTTCATGAAGCCACAGGGCTACCAACCTTAAAACAACGATTTAAGGATCTTGCTACCAAATTTTATAATGAAGCCCACAAATCTAACAACCCACTAATCAAGGACCTGGGGAATTATCCGGTAGGAATAGGTCCACACATCGGACCTATCTCACTTCTTCAATAAACCCCCTAACCATCTGAAAATATTCTATGCTAAAAGTTAAGACACATCTAACCTGAAGCAAGAATCCATCTATTAGACTAGGAGTAAATGTCGCTAGACAAACACTCCACTATAATCTGTCCAAGGAGGAAATGGGCAGCTAATGAAATGGATGCCGCTGGTGTTGCAAAAACAATAACAATATGTTGACCTGTCGGTTAAATCCTTTGTTGTAATGTTTACTTGCGCTTTCAGCTTCCCTCAGTTGTAAAAAGTCACAAGAAATTAACAGAGAGAAAACATTTATCGGAAATGCAGTACGACAAGGCTCGCCATCTTAGTATCGATGCAAGCAGTCAGAGGCAATCGATTGTTTCCGTTGTAAACAAATGCGCAGTTTCTGAGATGGATGCCTCAGAACGAATTTCCCATAAACTCTTTACTCTTGGTCCAGGGCTAATTTCAACCTAATCAGGATCACTATGACAAAACAAACCTGTTTAGGTTGGTATGATTCCTGTACCGATAATTTTTGTGTCATTTTTGCAGCGCCGCTAACATTTCGCGGTTCGGAGCTCCTCAAATTTCGGCATTTTTAATTTAATTTTCCGAAAAAGTAGAGTGCAAAACGTGAAGAGAACGTTATAACGAAGCAGTTAAAACAAATTTCAAGAGGTCACTACCAGTTTCGGGCAGGTGGGGAAGATCCCCTTCCACCCGCTTGTAGCCCTAAACTGTTCGACTACGGCATACATTTTATGTGATCAATTTTACTAATATATTTTTTGCTATGGTATCCTAAATTGGATTATAGTTAAGTGTTTTGTGTGCGCGCCAGCTTTCACACCCCGCGAATCGCTGCTCTGTATTATTTAATATACAATTACGCAAATCCTGTGATGAACTCTTTTTTGAAAATCTTTTTTTTCTTTTTAGTGAATTCAGTGTAATATACAGCGTGTGTTGTTAACCATGACCGCTTGTTTAACCTTTGTAGCTATGTCTCACTGTTTTCCTTCTCATAGTTTTCGCCACACATATCCACCTCGCCTCAACAGTGGTGATTTTCTCCAGTATTTTCCAGCTGTTATTTTGTGTTTTGTATTATTTCGTAGCTGCAGCATCCCCACTCGTGTTTTCTAACTGGTGTTTGTAGTTGCGTGACCATTGATTTATATTTGTCGATGCTGTGTTTTAGTCTCCTATTTGTCTACGGGACTGCAGTAGTTGTATTTACTATTGTGTTAGCTGTTTACTTTGTTTTTGTTCTGCAGTAGGTTTCCCGTAACGTGACGTCAGTTTAGTATTACTACCAGTCAGGTCACTCTCTCCACTAAGTGTCTGATAACACTGTAACAAGGGAGCGTCCACAAACTACGTGGCTCGGCCTAGGGGAGAGGGGCTCATTGGAAAGATACGCTGGGCAGGGTGGGGGCGGAGGAGGGGGGGTTTATAGCTTTTCATTCATATTATTTGTCAAGAGTTACACATGTAATACTGTTTTAGGCCTTAGTGGAGAGAGTGACCTGACTGGTAGTAATACTAAACTGACGTCACGTTACGGGAAAACTACTGCAGAACAAAGTAAGCAGCTAACACAATAGTAAATAGAACTAGTCGCGTATACTAACAGGCTATTTGTCGCGTGTAGCTCAGTTGTTTGTGGAACAAAGAATATAGAAGACGAGCATGTAATGCTTCAATGGTTGCTGTACCGAAGGTGGAACAGGAGAGGAAAAAATAGGCGCTATTGGATTCATCCAATATTACCAGAACGGAGTGAAAAATGTTTTTTTTAATACCTTGTGGCCCCAATTAAAAAGGAATGAAGAAAAGTTTTTTTAACTTTACGAGGATGTTTTAGTCCTCTTTCAATGAGTTGCTTACCACTGTAAGACAAGAGCTGCTTAAAGAAACAACCGTGATGAGAAGCAGCATACATCCAGAAGAAAGACTGGTCATTGCTTTAAAGTTAGAAGAAATCGTTTTATTTATTATATCGTTCATATTATGGCAACTCGTCACATTTCTTGGAGCCAACCAACCGTTCCAACTGTGTTTTAAGATTCAAATCTATTGATAATAATGCGATTAATATCAAAGTTTAGATAAAATTCATTGTTGGATCAATAAATAACAAATTTCAATGTATAAAAGTACCGGTATAAAATCAGATCAGGAAGTTATTAGAAAAGTAAAAAAACAGAAGTAATTAAATTTGAATTCTTTATTTATTTAGCACAAGGAAAACTACGACATCAGTGCTTCTGAACTCATTTTTCCCTAGTAAAATAAAAAATATGAGAATTCAAGTCATAAAAAATAGGATTGTTACATTATTTGGAAACCATCAGACACTCAGATTGTATATTACGGTTGAAAAGTACAGATTAAGTTAAAAGTTAAGATAAAGTTTCGGTGCTGGATCAAAAGAAAAATATTAAATTTGGAGGTCTAAAAAAGGTGTATTATTAAAATAATATGAAATCAGGAAATAATTTCAAGAAAAGTAAAAATATTAAATTCGAATTTTCATTGTGTGTGTTTAATGTAATTGCATATTAAGTGTTTTACATTTGAACACTAAAGTGCAATGATACAAAAAGGGGAGAAAAATCAATTTCTGGTTTATTTTCTTCAGTTGGCTGTGTCGCCATGCCGCCTCCACGCCGCGAGTTCAAAACAGACGAGGCGACGCGTGTAAGTCGCGGGGAAACCATGCGCCGCGTGCGGCGGCCGGGGCCGCGCGGCGTCGTGTGTTTTGCCTCATTTAATTACATTGGACCATGCGTCGACTCGACCACCGCGCGGCGCAAAACGCCTCGTCTGTTTTAGGCCTATGTGTCAGGTAACACTGCAACAAGGGAGCGTCCACAAACTACGTGGCTCGGTCTAGGGGAGAGGTGCTCACTGGAAAGATACGCTGGGCAGGGTGGGGGGCGGAGGGGGGTGGGGTTTCATAGCCAGGCCACGTAGCTTTTCAATCATATTATTTGTCAAGAGTTAAAATGAGGTAGGCCTACAGAACACACAACAACATGTAATACTTTTTCCGTCATTCAATTATCTCCGTATGTAATTTACGATATTCTGATAAGAGAAAACAGCACAAAATGTCTTCTGGAATCAATAGCGAAAAAGACTACGTGCTACGCGGGGGGTGGTGGGGAGGGGGCGTTGACAGGAGGCCAAAATGGAGCCACGTGGTTAATGGACGCTCCCTTTCGTGTGGTATTTGGTATACACGTTGCTGACGTCATAGCTTTCCAGAAAACGTCCATATTAAAGCAGAAAGAAAACGATTTTCTATGTTTTTTTATATTTTCTTAAATGTTTGATTTATTGTTGATATGATTTTTAACCAAAAATTCATAAATCATTTTGGAAGTGCTGTTTTAATTTATAAATTATAAATTGAAAAATATGTGACGTCACAGCAGGGGAAAAGGGGGGATCCCACAAATGTGAAAACCTGTGACATGGGAGGGGGAGGGGTCCCAAAATCATGAAATTCGTGTGACGTAATTTGTGGATGGCCCGTTAGGTGTTGGATTATTGTGGTGTTTGCGCTGTGATTGTGATGGGATGATGTAATGAACTCTGCTGAGGTGGCTTGCAGTTCACATGAACTCTCTGAGACTCCATGGACAGGAGCTTCCTGGAGTGTTTGCTCATTCCACTCTGGCTTTAGCTGCTGCCGTATTTATTGCTAATGATTGTGCACTACCCCCCCCCCCCAATACACGAAGACGAACTAGACCAGGGGTGGCCAATCCAGATCATGTTGTGGGCCACTTTGGAAATGCATGATAACTCCGCGGGCCGTATATGGAATTACATATTCGCAAGAATATTATTTTAAAAATCAAAGTTAATTTTTTCTCAAAATTTCGATATTTAATTTTTAAATACCTATATCGCTGGACAAATGTATTTTGTAAAAAATTGGTTCTTGCTACTTTTGCCATTATAAAACAAATGTACTTTGTTAAAGTGTGATGAATCTCTTGGCCACCCCTGAACTGGACCATAGAATTGTGGCTGGCGTAGTGTTGCAAACTGAAAAAAAATATTTTTTTTTCACATTTGTGAAAAAAACATGAAAAAAACCTAGCACCCATGTTTTTTTTTTTCTAAAATTGTTTTTTTTTTTCAGAAAACAATATATTTGATAAATTATAGTTTTATTTATTGTATTACCTATCGGTCTCACATAGATTATTATTATTATTCATACCAGTGATTTTATGAATTAGAGTTTGTAGATATACTGAATTGAAAGACAATTAAATTTATTGTTCAAATACACGGAATGAAAGACAGGATTATCTAGTTCATTAAATGTGAGCTCTACGTTCCAAATAAAATAAAATAGAAGAGATAAAGTGAATTACAATTACATTACATAAATCAAAAATCGGCCATGAGCCCCCACTGAGGAAAAGTATTTTTCTTGATTCCCTGACTATTCTCAGTCGTTTGAGCAGAGTTCCAATAGCGTTGGCTAAAGGGCGCTTATGGATACGAAACAGTATGCAGCGTGCACGAAGTCAAACAAAATGTTCTGAGCTTTACCGTTTTCCTTTGATAGCTGGTTCCACACTGCACCCGATTACAAAACAGCCGCACTCACAAAAACACTGATTCTTCCTCTTGGGGTACAGATAAATCACTCTCGCTGAACACGTTGCGCACTTTTGTCTCGAGGTCCTTCTTCTTGCACGTGTCTCGCTGACCGACCTTCCCCTCGGAATGCCGGTCAGTCCCAGGATGCAAATTCTCCCTCCAGCGGCCACCACAGCGTTGCCGAATGGGAGCACATCCCTCCACAGAGAGCACGCTCGCCGTCGTGGGTACATATAACAAAGTATAACCACATATAGCTATTTCAACATGCTAATTATACTGCATTGGCTTCCCATTCATACTCCATGCGAAAAAAGAAACCCCTATGGAACCACCAAATAGAATAAATATTGGTCTCAAATAAAGAAATGTAATACACGCGGCTATATATGAGTGTATTACATTAGCCGCCACCCTTTACAAATTTTTATAAGCTGTGTCTTAGAAAATTTTTTCACTTTTCGAGGTCCTCATTGACTTTTTGTTTTTTTAGTTTATCTGCCATAACACACACTTCACTGCATTGGATAATTTGTATAAGGGCTCATGTTCCGTTACAAATATTTATTACAAATTTTTATATGACATGACCTACAATATTAATCCTCAACTTAAATTAACAATTTCTTCACAAAATTCAGTTCTTCAAATATGAGGTCATTACATTCCTACACACCCCGTGGTTAAATTGTGCTTATTTTTACTACCTAAATTATCTAAATGAACCCAATCATCTTATACGACGTTTATAGCATCTCCCCACGCATTTCAGCTGATGATGGTACAAATTCAGTCATACATCCTCATTCATTCACAGCCAGTATCTTAATAAACATGGAATGAAGATAAATGCAAAGAAGAGTCAGCTTATTAGATACACAAATAAAAAACAAAAGGTTAATTATGAATATAAGGTGGGGAAAGAATTGCTTGCTAAAGACTTGAAATGCAAATATATTGGAATTACTTTTGATAACAAACTTAACTGGGCAGGACACATAGGACAGGTGGTAGGAAAAGGTTTCAAAGTTCTGCACTTGTTGGAGAGAGTTATGAGGGGATGTACGAGAGAAGTCAAGGAATTGGGTTACAAAACTTTGGTCAGACCATTGCTCGAATATGGTAGTGTAGTATGGGACCCTCATTTTACGTATCAAATACAGGAGTTGGAGAGGGTGCAAAGAAGGGCTGCTAGATTTGTTTCTGGAAATTATCGCAGAATGCAATCAGTGACGGATATGATAAAGGAGCTGGAATGGGATTCATTGCAAGACAGGAGGAGGATGAGGAGGGTCATGGGAGTGTACAGGGCATATACTGGTGATGAGGCATGGAAAGATATTGCAATAGGTATGAAAAGTAGTGCATGGAAGGGTAAAGATGACCACGACCACAAGCTGGCACTCGATTTCAGGCACAAGGGTGTAGGAAGATTCTCTTTTTTAGGTAAGGGTGTCAGGGATTGGAATGAGTTACCAAGAGAAATGATGAATAATTTACCGAAAACTTTGAAGGAATTTAAAGATAAAATTTGTAGAGGGCAAATGTAGGTGGGTGCAGGATAGGGGGAAGATGGGTGTGTAGGGAAATTGCCACCGGAGCCTGTGCTCCATTGCAATTAAATTAAATTAAATCTATACATAAATATATATATCTTGTGCAAATGTCACATTATAAAACAAATCTTCAATTCGTATTAAATAAACACATGCGAAACACCCCTTTTTTTTAAGGTGTCCAGACTGTTCAACATGACAGTATCATTGAGCCAAATATCTAGTTATTACTTATATTTACAAAAATTCCAGGATAACAATAATAATGAATACAGTTTCATCAGATTTCAAAATTCTAAATCGACAACTCTATCGTGACAATGATGTCATAGTCTAACTGCAATGAAGCAACATATATATATAACAAATAAATTTTACAACCTATTCAACACATAAAACTTACTTTTAAACTATCGCTTACAATTATTTGAAACAATTGTTTAAAGACTTTGTGTCCGCATAGAGAAAATAAGAAAAAAAGAAGAAGAAACTAAATGCCAAATAACAACGCTCAATTTGAGTGATACGCCCTTCAGTTCCGGGCATTGATTGGGCCAAATATCTTTTCTTCGTCACTCAGCAAATATGCGTTCGGTGCTACTATTTTATGTACTTTATAAGGCCCAGTGTACAACAAAAAGAACTTGGATATAAGTTTCCTGTCTGCATCCGACGGACGCACGTTTCTCACCAGGACACTTTGCTCTAAACTGTATCTCTGGGTATTCTTTTTGTTTTCCACATTTTTTTTCGTTTCTCTGCCTTTTCCAGGAGAAATTCCCGTGCCAAGCTTTCGTTGTGCTTAGGGTCATCCCGCAAATCAGACTCGGGATGAGTTACAATCTCTTCCGACAGCGTGGAAATCCGTTTTCCAAATTGTAACTCTGCAGGTTTAAAGTTAGTTGAGCAATGTACGGTGAGATTAAAAAAGTTCTCAATTTGTTGTAGATGTTTAACCCAGGAATTGTGTTTCGGTCCAACCAGCAGCCGATTACAAAACAGCCGCACTCACAAAAACACTGATTCTTCCTCTTGGGGTACAGATAAATCACTCTCGCTGAACACGTTGCGCACTTTTGTCTCGAGGTCCTTCTTCTTGCACGTGTCTCGCTGACCGACCTCCCCCTCGGAATGCCGGTCAGTCCCAGGATGCAAATTCTCCCTCCAGCGGCCACCACAGCGTTGCCGAATGGGAGCACATCCCTCCACAGAGAGCACGCTCGCCGTCGTGGGTACATATAACAAAGTATAACTACATATAGCTATCTCAACATGCTAATTATACTGCATTGGCTTCCCATTCATACTCCATGCGAAAACCCTATGGAACCACCAAATAGAATAAATATTGGTCTCAAATAAAGAAATGTAATACACGCAGCTATATATGAGTGTATTACATTATGGAACTTACATTTTACATGTTTGTTTTAAACTTTACTAAATCATATAATATCTTACATAATGATTCATAAATGTATCTATATAGGTAACATAATTTTTTTTTCATCCTCTATGTCAGTACCACATTCGCTAGTATCAGTAATATCAACACTAGTTCCGTCGGAGTCGGAATTTTCTGTTTCTTCTTCTGTCCCCTCTAGATCCATAACTTCAGAAATAGTTACATTTTCTTTTACTGGTTGTATTGCATGCAAAAGCTTTTGAGATTGCAATTTTAAATTGTGAGCAAAGTACACACTGTGAATGAAGACTGCGCCGATAGTTCTGTATTACGGTCTTTTAAGTTTGAATTTAAAACTATTATCATACAAAATAGGAAATTATTCCTGATTACTGACAATGACTCAGTATCACTATACGCTGCGAGTTTAACAACTATACGAACACAAGGAAAGCACAACAAGTAATAAAAAGAGGCAAAAAACTTTAGTTAAATTTCCTAATTTTTTTAAAAGATTCGTAGGTCTACAGATAAATTTGTAGGGCCTGGCAGCACTAGTTCAAATAGCGAGTATCAATCCAAACAATGGGGAACGGGGATTCCTTCTCACGCAACCTAGCCTTTTCGGGAAGTCCCCATTCGTAAAAGAAAACTTCAGTCAATGTTACCAATATTTTTGTAATTTTTTTTTCTACTGAACCAGAAAAATATATTAGATTTAAAAGTAAGATAAGTACTTAGTATAAACTCTAAAACAGACATATTAAACGATAAATGCCTTAAAAATTTGAAATTTAGTAGTTATGAAAAAAACATGTCCCAGTTTTTTTCATGTTTTTTTTTCACGTCAGAAAAAAAACAGTTTTTTTACAACACTAGGCTGGCGGAAGTGTTTGGTAGGCACTACAGTTATTTAGTATTATCTACGGGAAAATACTGTCTGCATAGAACGACAGTTTACATTTTGATCACCAGGTTTTTAATTTGTGCATCATTATACATAACTTCAAACTATTTAACACTTTGGTTCAAAAATATTATTCCCGTTATCACAGAAAAGAGCTTATCGGTATCAATAAAAGTTCTTCATTGCAGAAGTTGTGGATCTCTTACGATATCCTGTGTTTAGATTTCATTTTTCCTTTTGAAACGTCACGTTTCTATACAATGTCCTTGCTTACGCAATAATGAAATAATAAGGTTATTCAGTCTACGTGACGCTGTCGAATATATAGTGCAGTGCAAGGAGGATAGTTAAAATCTCTGATGAATGCTATCAGACGTGTCTGAGATTAATTTCTTGGATTTAAACAATTAAAACGGAATATTCGTTGTCATTGCCGCAGTGGGTGAAACGAGGATACGCATTGTGGCAGATAATGTCTGTCAGAAACAGTAGGACGGTAAATTGGGTTATATCCAGCTGCTGTGATTAGTAATATGTTAACTTTTCACCTGAGCCAAAGTTTAGTTTTGTTGATCATGCGCAGTGCGACCTTCCTTCTGCATGTCCCGGCCAACAATGCTAAACGCTTTTATACTATACCATTCACTGTAACACAAAATTTCGAAAAATGTTGGTGCAGAAAACAATGAAAACTAGTTAAATGGGTGATAATTTTTTTACCTGATCTTCAAGGGTACGAAATGAAAGGTGGCAACCAATCGACTCCGGAACTGTTTGGATTCTGTTTCCATTCTACGATTTGTCCCATGTTTCAGCTTGAAACAAAAAAAATCTATTCCTTACTTTTGTCTACTAAACTACTGACCCAAAAATTATTATATAATTTTTGGTGATTATTAGTCATTTATGTTTTACATTTGTAAATCATAAAAGTAGATAGCGGAGGAATTTAATACTCAAATTATATAAGATAAATTAAAAAATGAAATTATAGCTATCGTACTCTAGTCTATGGTGTACTTGAAAAAAATTAATGTGTTACTTTAACAAATTATATTCTTGAATAGGGAATATTCAATATTTTTTTTTATTATTTTTTTTTTTTTTTTTTGGCTTGTGGATTTACGCCTCGTCGACGTCATTAGAGGCAGGAAAAGAGTTGGGGCAAGGAACGGGGAGGAATTCGATCATGGTGTTTTTCAAGCCATTCTGGCATTAATTCGCCTGGCGTGATTTGGGAAACCATGGAAAACCCAAATCTGGATGCCCGGACGGGGATTCGAACCGGCGTCCTCCCGAATGCGAGGCCAGAGCGCTAACCACTCACTCACCACACTCGGTTTTCAACTAAAAAATTTATGTCTTGTTTGCTAATTACATGAATCGGTTAATTTATCGCGAAATTATTTTAGAAAATTTGTATTCGAAGTTCATCATACTTTCCGATTTGATTTTCTCACACTGGAGGTACAGAACTCTCACTAACTCGAGACTTTTATCTGTTCCACACGCGGCCATTGCGCTATCAGCTGTCGTCATTCTCGTATGCACTGCAGATGGACGCTATAATCTCATCACAGGTGGGCTGAAAGAGCGCGCTAGCCACCTCGCTGACGGGGAGGTCTACTGCGAACGCTGGGTTCTAGGAACTCATCTCTTCCACTGTTTGAACTTTACGCCTTGTCTCCTTCGAGGTCATTAGAGGTGGAATGGGAATGAGAACAAGCTATGGGAAGGAATTTGGCCATGCCCTTTAGAAGGAACCATATACTGGCATTCTCCTCAAGTGATTTGGAGAAACCACGTAAAACCCAAATCTATATGCCCAGACGGGGATTCGAACCGGCGTCATCCCGAATGCTAGGCCAGAGCGCTAACCACTCACTCACCATGTTCAGTAAATTCAAAACAAGTCTCCAGGCAAAGCACTCGAAACGAAGATAAAGCTGTTCGTATTCTTTGCTCGGAATACAGGAACATGTCCATTGGATTTTTTTTAAACTGCTTTACGCCTCGTCGATGGCTAAGGTCTTTAGAGGCGGGTGGGACTGGCGACAAGGAACGGGAAGGAATTCGGCCATGGCCTTTTTGAAGGAAGCACCCCTGCATTCGCCTGGAGTGATTTGGGGAAACCATAGAAAACACAAATCTGGATGCCCGGACGGGGATTCGAACCCGCGTCCTCCCGATTGCGAGGCCAGAGCGTTAACCGTTCGCCCACCACGCTCGGTGTGTGCATTGGAGACGCTGATACTTCGGTTAATTTGATACAGGCGTGATAGATCCATCGTTTCAGTTTTCCAAAATGTGTATTCAGTCGGTTGAGTGAGCGGTTATAGTTTTAACTTATATACATAGCAGACAAACATAATTTTTAACAACAGATATAATCGATGGACGCCAAAAAAAGGGACATTCAGTAAACATCGTGGCTACGTTGCGCCTATTTTCTTTGTATACTCTTGGCAGTCATTAAGAGTGATTGAGGCCTCGAGTGACAGTGCTGCAGTGGCGGCAACTAGTGGCAGAGTACGGAACTACGCAGTCTCTTTATCTGTGATCGTGTTTGCTATAACAAAATTCAGTTTATTGCAGCACTAATTAACAGAATTCGCGGTTTTCTGTTTTGCCATTCTCACGTATTTTTTTAAAAATATTTTGGTCATTGAAAAAAATATTTCTTAAGATATCGTCCCTACCGCACTTGTTGCAGGTACCGTTCCGTAAAGAAAGCGAGTGGTTGGTTATTTGTATCCTGGGACAGTCTGGATACCGTGAAATGAGTAGGCTGTGTGGATCAACATGTTCCATGGTCGATGAGGATCAGAATGCACGATGCGCTGGAGGTTTTGACTGCTAAAAACCTCCAACTGGACGGTAGATCGCTGCGCAGTGTTCTAGTGGATGGTTTGAAACTGATATTTGCGTACTGGAGGATACGTTGATAAGTGCTACCAACCAACATTACGAGAGCACGTAATTGTCTTCTTTTTTTCTGCTGTCGTCAGTCTCTCGACTGGTTTGATGCAATCCTCCATCTCTTCCTGTCCTGTGCTAACCTCTTCACCTCAGCACATCCCGTACAACCCACGTCCTCAATTATCTGTTTTATATATTCTAATCTCTGTCTACCTCTAAAATTCTTATGTTCGACTGTTCCTTCCACCAGCAAATTAACCAATCCAGCATGTCTCAATATATGACCTACCAGCTTGTCTGTTCTTTCTGTAAGCTTCTTCTGCAAACTTGTTTCCTCCCCAAACCAATATCGACTAATAGAGACATAACATACACATGTCTGATATGTACTCTACCAGGTAATAGATAATGCGACAGTAAAAGAATAGCTGCCGCCTCCCGTAATACCGGTACTGGAAGATAGCGATCCGTCTCCGAATAAATTTTCTCCTGAAATTTTGGTTCGTGTTTACAATAATGTTTCAATTTTTAAGATCATGCTAAACAAGTACATATAACAATATTTGATCAGAACGTATATAAACAAATAGTTAAGATAAATGACACTTTTTGGGCGTTGGACGTCAAAATATAAATGAATTAGTAGTGGTAAAATAGTGTTGATATTTTTAAAGCGCGATTTCTGCTTATGTGTATTTGCTGTTTGTTGGTATAGGTCTGCAATGGACGAGACGGCTGATGTGATGTTGAGCGCTTTCGCGATGAAGGCAGTGGTCTCCAGACCTGTCCGGCAGTTTCCTGATGTCCTGGAGAAGGCTGCTGGAGGTCAGTGCCGTCAGCTGCAGTGAGCTGGAGGTTATAAAGCGCGAGCTGGAGGCTCCAGAGACAGCTCGCCCGTGATGCGTGCGCTGTGCCGGGCGGGACACCTGCACCTGCTGCGGATGGCGCTGCGGCACCGGCCAGGACTGGCCAGTGAGCCAGTCGACGACGCGTCCTCGACGCCTCTGCACGTGGCCTCGAGGCACGGCCAGCCCGCCGCCGTGCGGATGCTGCTGGACGCGGGGGCGGACCTGGAGGCGGCGAGAGAGAGCGACGGGTGGACTGCGCTGCACGAGGCGGCGGCGTGTGGAGGCGGCGGCGGGCCCGTCGTGGCGGGAGTGCTCTGAGGGCCGGGGCCCAGGCGGAGTGCAGGGACACAGAGGGCAGGACGCCGCTACAGACACTCGGGCGCAGCTGTGCTCGGCGGGGACACTCGGCCACAG
>JARYHS010006417.1:0-20811 GCA_031002005.1 Vandiemenella viatica
ACCCAGCTATGCTTTCATAATGGCGAATGAATAATGTGCTTCCCTTGGAGCCATTTCGTAACCTGCACTGCCTGTCGGACTCCCGGTCAAACACGCGAGTGGCTTCGCAAACATCGAAATATTTCACGCATATTGCTACACCCGCTCCATCTAGCGACAAATGTCTTCTGCCGTGCTGACCTCTAGCAACAGTTATACAAGTTATCGCGCTCCCGTCAAACACGCGGGTGGCTTCGCAAACATCGAAATATTTCACGCATATTGGTACACCCCCTCCATCTAGCGACAAATGTCTTCTGCCGTGTGCTGACCTCTAGCGACAGTTATGCAACTTATCGCACATGTCGCAACAGGTCTCGGCGGCCGAGCAAGTACGTACATGTCAACACCAGTGCAAATACGCCTTAGGGTAGGGTTTTCCCCCGCAAGACAAGGATAGAAGATTTCGTGGCGAAGTGGAATATCTCTGGCCGGCGCATGCGCAGATGAAGTTTCTCGTGGCATCGGCTGTTCGGTGGAGACACCTGGTGGCAGGATGTGTGTATATGCTACATTGCAACATTTGTGCAGCTGGAATATCTACATCACATAGGACACATAATCGGAAATAATATCTCTGATTTCAGAGTAACATTGTTGGAGATAAGTGAAATAACAGCTAGAATAAAGACTAAATAACAGTGTAATTTGAAAGCTGCGGTTGTCATGCCGTCAATGTGGCAACACTGCACTTGATTAGAATTTCCCGCCAACCGGAAGTGACGTCATGGAGGGGAGGGAGAAAAGGGGAAGGGAAGCCGCCATTTTGTGTCACGTGACCGGAAGTTGGGATTATAGAGAAAACAGGTCCTCCTCCTACTAGTTGCTTTAATTATTTCATTGATTGCCATGTTAAATTAAAAACTTGCTCAGAAGGATGAAGATTCTGCAGATATACGACTGCTCGAAAGCCGAAAGCCGCTTGCGTGAGATTTACTTATGATAAATATTTTACAATTGTCGATTTACACTATAAGGGGTCCACGGGTTAAAACTAAGTATTTGACTAACGATGAAATAGCTGATACGAAGATTGAAATTTTGACATTTCTACGTGAAACTTGTGCAATTACGATAGCAAATCGAACGAATCATATGGATGAGGATGTTGATTAACCTGGCCCGACCATGGATTCCTTCCCCCATGGGCCCGACCTGTTCAATATCAAATACTGTCGCTGGAAATAAGTCACAAACAGATGATTTATGGATACCTTGACAATGAGCCTTCTGAGACTGAATTGAAATATTGCTGCTGAAGACCGCCGATTTTTTTTCAGTTTTGGAATTCCAGTCCGCATATTATTTACGAACGATTGCAACCAAATATTTACCAACGCCTCCCTCCAGTATTTCAAGTGAACTAATATTCATTGCTGGTGGTCAAATTTATGGCGACAGAAAAGTTAATTTAAAAGGCGAAAATGTCGAAAAACTTATGACATCATGCTGTATGACTTTGTTTATTAAATCTATTTTATTAAATATCAATCTACTTTTTGTTTGGATTGCAAATAGAATATTTTTAATTAATCTATGTAAAAATTGAATACCTAAAACCGTCTTAAAATATTGAACTATAAATTGGGCTTTAACTGATAATTTAATATCTGAGAATACTTACACTTAAAGATATTGTATTTTAAAAACTAGAATAATTTATATTAGATAAGAAGATTGAAACTTGTTAAAAAAGACAATATTACTTTATTTAAGCTAAAATAAGGCAAAACTAATGTTTATTTGATTAGCCAAAGCTAAAAATTTTAAAATTAATTAATAATTTAATCTACAGGACGAATAATTCTAATTTAATTTGGACTGTTACTGTTAAATTTTATTGCTTATTCGTATTACTGCTAAATAAAAATAATAGCATTTAATTTTGATAAACTGCATTGTTCACAACTTTGTTTGGTACCACATTACTGTTTTATTTCATTCTAACGAATAATTTTTTTTTTTTTTAAAACTGTATTTATAATTTTTGTAAAGGTGCAATTTATATCAACACTAGACCATATAAATAAAATAACAGTTCAGAACTTGCATGTCAGTATTTTAAGATATCTAAATATTTTATATCTTCGGTCGAAGGCTATGGTAAGAGCCGAACAATCGACTTCAGTCGGAAACACTCGGTATCATCTCTGAATGAGGAGAAATATTTCGGTGAGCATCATGTTTCAATAACAATAACAAAAGAAAGAAAATCAGGGAAACAAGGTGTAACATTGGTGCTTCGTGTATTCCACATTTTGTCTCATTTCAGCGCCAGAAAAAAACTGGATAAAAAAAAATGATATACATTTTAGAGCAGTATCAATTTTTTTTAGATATGTTAGATAATTTACAAATGCTGTTCTTCGCCTTTCTTTGTGGAGTTGTAACAGCATGCCTCATAATAGATATTCAGAAGAGACAGTCACCTGGAACTGCAAGAGAGAGAGTAAGTTTTACATAGTTATTCGATGTATTCCTAGGTTGCTGTCTAACAGTGAATTATATATTGCCGTATATGTGTCTGATCATGATTATATCGCGATATATGGTTACTAACATGTGATACAGTGAGTGTATAAATGGGCTTGGGATTGAAACTTCTATTTTCTAGTAACAATATCAGTGGAGTTTGTAGTTAGGTTGAACTGCAGTCTGTCTTGGAATGACAACTGAAATTTCCTGTTACAGCATAAAGCACGAAGAATTTAGTTTCTATCAGTAATTTCAGCTGGTTTTGTGAGCGTCAAATTATTAATGTAATATTCGTAACGGCAGTTCTATCATTACCGTGGTGCCACAATCTGATGATGAATTCTTGTAGAACTCGACGAAACAAATTGAAAGTAAAGAATGAATTTTTTTTGATATCTCGCTTAGTTCTAGAGATATTGTATCTCAAAATTAACGTGGTTAGGTTGAAATGCGGCCTGGAGCAGAAGAAAAATTTCGCCATAGCAAAATTTAATAATGGATTAATATATAACTCGACGAGACAAATCGAACAAAGAGAAAAATGTTTTTGATATCTCGCTTAATTCTCGAGATATTGTATATCAAAAGTGAGGAGGTTAGGGTGAGATCCGGCCTGTACCAAAAAAAATTTTTCACTAAAACCTCTATATCTACACGATGAAAATGCACTATAGGTGTTATATTTTCTTTCTAGTGGTTGTTGTTAGGTTGAAATGTTATATCTCGAAAACCTAGCAAGATATAAATAAATTTTATTCTTTATTTTCCATTTGTTTCGTCGAGTTCAACAAGAATTCATCACCAGATTGTGGCGCCAATGTAATAAAGAACTGCCAATATCAGTTATAGGTATAGTCCCATCTACATTTGGTGACGATTCTTCTGGTTCAAGTCGTATTAACCCTCCTCATTTTGAGATACAATATCTCGAAAAGCAAAAAAAAACTTATTTCGATTTGTTTTGGCGAGTTACATACGAATTCACCATCAAATTGGCTTAGGTGAAAGTTTTCGTTTGGTCCAAGCCGCATTTCAACCTAATCACGTCAATTTTGAGATACAATATCTTGAGAACTTAGCGAGATATATAAAAAAAACTTTATTCTTTACTTTCAATTTTTATAGTCGAGTTACATAAGAATCCATCATCAAATTGCGGCGCCACGATTACCATAGAATCCCCTACGTAACGTTTGTATCACGATTTAAACTACTACCGGGACGAACCAAGGGGAAGTAAATTCGAATTGTGCATCCATTTTAGTAGCAATAGAAATCAGAAATCACGCCGAGAAACATATTTCTTTTGGGTGAAACGTCCATAAATGAATGTAGTAAAAGTAATTTTTGCTGGCACAATTTAAATGTAGTTCTCCTTGGTTTTGCTAATTCACATTTCGTTGTGTAGTTTGGCAATGGAATTTTAGTATAACTTTTTTTTTTATCAGTTTATGTGGCTTTTATGAGCGATAATTGCTTCTTAGTCCATAAGTATAGCTATTTATGAAATCTAGATTAGAATTATATGTACGTCATAATTTTGAAAGCACAGATCCAGATAAATGATGTAATTTGTTACGTTCATTATCAGATCATAAAATGTGAGGGCACAAAATATACTTGCGCTTGTGTGAGTGAGTTCTAGTTATAAAGAATTTAGTCATTGTTTGTGAGTTGATGTAGACACAAGAACATTAAATACGAAAAGAAGAAATAAAAAATCAGCAAGAAAGTGTCAACGCCGTGGTGGGATCAGCTTATTATTGTTTTGAAGTAGAGGCAGAGTTATCTTTCAAATTATAAATTGTAACCAACCTTGGGTGAAGCTATGACAAGTTATCGAGATGTTATGTTTAAGAGATGGGGTATTCTTCGATAAGCATGGTGCCGGAATTTAATGATGGATTCTGGGTAGTAGTTTACGTCGCGATACATGACGTCACTACGTGACATAGTGCTTATGGAAGTTGCTTAAATAACTGATAACTAAATTCCTCGTGCCTTTTTCTATGACACGAAGGTGCTGATTTCATTCTGGCCCAGGCCGAATTCCAACCTAACCACAATCTCCGTTAATATTGTCGCTACAAAATCAAGCCTCAATCACACGCGCATTGATACAATCATTTTATCTTAAGTTAGTGATGTCGTGTATCGCGACGTAAACTTGATCCCTATTTTCTACTGGCAATATTAAGGGAATTTTTATTTACGTTGAACCGCAGGGGGATTCAACGATAATTTGATGACGGATTCTTATGTAACTCGTCGAGACAAATTGAAAGTAAAGAATAAAACGTTTTGATATCTCGCTTAGTTCTCGAGATATTGTATCTCAAAATTGACGTGGCTAGGTTGAAATGCGGCCTGGACCAGAAGAAAAATTTCACCTTACCCAAATTTGATGATAAAGTTGTATATAACTCGACGAGACAAATCGAAAATAAAGATTTTTTTTTTTTTTAATCTTGCTTAGGTCTCGAGATATTGTATTTCAAAAATGAGGAGGTTAGGGTCAGATCTGACCTGGACCAGAACAAAACATCACCAAAACCTATATGCACTATAGGCGTTTTATTTTCTTCCTAGTGGTTGTTGTTAGGTTGAAATACGGCCTTGAACCAGAAGAAACGACGCCAAAGTACAGGGAACTATACCTATAATTGATTTTTAAAATGCTATTAGTCGAAAACCAAGCAATATCTCATAAGCTTTAATTCTAATGGGTTTGGTAAAAAAAAAAAAAAAAAAAAAAAAAAAAAAAAAAAAAAAAAATTCTTGCTCACGCCAGATATTACCCTAACCTTCTCACTTTTGAAATACAATATCTCGAAAACTAAGCGATTATATATAAATAAATAATAAAAAATCTTTTTTTAGATTTGTTTCGTCGAGTCACCTACGAATTCATCATCAAATTTCGGTATGATGCAATTTTTCTTCTGGTCCAGACTGCATTCCAAGCTAACCACGTCAGTTTTGAGATACAATATCTCGTGAACTACGCGAGTTACATAAAAATTAGAGATGTTCCGACTATGACTTTGGTCGACTAGCCGACTAGCCGATTAGTCGGTTGTAAAGAGGCCGACTAGTGGGCCGATTAGTCGGCCAAGCCGATCACGATTTCAGGGGTATTCGGCAATTTCCGTGACGCTTCGTTTACAGCTGATTCGCGCGCAAGTCGCAACCGCAGCCTACGAGCTTGTCGGAACATGTATTGTTTAGTTCGCATTGTTTCTTGATTTTTGCTTGTGCACGGGTCAGAGCGGTGTTTTAGTGTAAAAAACAAGAACAACAGTGTTGTTATTGTTCATTAAAGTGAAAGAGAATTAAAATTAATTTAATCATGCCAAAAAGAAAGTCTCGTGTATGGATTTTTTTTTATCAATTGGACAATGATTCGCGTAAAGTGAAGTGTAATCAGTGCCAAATGATAATTTCCCGTGGTGGGCAGGGAAAAACAGCAAATACTACGATTAGTAACAACCATATCAAATACCGACATCCAACCCTGATACCTCAGTTAGGTTCTGTGATCAAATATTCCACCACAGACGATTCATCCCAGTCGCAAATCCAAGTAGACGAACTACTTACAACAGTGCCTACTCCGTCAACTTCAGTGTCGTCAGAGGTCAGTTTATGACAGAAAAGCCAGCAAAATATTGAAGATAGTTTTGCTGCACAATGGTCACGTGAAGACTCAAGATCGAGAGACATCTATATTGCGATTGGTGAAATGATTGCAGTTGACAACCAGCCGTTGTCAATTGTTGAAAATACTGGCTTTAGAAACTTGATGAGAAAAGTTAAACCAAAATATAGCATACCGGGCAGAAAGTATTTCACAGAAAACATCATTCCTCATCTTTACGAAGAGACTAAATCTGAAATACGAAGAGGAGTGCTGAGTGCAGCTGCAATTTCAGTCACTACCGACATTTGGACAAACACAAATAATAAGGAAAGTTTGTTGAGGTTGGTACTGAATCTGTCAATATCCTCTGAAGTTATTATCGTTTATAGATAATAATTCAGGAAACCTGTTGAAATTTTTCTTCTCAACAGATTGTAACGCAGTAGTTAAAAGTTTTCAATAAATAATGACACACAGAACATTTTGGTAACCTATAAGAATTTTATTAGATCCTTGAAGGTGCAAATCAACATAATTAAATCTACTTAAAAAACTTAAACAGTCAATTTTATGTTGAAAACCGAAAGCGTTTCACTATTGGACCAAACCCCTCCCGCCCACCACGAAAGCTGGCACGCCCACTAGTCATCCATGAATGAATTCTTGCGAGAGTGTAAACGGCAGTTCGCGTCAGCGCTGGTGAACGAGGCGCGAGTGTAATATACGTACTAAGAAGCCGGATAGTCGGCGCTCTTTGCCGAATAGTCGCCGACTATGAAAGTGGCCGGATAGTCGGCTTTACCGACTAGTCGGAACATCTCTAATAAAAATCCATCATCATATTGCGGCGCCACGGTTATTGTAGAATCCCCCTCAGACTTCTTGTTTCAGCTTAAAGCACGAAGAATTTAGTTTTTTCGGTAATTTCAGTTGCTTTAATGAGCGCCATATTATCAATGTAACGTTAATAACATATGTATCGTTATGTAAACCACTACTTAACACGCATATCGCAGTGCAGAGTTTAGACTATAGGATTTTAGGGTGGGATGCGACGTTCTCCACCTGCCCGAAACTAGTACTGACCCTTTGAAATTTATTTTAACTGCTTCGTTGAAATGTCCTATTCACGTTTGGCACTCTCCTTTTTCGAAAAGTCTCCACGAATTACGACGAAATATGAGAGTGACGCGCAGCTATTATATGCCACCGGAGCTGCAAAATCAATGAAAATCTCTTGAAATGTTGGTTAAATATTTTCTTGCCGTTTTAACTTCACTCCGTTGTAAACGTTGCACTTAATTAACATATAGAAAATATTTATCCGAGATGCAGTGCAACAAGGCTCGCCATCTTAGAATCGATTTAAACAATCAGAGACAATTGAGGATAGTGCAAAAACGTGAATAGGAACTTATAAGAAACAGTTAAAATAAATTTGATTGGGTCAGTACCAGTTTCGGGGTGGTGGAAAATGTCCCCTTTCGCCCGGAATTTAATATATATAGTTTTTAATTTATGTAGGTTTACTGATTGATAAATTACTGACTTCATTATTGCTTGTGTATAGACGTAGTACCACATTTATCGCGATTCACGCACCCTTTATTAGAGTTATACCTACGTCATGATTGGCTATCTTGCAACATAGGGCCAACATTTTTTACCTACTGCTAACGAGCTACATATAAATTACTCTTAATACTATACTGTTCCTATATGCATGACATGACCCTACCGTTAATTTTTTCCGCAGTACGTGCAGCATCGAACCCGTTACCCACACAACGCGTGAAAATATAATTTCAAACTAATTGAAACGAGCTACATATTTTTTTTGATATGTATGTTTTATTGTAAAACGTCCAGCAATTTATGCTATACAGTTTTCTTTATCTTAAAGTGACTGTTACATCGCCTGGCATGAGGTCAAACCAATTGGATTTCTCTGTATCTGAATTATATTACAATATAATATATGACATGTAGAGACATTTACAAGACATCTGAGATGTTTGATATAGAAAATATTAGTAATAGTATATATTGTGGATTCTGCGATAACCATGGCGCCGCAATTTTAATAATAGATTCTTATGTAATGCGACGAGTCAAATCGAAAAGTAAAGTTTAGGATATCTCGCTTATTTCTCTTGATTTTTTATCTCAAAACTGACGTGGTTAATTTTGTAGTACTGAGCGGCAGTCACCACGGCCAAAGTTTGGATTCGCCTCTGATCAACCACTCCTCGATTAGCTTTCGAAGATATGTGGCCATAAGATCAGAGTGACTACGTTCTGCCCACACTTATAGCTAGTAATGAGCAGGAATCAGCGATACAAATGAAAACATGTAGTTGAAAGAATGAGTGACTTTAATACTTCAGTAAAAATGGCACATAAATACACTTGAAATATACTGCATAAACTAGCTCTCATAAAAGGCATCTGCTACTAATAAAATCCTGCACTCGGGATATTCTTTCTCAGCCAGCCAGAGGGTATAACTTGCATTAGCCATTACCTAATAAAATCTGCATGCCGTATGGCGACGTGGTCCATCCTTTGAATCGGCGAAACGACTGCCCGGAGGCTGCTAGACTGCGCTCTCCAGAGTAGAAACGTGGTGGGGAGAAGTCATGTGACTATCCTATTCGTCTAAAATCCCTGGCTAAGGGCTTTGCAAGGAGTTACCCTGGTAGGGGGACTGCTTCCCACGGGAAGTGACTTTGCCCAACCTTGAGCTCTGCTTCGTTGGGTGGAATTACATTACATAGCTGCAGCTTGAGAAAAATTATCCCGAACGAAAGTTAGAACATATTATAGCTAAAATCTCTCAATATACTACACTTCCCCCCTTGGGGAAGAGTCGAACCCAGGGCTTTAGCCTAGGTGAGACTCTTACCTGGTAGTCTGCAAAATCTGGACTCAAATGCTTAAACAAAAATACACAATAAATGTTGATTAAATAAAAGTGCCTTGAAATGATTAGATATCTGACTTAACACTACTATTCTATTTATTTTATATTCAGCTTCTAGGATAACATTTTCTAAAACTACTACATGAATTGTTGATTACATAATTTGTCTTGAATTGACTACACTGATGGATTTGATCAATTGTTTGCACATTTCTAATTCTACTTGTCTTTATCATTTTCTAACTACTACATTGCATTCAACCTTAATTCTACTTAAGCACATTACATATAAATCTTTTTCTTTTTTTTCAAAATAAAACATAATTGAAATAATACATATATAAACTTATCAAAATTTCTTTTATCTCCGATCATGGCGAGAGATTAACAGATAATTCATCATGATCTGGATCAAAAGATCGTCTGTGTCCAATAGCAGAATGAGGTCTCTCAAATACTACAATATCCTCATCATTGAGTTCATTGTTAATGTCTCGGTTAACGTGAATAGGTCTTCTTCCTCTTATACGAGATAATTCAGTACCATAGAGTGGTTTACAATAGTGGTTTTCACACAAATCTGATTACAACATTCACCTGCAGTATTACGCCAAAAATACTTAAAACAATTCCTTAGACAGCTACAATGTTTACATAGGCAAAATATGATGATGCAAAAAATAAGAACTACACAGACATACGATAAGATCGAATACTGAGACAATGAATAATTTGTAAAAGCGTTTTTCTCTTGTTCTTCAATTTCATCTTGGAGTGTCATTTTTAGTCCTGCAATTTCAAATCATCAAGATTCTTAACAATGTTTTCCATAGGTAAATTCAATTTTAATTCTGAAATATTACGTTTCTCTTTGTTTATGATACAACAATCGACTTCTAGATTCAAATCAGGTATAATATCTGGACTGGTAACATTCGTTCTTATCGTTTGCTGTGATTCAATCAAAATATTCGCTCCATAACCACGACATTTTTGCAAGAATTTTAATTTGCCTGTTCCTTTGAAAATGATATCCGTGGGCTGATTTTCACCACATAATATAGTCATACCTTCGTCTTTAGGTGCAACAAACAACCATTCGTTGTTGTTTAATTTAGTAAACAAACTTTCATTTAAAGAGACTATTTTTCTGGTACAATCACTTGGGATTGATCTTACTGGCTGTAACAATTTTACCTCACACGGAGCATTGTCAAAGGAGGCAGACAATACAAAGTTTGTTTACAAATACTAAGATCAGATGTTAACTGTTTACATGGAGTTCGTCATGATTTAGCTCATCTGCGAGATCAATTAAAGTATCTTTTTCTGGCAAGATGAACAAATAATTATAATTATTACCAATGGCTATAGGCAATGGGAGAATTCTGTAAATATTAAATTGATTGTTGTTCGAAAGAGGAATGTTGAGAACATACGTCAAAATATTTTGCGATAAGAAGACGTCCAAACTGATCATTTTTAATAGAAGATAACCGTTTTCCTCGGAAAGCGGAACTGGGAATCGTTTGTCTTTAATATCATCTCTTATTAACGTTAGATAACTGACAACTTGGGATGGATTAATGATAAGGGTTGTAGAATTCCATACTGAGCGTTTACGATAGTTATATCAGCTATTGTGATTAATTTGTACTCAAATATACGGATAAATTTTCTAATGGAGTGTTCTGTGATTTGATATTTTCTCATGCTGTCATCCCCGAAAACAAAATGTTTACGTGAGTAATGTTTCTTAATCTGCCCAATTAAATTGTGTGACTGTTTTAATTTGTTAATATGCCAGAAAATTTCTTGGAGACCTCTCATCGCATTCATGGGTTGTTACATTCAACTCAATTAATTTGTTTTTACAAAAAGCGATTGATCGAAATGCATAATTTTCTAAGTTTTCAGAAGCGTCATCTAATTCCTTCAGATTCACATACGCAGCTAGCCTCCAGGTCACAGAATAAATTTGTGCGCCGGTGGTTATGTGGTCAAAATATAAGCCTGGACTGGAACTGAACTTTTCGACCATAAAATCTTGTGTTGCTACGCTGACGTGAATTAATAACAGAAGACCGTACAGCAGTTTCATCTGAAAGCAAAATAAAAGTTTAGTTAAGTGTACTGTTGCAATCTGTAAAAGAAAGTGCGTAACTTGAATTATAAATGCAAAAGTGTACGTCGTAATATTACAATCGACTGTTCTTCGCTGCGAGTTAAATGCCTTACGCGTGTGTGGGTGCGTTTAAAGACCTTGCTATCAGGTGGGCTCGCCTCGCCGCGCTATCAGTGCGTGGGCGAGTGGCCTTGCCGGCGGCTGAGCCAGATAACTGGTGGTCGGCCATTTTGGAACAGCCGTTTATCAGGAGTGCGTGGGTGACCACGTGCGGGCCACGCCGTGACTCCACGTGGTGCGGTGTTTACAAAACACCACGTGCCTTGTGTTTATTGTTTCTAATGCGGCTTTTTCTGTTTCCTATCCATTTTAAATGTACTGTAACTTACTTTATTGCATTTTTAAGGTGTGTTCCCACTACTGACTGAATTATTTCGTAATTTATTCAATGATATGGCTTTAATCTATTGGCATGAACTGTGAGTCTTTTATATTTGCCCAGTTGAATAGTTACACTTACGCCTCGTTTTCCAATCACAACAAAAGGTCCTCTATAACCACTGTCAAGCTTCTGAGACCTACCTCTGCGAACAGATTCATCTTTTAGCAAAACTTTGCTTCCAATTTCAAATTCTCGTGGATTTTGTGTCTTATCGTAATATTCTTTGTTTTTCTCTTTCAGTCCCTGATTGATCTCTCTAGCCTGTTTGTAGTGTTTAGTAGCTTTTAACTCATCTGCGTACTCATCATATGAATAGTGAACTTCCTTTGGATCACTTTGTAATACCCCTGGTATATTTGGTATTCTACCGAACATTAGCTCGTGTGGCGTGTACCCTGTTGCACTGTGAACACTAGTGTTATACACAAATACAAAATAAGGTAACCAATCATCCCATGTGCTCTGATTCTTGTCAATATAATGCCTCAAGTACTCTGAAAGACTACGGTGGCTCTCTCCACAAAATTTGATTGTGGCCGATACGCCAACGTCTGGATTTTGTTTATCTTTAATAATTTACATACTTTCTGCATTGTTTCGCTGATAAAGCACGATCCGTTATCGAAAGAAGAATGCTCGGCGATCCAAAGCGTAGGATTACTTCTAAGACTAATGCTCGAGCCACTGTATCAGAATCTTGTCTGGCTATCGGAATTGCAGTTATAAATTTGGTCAATTCGTCCTGAAATGTCAACACATATTTGTTCCCATTGTTGCTCAACGGCATTGGGCCAACAATGTCTGTTGCACAACGTTCGAATACATGCTCAGGTATTTTTGTAAGCTCTAATGGCATACGGGTATGTGGTACTAAGTGTTTGTTCCTCTGGCAACTATCACACTGTTTGACATAATTTTCTATATAAGACTTCATCCCTGGCCACTGAACGTATCTCTTAATTCGCTCATATGTCTTATTTACACCTAGATGTCCAGAGATGGGGCTGTCATGGTATTCCTTAAGTATGGCTAGTTTTTCTTCCTCATTTAGTGTTGGAAATTCCTCCTCATTTGTCTGGATTTGTGCATCTACTGTGGATGTGAGTGTTTCTTCTTCTGTTTGCATTGTTTCATCTGTGACAGTGTCTGGTTGGGTGGATTCTTGTACTTCCCTTACTTCCCTAATTCTACTAAGTGCATCTGCAACTGTATTTGATTTTCCCTTACGATAAACAATTGTGTAATTGTATTCTTCAAGTTTTAAGCGAAATCTTAGTAATCTAGAAGATGGGTCTTTAACACTAAAAATCCAAGTAAGGGGGAGGTGGTCGGTATAGACCGTGAAATGTCTTCCAAAGACGTAAGGTCTGAATTGCTAGCCTAACTGCCCTGCGAAAGTACTCCCGAAATGGCATACTGAGACGCGTCTGTGCTAATAATGTATGGAAGATTTTCGTCTGGGTACGCTAGAACAGGTGCTGAGATCAATTTTTCCTTGAGAGTTTGGAAAGCATTCTCAGTTTTTGGACTCCAATCAAATGGAACATTTTTCTTTAATAATTCATATAATGGTTTAGCTATCTTACTAAAGTTCTCTATGAAACGACGATAATAACCTGCAAACCCAAGGAATGTTTTCAATTGTTTTTGTCTGTGGAGTTGGATAATTTTTTACTTTTTCAATTTTCTGTGGGTCTGGGTAAACTCCATGTTCTGTCAACTTGTGTCCCAGATAGGTGACCTCTTTTTGTAAGAAGTTACACTTTTTGGCTGAAGGCGAAGTGTGTGTGTCTTAATCTGTCAAAAATGTCTCTTAACCTCTCATTGTGTGATTCCAAGTTTGGTCCAAAACAGATTACGTCATCCAAGTACACGAAACATCGATCACCCTGTAGACCACTCATAACGACTGTCATAAGATACTGAAAACTTGCGGGTGCGGAGGCAAGGCCCATAGCCATCTTTCTGACATAAGTGACCTTGACCTGCACTGAATGCAGTTAACGGTTGATCCGATTCTTTAATCAAAATTTGATGATACCCCTGAGCTAAGTCTAAGGTAGAAAAGTATTTTGCCTTCCCCAATGAATCTAAGATTTCTGAAATTAGTGGAAGCGGAAAAACAGTTCCTACAGTAATTTCATTTAATTTGCGAAAGTCTACCACAATTCTGTATCGTTGTTGACCACTGGCATCGGGTTTCTTAGGTAGGACAAGTATTGGGAAATTCCACTCGCTAGTTGATGGAACAATGATCTCATTCTCAAGCATTTGCTCAATTTCTTTCTGTAAAATGGGTTTCATAGTATCTGGAATTCGATACGATCTCTGTTTGATGACTGTACCCTGTGCTTCTGGCTTTAACTTGATTTCATGGGTGACTGTGTTGGTGTGTGTCAACTTATCTCCTGGGAGTGAAATATATCATTGTACAATAAACAAAGTTCTAGAATGGATCGCTTTTCTTCTTCATTCAAATGATCTAGCCTTAAATTTTCCATTAATAAACTGGTGCGTGATTTCCCTTGTGTTGGTTGCACGTGTTTAGTTGTTTGTTTACCTTCTACAACTCTAATGGCGGACGGGCGGTCAGCTGGCGGATCACGTGACTCTGACGTCATATCGCTCTCCGCACAATATGGCTGCGCCTGTAATGCTCCGCAATAAAATTCAACACTGTCCTCCCTGGTATTTAACATGGATAAAATACAAGTACCATTTTCTACTTTGACCAATGATTCAGGAATGAAAACACCTTGAATAATTTCTTGTTTGTTTACAATAGCTTCTGCACAATTTCGGCATTGCACCTGAACTCGTAAAATGCGTTCTTCTCTTGGCCCTAACTTTACTGTGTAATCCTCCGGAAGACTTGCAAATTCTTTTGTGCCTTTAGAACTGTTGTTCAACTGCTTTAAACTATCTTTACTGTGACTTGAATTACTAGCATCTCTCCGATTAGATACTTCTACAGTTTGTTTATGTTCCTGTTGTTCATTCTGTATATGTTGTGTAGTGGATTCATTACTGTTTTGAGCATTATTTGTGTTTTTGTTGCTATGCCTATTCTTTCTGTTTACACGTTTTCCTCGTCTTTTGCGAGAGTTTTTGGGCGGTACCTCTGTGTTTATGTTTCCCTTCGCTTGAGAACATTTGCCTCTTGAGTTGTCTGATCCCTTTGAGACTACTCTAGCCCGCTTACTAGGCCCACTAATATTTTCTGATTCTGTTAGTATTGGAATAGAATGACCACTGATACATACAGACATGTTTTCATAGTTAATTATAGCTCCCTGTTTGATTAAAAGATCTCTCCCAATTAACCCCTCTTTAACTATATCAACAGACTCTCAACCACATGAAACTCATGCTTAATGAACACATGATTACTTAGTTTTAGTTGCAAAACAATAGTTCCTTTTGTTCTCACTGTGTGTGACATAATTCCCTTAATACTTAAAGTTTTCTTTGTATCTATTTGAACGTGATTTGCCAATGCATTCTTGTGTATAAGAGACAGCTGTGCCCCCGTGTCAAGAAGAAAGAATAATTCCCCATTGTTTACTTGCTCACAGGCGATCTTAACAAAATCATTTCATGTTCACAGCCTACGGTATGTATTTTGCCGTATTGACGAGTGTAAGAGTGGCTGCCATTTCTCACACTCTCGCTCGTTTCCCGAACCTTTGTTTGTCTTTTGTGTTGTGTCATTGTTGCGACAATGTGACGCGAAATGCCCGCACTTATTACATTTGTAAGCAAACTGCCTTCTTTACTCTACAGTCTGCAATCATATGTCCTTTTCTATGGCAATATGCACAAGTGACATAACTAATTCTTCTGAACTGTGTGCGTGCTTTACATGATATGGCTAGGTGACCTTTTTGTCTGCAGATTTGGCAAACGGGTTGGCTCCTACATTCTTTACTAATATGGCCACTTTTATTGCAAGCGAAACATTTTTTCATGGCATTACTCTGTGTTGTGTGTGTATCTGAACGCCCTATAATAGCTTTTTCTTTCTGTGACAACAATGCACTTTCTTCGACGAGTGCTAATTCAACAGCTACTGGTAAAGTGATAGTGGAACCCCGTGCTCTAATCACTGTCTGTATTCTGTCATTACTTAACCCTTGAATGAACGTAATGCGACTCAGGCGATCAACGAGAGTGAGGCTCCCTTTTACATCTTCTTCAGGAATTTCTTTAGCTACTGCATTTCTAAAGTCATGTGATAATTTATCGATTTTCGCGGCCCATTCAACAATCGGTTCTGCTTTACCCTGACGAGCTGCAAAAAGGTTACAAGCATAGTGATCTAATGAACGCCTCTCCCCATAGTTTTCAATCAAGATATCTTTTACAGAATCCCATGTTTTGGTAAAAGCTCGGACGAGCAATTTCCCCCTGGCCTGGCCAGTGATCTTTGACTTTACAAAATGAAGGAGAACATCATGATCTTGCTTAGCAATTAAATTAAATGCAGTTGAAACATTTTCAATGAAAGGTTGCAGTTCTTCTTTATCTCCGCTAAACGAATTTGGAATCAACTTTAATGCTTCTGATACTGAGAGCTTTCCCGCACTGCTCTCTTCAACACCTACTTCACTCGTTGCGGTATTCATCGTGAAACACTGCGCACTGCGTATTACTCACTGTTCTGCTGGGTTGAGACTGCGAGACTTGAATTCTGGCGCCGGCCGCGCGTGTTGTGGTGGCGTCGTCGTCCTATTGGCTGCTGGCGATGTCACCCCCTCCACTGCTCTCGCGCTGGCTGCTGGGACTCGGTCCGTGCTGCCCTCTCTCCGGCGGATTGCGAACTCCTCGAAGCTCTCTTCTTATCTGCTTGCAGTATCCGGTTTCGGTTCCAACTCGCGCTCCTTGTAGCGTCGAAAATTACTTTGCTATACTGACTTCTTCGTACTGTTTCTGGCTTTGCATTTACCCTCTGCGGCTGCTACACATAAGAAATGGTTTTTACAGCGAAAGAGAATATTTATCCCTTTGCCGTACTAATAGGAAAATACTTTCCCAATATTTCTGCTATCATCGATCACTGATTTTACGTAATCTACCCCAGAATCTGACACCATTTTATGCGGCTGTAGTAACTGAGCGGCTAGTCACCACGGCCAAAGTTTGGATTCGCCTCTGATCAACCACTCCTCGATTAGCTTTCGAAGATATGTGGCCATAAGATCAGAGTGACTACGTTCTGCCCCCACTTATAGCTAGTAATGAGCAGGAATCAGCGATACAAATGAAAACATGTAGTTGAAAGAATTGAGTGACTTTAATACTTCAGTAAAAATGGGCACATAGACATACACTTGAAATAAATGAAAAACACTGCATAAACTAGCTCTCATAAAAGGCATCTGCTACTAATAAAATCCTGTCACTCGGGATATTCTTTCTCAGCCAGCCAGAGGGTGTAACCTGCATTAGCCATTACCTAATAAAATCTGCATGCCGTATGGCGACGTGGTCCATCCTTTGAATCGGCGAAACGACTGCCCCGGAGGCCGTTCCAGACTGCGCTCTCCAGAGTAGAAACGTGGTGGGGAGAAGTCGGGTGACTTCATCCTATTCGTCTAAAATCCCTGGCTAAGGGCTTTCGTAGTTACCCTGGTAGGGGGACTGTTTCCCACGGGAAGTGACTTTGCTCAACCTTGAGCTCTGCCTCGTTGGGTGGAATTATATTACATAGCTGCAGCTTGAGAAAAATTATCCCGAACGAAAGTTAGAACATATTATAGTTAAAATATCTCAATATACTACAGAACAAGAAATTAACTGTGTTTACTGTTGAAAAAAAAAAAAAAAAAACATAAAACGGATACTGGAAGTCTTAGGGGGCGTTCATAAATTACGTGAGGTGAAATAAGGGGGGGGGGGATCTAGCGAAATCTCACCAAGGGGGCGGGGTCTACGGAAATCTCAAGTGAGGTTTTTGAAAAATTGTTGGACTGTACAGCTAAAAAAAAAAGAGGTCTACAAATGACGCGAAAGTCGATTTTAGGGGGGTATTTCTTCAAAAAGTGGGGGTGTAACCAGAATTTGGAAGGGTGAGACAAAAAAAAAAGTCTCAAAAAGTTGCGAGGGTGATATCTAGGGGGGGGGGGGGGTCTCACGGACCAGATCTCACCAGAGGGGAAGGGGGGGGGGATCGGCTCAGATCTCACAAATTCTCACGAGGGGGGGGGGTGTCCCGAAATCCGGAAAAACACCACACGTAATTTATGGATGCCCCCTTAGTGGTGAAATGTGAAAAACGTGGACAGAGAAATGACAAAAGTTTTAAAAATATAAGACGAGGGAAGAGATGAGTTGATTGTTGAAGAGCAGACCACCAATGTGTTTAAGATGAACTATATGATAAGTATTAAGCAAGGAAAGGAAGTTAAGGAGAGCACAGAATGGAGACGACAGTATAAGTTTGGTAAAGTGGGAATTAACAGTAAATCGTTAAAATATTATACGGTATTTGAAGGAGTGTAATTCAACACAGACGACCGTAAAATTTGTTAGCAATGGAAATTTGTGCAATTAATAATCGATTACACGGATTTAAGTTACGGTACCAAAGGCCGAAAAAATGTTTGCAAAATTGACGGAAATCCTAATTTTCAATGTAAAAATAAAGTACAAGGACTGAGTGAAGGGCAGCATTCTTCCGTGAACCTGAGACGAGTGTGCGATGGTTGAAAAAATGCTTGTAACCTGAATTATGTAAAAATTATGATGTTAATGTGGCACGTAGTAGTAAGGGATATTGTGGTAAAATTGTGTAGCATGAATATATCAACTGTTACAATGTATTCCGTAAATCTTTCAGAGAAGTTTTGGAGAGATTTTCGTCAGGCAGATATGTGAAGTAACGGGGTTACTTTCCCTCTTTGTCCCGTATGTAATAATATTACATATACAGTTGTGATTCATGGCTACGTTTGCGATACTGTGAATAGTAAATGTGTATTGGAGTTCGTAGGCTTGAGTCATGTGACACGAGGGGAAGAGAGAAGATGGCGGTGTGGTCGTGTCATATGATACGACAAACTGCAGACAATATGGTACAGTAAATTATCGAATTAATGTATTATATGAGAAAACATTATGCACAAGTGTACTTACTATTGTGAATCGAACAGTAAATAATTGTTCCTAATTTGTGCAAGGTGCATTTTTACAAGTAGTGATTGGAGTGAAGATACTATCCTACCTACAATTGTGTCTCCCCCAAAACAACACGCTGAGACCAAGAACTATGGAAGGTTAGTTAAGTATAGCTAAGGCACAGTACTGGTAATACCTGGGCAGGGTGTATGAAAAATAGGCACGTAATTCTTCATACAACTAATTCCAGTAGACAAAAAGGGTCAAATGAAGCAACGGAATATTACAAACGTTGAGAGCTCCTGGGTGTCGTGTTTCCGACACCTGCGGCTGTAATGAGGGATTAAGCTGCTCCGCCAAGACACCTGGAAAACAAACCGAAAACCGAGGAAACAACGGCGGCAGACCTTACTAGTATCTCTCAAACGCATTAGAATCGCAGTTACCTCTGTTGAAGAAGGTAAGTCGACAAATATATACACGAATCTATGAATAACCGAATGGTTAGGGCGCAAAAAAGACTCATTGGACAATGCTACAAAGAAGTCTACTCCAACAACTAAGTAACTACGTAATACCTCATCAACTGTAAGCAGCGCCATCCTGTCACTTCAAAAATACTTCTGTCACGACGCCCAACGCCAAAACCGTTCTCCTGCCCGGACGGAAAAAAATCCAGCGAAGCATCACTACTCAGTTTTTGATAGTGGCTTCAACTGACTACCCTTGGGAACTTAGTTTGTCGAATAAAGTGAACTAAGTGATAAGTATTTGGCCTGACACTAAGAAACATTTATCGAAGATAAAAGTTGAAATCTACAGTTCTCCTCTTATCCAACGAAATGTTATTGATTTTATATTTTTGCATATGGGTTCATTAGAGTTGTCAAAAAATGAGGTGTGACAACTAACATGAAGACATAATTTATCCTTAAAGGTTTTAAAGACTTGTAAATTGGTAAAATTCTATAAAGACAGATCGGGAGAATAGGGACCGTTGCGTATTGTAAAAACTCGTGAACAATGCCCACTGTAAGGTATAATGTCGCTGGTGAAGAAAAAACATCAGGTATTTACATATAAGTTCTCATTTATGAAAGAACCATAGGCATCCCCATCCATCAGATTTTTATGTCCATATAGAGTCGCCCAAGCACTTTGTTCTCTATTTCCTCGCACGTCGTCGAGGTCTTGTTGCTTTCCAGTCCAGAGCCTGTTTACTAATCCAACCAACCCCTTGCTTCACGGTATAGTTGATCCATGTCACCTTACACTTTTTGATCTGCTCCCCTGTTGGTCTCTAGTTGGCCGTTTCCAAAAGCTACGTATTGGGCGTAATGTATGGCAATCACATTCCCATCAAGAAGATTAAGAAATCAGGTTCCCGCTAGTATGGGTCACTGCGCTGAAGCACCGAGCACTGGATCGGTCACGAACCAAAGGCCCCCGCATACCGGCCGTATTTTAGGCATTTTTTCCGTAGCTATCAAGGGAATACCGGGACTGTCCCCAATCTCCGCCTCATAAATTACACATTTCATAAACAAAAATACACTTATCATACATTTGAACATGGTTATTTTCGCAGACAGAAGACAACGCTTCCAGTACCAGCTGGCAGTAAGTATAAAATGCTTGGCCTCAGCAAGGGCATGTGGCTGTAAAGCCATAGCTCCAAATTTGGCCATGCCAACCATGAGCGAAACTCATCGGAGGCAGCCGACCAAAAAGTTGGGAAATAGTGTTGAATATAACTAACAAATTAGGTGAATACTTCAATGATACTGTAAGCAATCCGGCATAGAATTTAACCAGCAATCAACATATCAAGAATATCATGTCTGTAACCCAGTTCTTCGCGACGGGACCTAACCTCACACGACGACAAAGTTTAGCCCAAGTTTGTGCACCCAAGCTTTAGTTAGAGGGCATCCATTAATTACGTGAGGTGTTTTTTCCAGATTTCCGGACCCCCCCCCCCCCCCGGGTGAGACTTCGTGAGATCTGGTGCAAGCCCCCCACTCTGGTGACATCTGGTCCGTGTGACCCTC
>JARYHS010006418.1:0-20807 GCA_031002005.1 Vandiemenella viatica
AATACAAATTTTAATTTTATCAAAAACAATTGTGATATACTACCTTGAAAGTGGGCATGAAATTGTCCTGTACAATATGCGTGGCGCCAAACGACGTCATTTGAAAGCAATTGTTATATTTTTGGATGTTGGCCAAGAAGTGTTTAGAGTCATTTCCCATACCAGAAACTAATGAGCGTAATGGATCTGGTGGTGGGACCAATTGTGGCAATTTTACTTTACCACCAGCACAACATAATCCAGTAGATTCACCGCTGTATTTTAACGCTCTACAATATTGACAAATGGTTGTCATTTCCCCAATTGTTACGGATTTTGTCGGCATAATAATCTATTTCCGGGTCGTAGTGGAATGCTGCTCGTTCCAGGTTACAGGAACACTGCGTCTGCGGAATCGCTCTATTTCATTAAGTCGTGCTCGCTGTTGTTGTGTTTGGTGTGCCCGAAACTCGTTCCATTCTAAGCCTATCTACTTCATTATTATTCACTGTGGAACGCAATTCTGCCATACTAATACGAAAGTTATCATTATCCGTCTCTCGCTGGTCATCAGTGCGGTTTGCACGTGAGGTAGCTCGTCGCACATTTGATTGACTTCGACGTCCTAAGTCAGGTCGTCTTCTCCTTGGCATTTTAAAACAATAACAGTAAATAAAGTTCTCGCGCACTGAAACACTTCCAAGTGACACTATTATGTATTTATAAAATCGTAATACACGATAGTCCGCCCAAATGTTGTGGATATATGTTATCTATTCGAAGTTCCAAAGTAGACTGAAACTATTTATCGTTAAATAAAACTCAATAGTGTCTTTTATTTCATGATAGTCAATTGTTTAAGGCATGCAGTGTTGCCAACCATATATTCGCAGTATTTTTCTGTATATTTAATATTATACGTGTGCAATTTTCCATCGAAATCGGACGGAATCTGTGGGTTTGTGTAAATTAGATTAAATGAATACATTTGAAAGTTTGATTTTAGTAAAAATTAGATATACATGTATACATTTTAATTACTGTTTCATTGCATGTAGGCAGTAATTTTATATTTGTTTTACAGTATATGTGTTCCAATTTCCATCAAAATCAGATAAAATGAGTGTATATTTTAAATTATGGGTTATAAAGGGGAAGAGGGGACGGTTTTTGGTGTGGAAAGGGGATAGGGATTGGGGTTTTTGTTAAACTAATCTTTTAAAAAAGTATATATGTTCAAAGTTCCATGGAAATCGGATAAAAAGTGTGGGTTTGTGTAAAAATTAAGGGGTGGGAAGGGGGAAACGTGATGCGGATTTGGAAACCAAATGTAGACAGTATTTTTCTGTTTGTTTTACAGTATACATATGCAAATTTCCATCAAAATCGGATAAAATCTGTGGGTTTGTGTAAATTAGGGGGATGTGAAGGGAATGAGGGGTTGCGTTTTTGGAAACCATATACAGGCAATATATTTCAATTTGTTTTCAAGAATACGTGTGCAAATTTTGGTGGAAATCGGACAAAATCTGTTGGGTTGTTTAAATTATGGGGTGTTATGGGGAGGAAGGGGTGGTTTTTTGGAAATTTTATTTCTTAGGAACCATCTCCGAAACGCTCTAGACAACTCACCAAAGTTTCACCGTAATCGGATGAACTGTTTAGGAGCACATAGAGCATAAAGAAAACTCACATTGATTTTTATATATAAGATTAAATTGTCGTTTTTAGTATTTTCCTCGCAATTTTTCCATTTTTTCTCACCGTTTAAACCTTCCCTGAACCTCCACAAATATTTCAAGATCAAAATTAGCCAAATCGGTCTAGCCATTCCCGAGTTTTAGCGAGACTAACGAACAGCAATTCATTTTTATATATAAGATAATTATATAAGACTAATTTACATAAATCTTGGGCGACCACCTAAATAGATTTTTGTTGTAATTTTATAAAGTACGCAAGATTCCAAGTGAGGACTGTAATGCAATGGTGAACATTCAGTGTATCTTGTTAAAGCGAATATTAAAGAATTATTGAGCTATGTAGGCTTGAAGCTAATCGTGGTCTTCCCGAGCCACGGAGGCAGGAAGTCAGGGATAAGGGGTATTGCCAACTTTCACCGTGGGATGGGGAGCCACAACAGGCCACTGCCCCGGTGCGAAAAACCCGCCACCCGAACACGCTCTCACCCCGGCGAACTTAGCCGAATATGTCCGACCTCTGTGATATACGCGGGGCAAATAAGATATCGGGGATATCACGTGACATTAGGTGCCAACCTGAAGATCCAATCCAAATGAGCATATAACTTAAAATCCTGGGTATTTTCTGTTGAATGTGATCTTCGAGACTGCAAGGGGGTGGAACCAGAAGTTTTTCTCGTGGATCGAAGAGCGAGGAGCTGGACATTCTACATTCGATTCTATGCGAGTCTAGTCTGAGGTGGACTTTGGAAAGTTGGCTTCTCTCACCAACTGCCACCATACGACTCCTGGTTGCCCGCTTGCTGGAGCAGGCTTATCACGGCGACACCGCCAGTAATACGATGATGCGCATTAACAGACAGGACGTGTCTGTAGCCGCCTTGTGAGACAGTCTCACATACCGTGAGTCATCTCTGAACACCGCAGACATCAGACGCAGAACTGCGATGGTAACTTATTACGATCAAGCCATCTGATTGTGCATTCCGTGAAACAGAACCCGTAAGCGACTTTGAGAGGATAGATCCATGTTCTAACTTTGTAAATGAAAAAAAAAAAAAAAAAAACAACCCTGAGCTAGCGGCATAATTTGCCAGAACTAATTATTTTCGAATGATATATTGTTCATTCGTGGCGCCCATGATTTTCTTTTAACTGTAAAGTCACAGTATTATGATACCTTTGTATGAGGTCGTCATAACTTGTATTTTTCGTTGTTTCCAATTGTCATTATTTCTTGCATTTCTGAGATGGATTTAAAAGTAAATATACAATTGTTTGCTTACTCATGACGGCTAATTGTAAATCTGAGCGTTGCTTTTATGATTTTACCAATTTGTGGTAATGTTAACGGCAAATTCGCTCAGACTTGTAATCGCCAATGATAAGAAAATAAATGTCATATTATGAAAAGTTTTCTAAATTCCAACTAACATCGAGATTCTTGCAAAATTAATAAATTTTCACTCCTTCATAAAAATAAATTAAAAATCCCCTTTTATTAATCATAAAGGTATGAAAGATAATTGTTACGTAGTTTGCCCACTAAGGCACCCACTACAACGCGACGTACAGTATAACCAAATAACTGAACATTTAATTGGTTTTCGCTGTCATACAAGCTGACACTATATTAATATAAATAACTATCTTTTAAAATAACTCTTCATTCATATCATTGTTGTATAATATCAAATAATTTTAAGAAATTAATTAGATTTAAAACTTGTATATAATATTGTTTGAATTTTACGAGGATTATTGCTCGGTCCACTACAACCTTAGTAAACAGTTGGAAAATCTAACTGAATAGGAAACATAATAAAAATTATAGAAATCCATACAACAAAAACAAACGGGAGTTGTTATAACTACGTAACCATAAGCCTATTTACTACCGAATCAGGACGGAAGACAAGAACACATATTTGTTAACGTGTGCCTAACGTCAACTGGAAGGGTTTGGGCAAAGTAACCGATCGGGCCCGAATTGCGGATTTGCGTAAATTTGTGCGGAATCCACCAGACCGTCAAATTACTGAAACACCATTTCGTTAAGACATAACTGAAGACTACAGTCCTCACGTGTTTATGCAGACCTGGAATTTTACCATGCCGTAAACAGTAGACGAGGGCCTTGTTTGGAGCCGACTTGGCTCTGCCTCATCTACGGATAAGAACCCAGCAGGTAGCTGGCTGGCTCATATTTCGGGGCGAAGATCCCGCTATTTTAGGGCCCACTTGGCTCATTTACTGCCGTTTTAATGGTGGCGGACCAGGCTCGCGGAATTAGCAGGCTGAGCCGTCGAGAGGGTGGGAGGGTCGTAAACGAGGGATGCTCTGCTGTTTTACGGCGGCAAGGGGCGAGCAGTGTGTAATGTTGTTTGTCTGTCGTACAAGGCGCAAAGCAGTCGGCACACATGCTGCTCTCTGAATACGGTCGACTGGAAGAGTCGGTCACTCGACCGTGCCTGTAGTTAACTACAACCTTCAGACAGGTATCTCACTAAACAGTAAAACGATTCAGAAGACAGAATACAAATAACGGCATATGATTAGCAGGTCCTACTGTTACATATATGCTGCAATACAGATGATTACATGCTGAACACTTCACTCTGCAGATCAGTTGTCAGGTGGCTCAGTGGTTAAGGCGTCTGACTGGAGATCGAAAAGTCTCCAATCAGAATCCCAGTCTCGCTGGGATTTTCAAAGGCCCTTAAATCTTCCTTCACCTCTGGCACAGATAGCTGTGTATTGAAAACTACGTCAGAACGCTTCAGTGGTTCGGATTCCTCGTTAAACCGCAAGTCTCCTATAGCTGGTAGAGTTACGGCGTTAGGTTAAGGCGGTTAACATAGGAGCGGATTGTGATAAAAAGAAAAAAACGCTGTCACCAGGTCATTACAAGCAGAAAAATCGTTACTCTACAGATCACATATTAATACATCACAATTATCATTTCAGAAAATGTTTATTTTACAAGCCACAGTGTAATTTTCCAAGGTATATTGAAAGCAGTGTAATGAGCAGAAATCACGTGGAAAGAGATAACTTATTGCGAGCAGGGCTAAAAAAGAGCAGGTAAAGTTTTAAAATCGTGAAATTAGACTGCCCGTATCCTAGGAAACGATTTCATGTTTAGCAGCGTAACGATGACCTCATAAAATCATTATTTTAATGAATTAATTTCATAAATCGTAAGGCATATGAAATGATCAAGGAGATTTACGGCAATTTACTCCGCGAAGAATATAAGAGAATCTTACTGATTTTAATTTTAAAAAGGTTACGTGGATGTTGAGAGATTTTAACATGATTTTATTAATCGCTATTAGTTAAAAATATTGTAATTTATTTAAATCTATTTCTCTGAGACGCCAACAGCAGTAACCAAGTCGGTACCTAGTATAAGTATAGTATTAGTATAGTAATAGTATTGGTAAACACCTGCTGTAGGTGAGCTTCAAGAATAGAATGTCCCACCACCGAAACTGATGCACCACCATTATTGCGCTTTTTTTTTTTACTTATGGCTTTACGCCTCGTCAACGTCGATGTCATTAGAGGCGGGATTGTATTGGGGACAAGGAAAGGGAAGGAATTTGGCCATGGCCTTTTGAAGGAAGCATCCCGGCAGTCATCTGGAGTGATTTGGGGAAACCATGGAAAACCCAAATCTGGCTGCCCGGATGGGGATTCGAAACCGCGTCCTCCGGAATGCGAGACCAGAACGTTAACTGTTCACACATCACGCTCGTTACTTTAAGTAAATGATTAATTGCAATTTTGAGCATATCTTAATCCAACTAGTTTACCAATCATGATTGATTTCAATTTAATTTTCCAGCAAAAAGTATCGTAATCTCCAAATAGTCTGTCTTATTCCATACATAACAATAACACTGGTCTACAGGGTATTTGTAACATACATAAAAATACCATTTTTAATATCCGTTTGGCTTCCTAATAACGTATTAATAATTGAAAAAGTGCTACCACGTCACATTTGTATGTTATCACCCCACATTATATAGTTATTTTACTATATTTCTGTATTTACAACTCGAAAGTTGGCAACACTGCAGAAGAGTGGTGGAGGTCTTTGAGTTTCTTTGTTTATTGTTTATTATTGTCAGTGAAGAGACAGACCTGTAAAGTGCGATTGTGTAGTGTTGTACATAGTTTAGTTTGAAAATGTTATCAAATAATCGAAGATTGTGTAAAAATTCACCAGATAATTTTTGTTACATTTGTGGACGTTACGTATTGAAATCGCAAGGTAGGCCTATAACTGAAGACGTAAAAAAAGCATATTTCTTGTATTATGGTTGCAAATTTGGAGACCAAGATAAACACTGGGCGCCTCATATCTGTTGTGTGAGCTGTAATGTAACACTTATTCAATGGATGAACGGTAACCGAAGTTCTATGCCATTCGCTGTGCCTATGGTTTGGCGTGAACCCACTAACCACTTTAGTGATTGCTATTTTTGCCTTACGAATACTGAAGGATATTCCAAGAAGAAGAAGAACAAAATTGACTATCCTACTATACCTTCTGCCATTAGACCCGTTCCACACGTGGAAGGCTTACCGGTTGAATAGGGGAAATGTGGTAATTCCAGAACTATATGACAATGAAGATTTGCATTCTGAAAATGGACATTTATTGGAAAACAAAACTGACCCTACTTACGTTCCGTCGTCGAGTGAACCTCATCTCATTACGCAAAACAAACTAAATGATTTGGCCCGTGACTTAGGCTTATCAAAACAGAAAGCTGAACTTCTCGGTTCAAGATTACAAGAATGGAATCTTTTGGCCAAAGGCACAACCATAACTTCCTTTAGAAAGAGAAATGCTAACTTCTCTGTATTTTACAGAATTGATGGCCCTATGTGTGTATGTTTCGACATTCTGGGGTTAATTAAAGAACTTGGAATAACACATATTTCTACTGAGTGGCGCCTTTTTATTGATTCTTCCAAATCTAGCCTCAAGGCTGTTTTACTCCACAACGGAAAAAGAAAGCCATCAATTCCAGTTGCTTACTCAGTTTCAATGAAAGAGGCGTATGAGACCATGGCTGCAATTCTAAGAGCAATCAAGTATGATGATTTTAAGTGGCAAATTTGCAGTGATTTAAAAGTGATTGCTATTGTAATGGGACTTCAAGGTGGCTATACAAAATATTGTTGTTTTTTATGCTTATGGGATAGCAGAGACAGTAAGAACCACTTTGTAAAAAAAAACATGGCCGTCAAGAAAATCTTACACTCCAGGAGAAAAAATGTATTGTATGATCCTTTAGTTGACCCTAAACATGTGCTACTTCCTCCTCTGCACATAAAGTTAGGGCTGATGAAGAATTTCGTAAAAGGTATGGATAGAGAGGGGCCAGGTTTCAAATACTTGTCGGAACTTTTCCCTAACCTTAGTGAGGCTAAGATAAAAGAAGGTGTTTTCACTGGACCTGACATCAGGAAGGTTATACGTGATCCTGAGTTTCAAGAGACGCTAAATAAAAAAGAACTGGCAACATGGAAGGCATTTGTGAAGGTAATAAAAGGATTTCTTGGAAACAAAAAAGTAAGCAACTACAAAACTTTAGTTAACAACCTCTTGAAGACTTACAACGCCATGGGTTGCCGAATGTCTCTAAAAATTCACTTCCTTAACTCGCATATGGATTTTTTCCCTGAAAATCTTGGGGCTGTAAGTGATGAGCAAGGAGAGAGATTCCACCAAGAAATAAAAACCATTGAAACAAGATACCAAGGACGGTGGGATCCTGCGATGCTTGGAGATTACTGCTGGTTTTTGAAAAAAGAAGATGCAACTCCGCATAAAAGGAAAGAGTTAAAACCAAGATAAAACCTTTACATTTATGTAATAATTAATTAATATACTTCATAAATAAATATAATTCATTAATATGTAAATAAGGGTATATATTGATTAATAAATTTTACACCTTCTGTTTTCATAGAATTGATTGTGGTGTTCGTTTTCCCTTTGTCATCACACTTTTGACAGTACCTGTAAAACAAAAACTAGACGTGGTACGGTTTTTTCATTTTCATTTTCGGATTTCGGAGTGAAAAAATACATCGGAATTAGTGTAATTAATTTGTGTTACAGAAACAAATATTCTTTTTTGTAGGCCAGTGTAATAAAACGCTTCACACTTTTCAACTACTCCATCGCAACTTTCGAAATTTTTCATACTTTTCATCAATTTTTGTTTTGATAGTTCCACGGAAAAGGACTCTGTACACTGAAGAGCTAAAGAAACTGGAGTAAGAGTACGTTTGCAAACACAGAGCTATGTAAACACTCATAGTACGGCGCTGCGGTCGGCAACGCCTATATAAGACAACAGGTGTCTAACGCAGGCGTTAGATCAGTTACTGCTGCTACAATGGCAGGTTATCACGATTTACGTGAGTTTAAACGTGGTGCTATAGTTGGCGCACGAGAGATGGAACACAGCATCTCCGAGGAAGCGATGAGATAGGGATTTTTTCCGTACGATATTTCACGAGTGCACTGTGAATATCGGGAATCCCGTAAAACATTAAATCTCCATCATCGCTGGCTTGAAAAAGATCATGCAAGAACGGAACCAACGACAACAGAAGAGATTCGTTCAACGTGACAGACATTCACCCCTTCCGCAAATTGCTGTGGATTTCAATGCTGGGCCATTAACAAGTGTCAGCTTGCGAATCATTCAAGGAAACATCATCGATATGGGCTTTCGGAGCCGAAGGCCCACTCGTGTAACCTTGCTGAGTGCTCGACACAAAGCTTTACGCCTCGTCTAAGCCCGTCAACACCGACATTGGACTGTTGATGATTGGAAACATGTTGCCTGGTCTGACGACTCTCGTTTGCAATCGTATCGAGCCGATGGACGTGTACGGGTATGGAGACAACCTCACGAATTCATGGATCCTGCATGTCAGCTGGACACTGTTCACGCTTGTGGAGGCTCTACAATGGTGTCGGACGTGTGCAGTTGGTGTAACAAGGGCTCTATAGAAGACTCTGACAGGTAGCACGTATGTACGCAACCTGGCTGATCACCTGCATCCATTCATGTCGATTGTGCTTTCCGACGGACTTGAGCACTTCCAGCAGGACAAAGTGACACCACATATGTTCAGGATTGTTACAGAGTGGTTCTAGGAACACTCTTCTGAGTTTAAACACCTCCACTGGCCACCAAACTCTATAGACATTATGCGCCATATCTGGTATTCCTTGCGACGTGCCATTCAGAAGAGATTTCCACCCCATCGTACTCTTACGGATTTATGGACCGCCCTGAAGAATGCATGTGTCAATTCCCTAGAGCACTACTTCAGACATTAGTTGAATCCATGTCTCGTTGTGTTGCGGCACTTCTGCATGCTCGTGGGGGCCTACCCGATATTAGGCAGGTGTACCAGTTTCTTTGGCTCTTCAGTGTATAATAGTACTAAGTGCTTCATTAAAACTTAAAACCTTTACCCCCTACTGCATTAAAAGGTCTATTGTTGACGCTGATAAAATAAGCAACTGTATCGGTCAGGCGGTCATCTTTTTTACCCCTTTAGTATATTGTAATACGTTCAAGAGAGAAACAACAATTAATGAACGCAAACGTAAAGGAACATATTAAACAATAAAACGGTGAACGTAAATGAATTGGGAACGAATAACGCGCACGAAACGGAGTGGAACCACAAAATAGTAAAGGATGTTATTAGAGTTTAGCTTAGTCAAGTTTGGTCCCATCACCCATAAATGTATTTGCAGGATTATTATTTTTTTTTTACCCGAAGCGGTTCGTAGTTTTCGATAATAGATATTGACCGATATTATCGGTTGACCGTTATATTGTTGCATCCCTTGTCATTACTAACCGACAGCGCTACTCATAGCAGGAGGGCATGCCTGTCTATTGCGACGCGGGTAACCAATCTGCAGGGGACACACGAGTAACTACACGCACTCATCAACATTACAGTTAAATACTGGCTTAAATGACTGCCACAAATCAATCGACGAGCTCCTGGTTTAAATTAACAACAATAAATTCTAATGTTATCTAAGGTTCAGTATGGTATGTCATAAAATAACTTTACTCGAATAAAAATTTATTACAGTTTAATCTATTGCAAGATAAATAAATCCATCAGATGTTTCATAGTTCATGCTTTTGCTGCTTTATACATCCTCAATAATTTTTATCTGTCAGATCAAAGAACCACAACTACAGTTTATTTTTATTAAATAATTAATTTTGGTCATTAAATGAGATATTTAACGTGGTACCAAGCTGGGAAACTACAAGCCGGAAATCATAATTCGCAATTTGTGCTTTTTAAATTTTCGTCGAACCACTTATAACTAACCCCAAATAATATTGTGATATTACGATTCCATAAAATTTTTTAATATTTCAACGTAATAATTAAGCGACACATCTAGCAGAATGAACTGAATGAGTGCTTCGGGATCACAGTAAACCATAACCCTATTCGGTCGTCGCTATATATTTGTAAATCCTAAACATCTCAGTTTCTGATTACTAATATTCAACAGTACGTATTCAACATAACCTGCTGAAGAAATAATCGTAAATAGAAAGCATTTCGTTTGTTTTATAAATCTATGTTGCTCTGAGGTAAAAAACGTAGTTAACTTTATTTACGCATGCAGCGTACAAAAGTCCGATTAAGTTTTCCATTCCAGTTTCGGTGTCATAATCATTTCTATTAGCTAATTTTTGCAATATTTTCCCTTAATTAAATTTTTATCAAGCTTACATCAGTAGCAAATGCCTACTGCAGCAACTAAAAAACAATTTGTCTTCATGAATCAATATGTCTGGACGGAAAACTATGTAACGGAAGTTACATAGAAGCAGTATATAGAAGCAGAAACAGTACAATGAACTTGTTACGGCAATTTAGCACGATATTCATTTTAAATGTCATGGTTATCATTTGTCAGATAGTGCTCAGGAAACCGGTGTACAAACAGACTTCATTTTGAAAGTAGAGTAAATGCAGGCACTGCTTTAAGTGAAAATGTTTTTGGTATTGTAATTTTATTTTACAGGAATATAATATTTTCTTCAATGTTTCCCAAAATGAACCGTTCATTCGTGAAACATAAAGATTAAAAACAAAGCAAAATAAAGCAAGCAATAAAACCTTTGAACACAGGGTATATCGTAGAATCTGATATCAAACTAAATGCATACAGGCATAATATTGTCTAAAGTAATATTTGTTTTAAAGATATACCGAATATATGTTTTGAGAATAGATGTTCACTGTTTGCTGCTGTAGTATATTTTCCATAGTGTCATTGTTAGAAATGTTCTTGCCACTAAAGTTTTCAGTAAATGGGACATTCGAAAGTACCAAGCGCTTCACGTGGGTCATTCCTTACCCACAACTTCTCCATCGGCTGGCCTGATTTCGACTTATGGCCTTTGGTGGAAGCCAGACCGCAAACTTCGGTGTAAACAGCCGCAGGCAGAAACAAAATACCTCCCACTCACCAGCAGACCTCCAAATTTACCGCCTGCGCATAGCAATCTGCCTTTGCTGAAGGCTTAAACTTGGATCTCCAACGATCTGTACCTTTATCTGTTACTATTCTGCGTTTAGTTACGTTACCAGTGCCTCACCATTGCCTCCGCTAATTGACTCGTATTTCGTAACCGAATATTAATAATATTCTTCTTATACCACTGCCCTTCCTTTGGTGAAATTAATGGCCATTCTGACGTGGAAACAAGTTCATATCATTTTTACTTTTTTATTTACTTTTTATTTGCTTCGAGGTTATTATGGGCGGGAGTAGACTTGGTGAAATGAATGGGAAGGAATTCGGAAATAGCCTTTTGAGTAAACCGTGGCGGCATTCGCCTGGGGTGATTTATAGAAACCGTGCAAAACCGAAATCTGGATGGTCGGACGGGGAATGGAACCCACGTCCTATCGTATTCCAGGTCCGAGTGTTACTAATTACCCCCGGGCTTGCTCTTAAGGAGTCTGTACCTGAGGCTCTTCTCTAAGTAGCTACGACGTACGATTGTAGCTACGAAGAACTCATAACATGTAATATCTGTAAGAATCTAGCCCAACCACAAAATATATTGTGATGTCACACATTACAGTCGTTTGCAGATACAGTAAGTCGCACCACGTAATAACGGATTTGTGAGGCTGCGGCTAGATGCAGACAGGTAGCTGTCGCCCAAGGAATGTGGGTACCCCTCGTATTTCCCCTAATCCGCTGGACCGCTAGGCGGAAGGGTGGCGTGGGGACTCGTGGAGAAGACAGGGGGGGAGATACCTCGTGGCTGTACGCACCGACGGACGTGCAAAAATACGCGAGTGAGTGTGAGTTCGCGCTCCTGCTGGAAGAGCTCTCCAACGACAAGGTTCGTCGCCAGACCGCGTCGACCATCTCTCGTCCAAGTTACTTGGTGCAGCTACTCCAGACAGCGTCGAACACAACGCCGACCTCTAGTGGAGCTGACTGACTTCGCGCAGTCCCGCAGCAAGAAGCGCCTCCACGGACCTGCCTACAGCTGCCGTCGCAGACGCCAACTTCACGGTATTGTGAAACTAACGAACAAGTGTGTGTTGAGTGCGTTCACCTACCGTGTGCACAAGCCCAGCAAACGACCCTGATAAACAAGTCAATTCATGCTATCCAAATCACATCTCTTAATCACGTCAGACTAATTAATGCAATCCATGTACGTGATCTAATAAATAGTAATTCCAAATGGTGCCTTTGATAATAATTCACATCCCTCATGATAAATATTAATTGGTGATATATAATAAATAAAATTAATTACATATTTTTGATATCGCAATTAGCGTGACACTTCAATATAGATATTTATTTCCACTGCACAGCATGTTCAGTTTCTGGTACACGTATAACAATAGATAAGTTACACCCTGTATTACACTTTATGGTAATATGTACTATATTTGTAACGTGGACAATTAATGAAACCCAGTGCACGAAGCCATTCCGCTTCACGTTATTCGGAACAAAAAGAAGGCGGTGGCTGTAAGCGTTCGACTCCACGGGGTACCTTCCCATAGCAACTTTTCATGATGCTGTCTGTCGCAGGAATCACTAGACGCAAAGAGTGGGAGTGTCTCTCGGAATCTGATTTCAGAACTCTACGTGTGCAGCACAGCACTTTATGGCAGTGAAGCATGTACTTCAGGAATACCAGAGAGAAGGAAAACTGACGCATTTGAAATGTGGTGCTGTAGAAGGTTGCTGAAAGTTAAATGAACAGATAAAGTACAATATGAACCTGTTTTGGAGATGGTGTGTGAGGAAGAATTTTGAGGAAGAGTCTTACAAAAACAAGAGACAGGATGGTGGGTCATATTAATTTTTTAGTGGAGGGAACAGTCGGAGGTAAGAACTGCAGAGGTAGACAAAGATTAGAAATACAGATAACGGTAGGTTGTAAGGGGCATATTGAGAACGAGCGTGGTGGGTTAGTGGCCTCGCATTCGAGAGGACGTGGGTTCGAATCCCCGTCCGGTTATCCAGATTTGGGTTATATATAATTTACCCAAATAACTCCTTAAAAAGGCCATCGCCGAATTCCTTCCCATTCCTTGCCCAATTTCATTCCCGCCTCAAATAACTTTGTTGTTGACAAATCCATAAGCAAAAAAAAAAAAGGTATGTTGAGATGCTGATGAAGCCCTGGAATGTTTCTGCAGTCGCGGTGAATGTAACAGCCCCTATGAAGATCTACATCTACATATATTCTCTGCAATTCACAAAATTGTGGGTGGCAGAGGGTGCTCAGCACCAAAGCTAATCTCTTTGCTGTGCATTCCAATCCCTAATGGTACGAGGGAAAAAAGAATTCATATAAGAATCAGTCCGGCACCTTATTTCTCTAATTTTATCTTTCCTGTCATTCCGACTCAAATAGGTTGGTGGAAGAAGTATTTCACTACACTCAAAAGTGAAAGTGGGAGTACGCATGTTTTCCAATAAGTTTAAACGAAACGTGTGTCGTCTATCTACCAGAGACTCCCAACCTAATCTACTAATCAGTTCTGTGACGCTTTCATAAGGACTGTAGCAAGTGGTCACGAATCGAGCGGCTGTTCTCTGAACTTTCTCTATACTTCCGATCAATCCCTTACGAAACGGGTCCCAAATGGCACAACAATAATCCAAATGTGGACGCACAAGAAATTTGTACGCTATCTCCTTTGTTTGTTCTTTACAATTTTTCAAGATTCGACCTATGAATCGCAGCCTAGAATTTGCTCTACCTACTAACGAATTAATGTGTATGTCCCATTTCATGTTCCTTTGCACTGTTACTCCCAAATGTTTCATAGAATCGACCATATCAATAACTGAACTGTTTACCTCGTATTTCTGAACAATCGGATTCTTTTTGTTAGTGATGCTCATTATCTTGCACTTTTTACAATTTAGAGTAAGTTGCCACTCAGCGCACCAAGCCAAAATAACATCCAGATCGCGCTGAATTTGTAAGCAATCGGCCAAATTTCTTACTTTCCTATAAATAACCGCATCATCAGCAAACAATCTAAAAAGGCTTTTCAATTTGTCTCCGAGATCGTTTATAAAAATTAAATAAAGAAGTGGTCCTATTACACTTCCTTGAGGTACACCCGATGTAACATCTAGATTTGAAGAACTTTCTCCTTCAACGACAACATACTGCGACCGACCAGTTAGAAAATCCTTTATCCATTCACAAAGCTGATCCGATATACCGTACGCTCGAAGCTTCGCTAAAAGGCGGTTGTGTGGCACAGAGTCAAAGGCTTTCTGGAAATCTAAAAAAATTGCATCTACTTGTGAAGCTGCATCGATAACTTTCATTACGTCGTGTGTAAATAGGGCCAGCTGTGTTTCACATGATCTTTTCTTCCGAAATCCGTGTTGATTTGTTGTAAGCAAATTATTATCATCTAGAAAATTCATAATGTTCGAGCATATAATATGCTCCATAACTCTACTACAAACATATGTTATAGCTATGGGACGATAGTTCCCAGGATCACTTCGATCACCTTTTTTTGAAAATCGGAGTTACTTGCGCGATTTTCCAGTCTGAAGGTACTTTTTGCTCTTCTAATGATTTACTGAATATATCAGACATCAATGGCCCGATTTCCGGCGCATACTCTGAAAATACTCTTACTGGAATTCCATCCGGGCCCGGTGCTTTCCCCCACTTCAGGAGCTCTAATTGTTTAACGATACCTGCAGTATCTATTCGTAATGATTCCATAACCGACTCGCCACGGCGTGGGAAAACGGGAATACTATCCTTATGTTCATTTGTAAATGAATTTTTGAATACAGTATTTAGTACGTTAGCTTTATCGCGGCTTTCATTAACCTCGCAACCTTCACGAATTAGTGCTGGAATATTGCTGTTGGTACAATTAACTTTTCGTACATACGACCAAAATTTCTTTGGGTTTTCTGTGAGACTCTTAGAGAGAGAGTTGGAGTGAAAATCGTTAAAGGCCTCGCGCATTACATTCTTAATACGTCCTCTTAAATCAGCTAAGGTTTCTAAATCGCTGCGACACTCCTTCCTTCTTGAGCGTGCGTGTATTTTCCTTTTTTTTTTTTTTGAGTAATCTTTTGACTTCGCATATATACCACGGTGGATCATTCTCCCCCTTTATTGTCCGCATTGGTATATGTATTTCCATTCCTTCCCTGACTATATGTATAAAACGATGCCACATCTCTTCAACGGTGTCCTTTGTTGACTTGAAGTTATGGTAAATATTCCTCAGGTAGGATCTAAAACACTCCTTTGAGGCCTTACTGAAACTGTATACAATCCGCCCTTTTTTCCTTTTTTTTAATTTGATAGTTGCAATTACCGCTTTGAGGTCTCTTATTCCTGTGGTCGTTGAAATGTCGGTGAATAATTCTGGCCTATTGGTAACCAGCAAGTCTAAAATGTTTTAGCTACCGTTATGACACCGCGTAGGTTCATTAACTAGATGCTCGAGATGATTATCTGACAACAATTCGAGAATTACTTCAGAAGCTGCCTTATCCCTGCCACCTGTGATGTGAACGTAATTACGCCAGTCATTATAAGGCAGATTGAAGTCGCCTCCTAGAATCATAGCATGATCCTTAAAACGGCTAGCTATACTATTTACATTATTTCTTAACTCCTCGACGATAGCTATGTCGGAATCGATTGGACGGTAGAATTCGCCTATGATGAGTTTTGACCCAGCAACGATGAGTTTACAACATATGATTTCACAGATCGTATCGACGTCTATTTCATTACATGGGAGAAATTTACTTACAGCTATAAATACCCCACCTCCATGAGAATGTAATCTGTCTTTACGAAAAACGTTCATGCTATCTTTAAATGTTTCGGCGGAACTTATTTCCGGTTTCAACCAACTTTCTGTACCGATAAGGATATCCGCTTCTGTACTACAAATAACGCTTTCAAGTTCCGGTTGTTTGTTACAAACGCTTCTACAGTTAATTACGAGAACTTTTAACTGACGAGATTCTTTTATGTTGCTCCTACATTTCGGTGTTGCATCTGATTGGGTTGCCCGTAACTGAATTTCGCGTTTCGGGTCTTCCTCCCTCAGCCTAAAAAACCACCCAATGCATTCCACACGGCCCCTGCTACCCGTGTAGCCGATTCACGTGTGTAGTGCACACCTGACCTATTAAGGGGAACCCTACAAGACTCGACCCAATGGCGAAGATCGAGAAATCTGCAGCCAATGTCATCACAGAAATGTCGTAGTCTCTGGTTCAGCCCCTCAATACGGCTCTGAACCAGAGGTCCACAATCAACTCTGTCTACGATGCTGCAGATTGTTTGCTCTGCCGCTATCTTGCGGTCACTGGCCACAGAGTTCACCCTTTCAGCCAGGCGCCGGAAGGAAGAGAGGATAACCTCCGACCCAAGGCGACAAGCATCATTGGTGCCGACATGAGCCACAATCTGTAGTTGGCTACACCCCGTCCCTTCTATGGCATCCGGGATGGCCTGTTCCACATCTCGGATCAGGCCACCCGGAATACACAATGAATGGACGTTGGATTTCTTCCCCGAGGAATCCGCCATTTCCCTAAGGGGCTCTAATAACCGCCTAACATTAGAGCTCCCAATTACCAGAATGCCCTTCTGCGTTTGCTCAGACCTGGCGGGCTGGGGGGCCGTCAACTCGCAGGATGACAATTGTGGGACTGAGTCAGCTTTCGACAATACATCAAACCGGTGATAAGTTTAACAATAAATAACTTGTAATTGTTATTAATGTTGTTTCAGTGTCAGCGAATCAACTGGAGAAGGAGGAAAAGCAAAATACGGGTAGACGATTTATCTGGATCATGTCAAGACATTGTGGAGAAGAGGAAGGTTTTGACAGGAAGCAAGAGAGGCTTGTCTGATATGGAGGATTTTTTTAACATCTCGGGTACAAGCAAGACGAGAACTGCTTGCTCAAGTTCTGGTAGAGAATATCGCAACCAGAAGTAGTGAGTGATCAAGTGATATACACGCAACTTACATTTGTGCCTTTTGAAATTTTAGCGTCATAAAGAAGTAATGTTGAAGTATTAGAAACTGGAGTTCGCTGACATACCAGCTTCTTGAAACAGTAGTAGTATGAACATTTAGTGGACGCTGCGTGACCAGGATGGGAATTCACTGCTTAATCTATGAAATGCTAGATAGTCGGTTATATGGTTTTAAATACATGTTTCTTTTTTGTATAATGTTTTCACAATAAGGTAGATTTTTGTTATCAATTTTAGTTAAATTGCAGACTATTTCTTTAAAAAATATCAGTAAATTCAGTCCTGGGGAATAAGTAATAAAACAATAATTAATAAGTGACAAATGATAAAATTGTTTGTAATTAATAGTGTAAAAGCAATCAATGCACGCGATAATTGCAGTATATACGGCATAGCTCTACACGAGTTCAGTTTTCCTATGATGCTTAGTGACAATATCAAACAGTGAGCTAGCACGCATATAAGTCATCAGTTTGCATCGAAAATAAATCTTAATTTTTTTTAGTTTTTTTGACGTCACATCAAATGAAACAGACCCTGTTTTGCTTCTAGAGTCACGGTCTGCTGCTAATGTAAATCGAATAAAACTCCAACCAGTAGTTTATGTTTGAATCCATTTCATTCCAACTAGCAGACTAAGAGACTTTTTTTTTAAGAAAAATGAGTTATTAATTGAACCCCAAGCTTATTTTTTTTAATATCTTAGTTGTACAGAATTTTTCCGAATTACGATTGTGATATATAGTTCAGGGAAGCGGTTTTTTTATTTTTTTGTACGGATGTAAGATATATTGACATGGCGAACGTCAGTGTGTGCATAATAAGTATGTTCTCAGCAGGGCTTAAGATTGATTCCATTTTGTAGATATTAGAAACCAAACAACTATTGTATTACAATAATATATATTTGATTATCAGACCAGTGGTAAATCTTGAAAGACTAAGAGAAATGTAGTCAACAAACACTTCGGTAGGAATAAGTCTAAACAGAAAACATTATATAGGGGCGTTTTTCTGTGAATGAAGAAATTTTATTTTTGTCGCGGCCTTCAGAAATTATTTTCATGAACATATCCAGGAGAATTTTGCTTAATTCACATTTATATAATTGTTAACAGTTAGTTTTTTTATTTGTAACAACTCCATTTTAAAATAATAACAGACGAGAAAAGAAATTCTACAACCATCTCCTGACTTTAATAAATCCCGTGTGTGACGACAAAACACTAACAACAGCTGGTAGATGTAGGACCAACCTGAGATTGTGCTTACGGGCATATATATGACTTTTTAGTCACATGTCCGACAGGATTAGAGTTTGAATTTTATAGCACAGTCAAAATTTCATTTTGCCACTCACATTTTAAATATTCACCATGAATTAGATTCAAATTAAATGAATACACTTAACAGAAACAGCTTTGAAAATCGCTAGATAATTGGAAATGACAGTTAATGCAGTAACAGGTTTCCAGAACCATTTAAATAAGTTACATGAATGTATTTCCCGTAGTGGCTGTAAGTTGATTCGCATCGATATCATATGAATCTAGGAAAACAGAAGTGGAGTCCACTCACTTCTATACGCCAAAGAGTATCTGTGTATCTAGACAGTTCCGCTAATAATCCGTTCGTTGAGAATTCAGACAGAATTTCTGAGTTTTATCATCTAATGAAACGAAATATATTTAGGTCAGTGACCAATTTGGACAAACTTAAGAAATGGTTAAATTAAGTCCCTTAAAAAAAATTATAATGCGTTGAGCTATTACAAGTGAGTTCCCATCATTTGAACTCATGTTCGAATTTCTTCCATTGTCATTAGTATTCTGTCAAATGAGGAAAAACAGAAACTATTATTTAATCAGGGAATATTAATAGGCTTATATTTTATGTTTACTGTAAGTAGTAAATAAATTACGATTAGTATTATCTCACAACTTTCATCCGTACACACTAGCCTAAAAAGTAGATTTGTGGTCTGCCTAAATTTCGACTCTGCAGATATATGCTGAGCTATTAGAGTGATAATATAAACTATAAATTGCGATTTCGATACAGCTTAAGGGTCAGTCAGTTCAAAGTGATATATCTCGCCGAAATCAGCATTCTGCTGGATAAAACCACCAGCCTTGTTGCGAATGGCAAGGGATAAATTTTGTTCTCGGGGTCGTAATAAAGGATCCAAGTTTCATCACGTTTAACGATCTGTTTGAAGAAGACTTTACCTACTTAATTAAAACGTTTAAGGAGTTCCACAGAAAATCGAATTATTTCAGCTTTCATTTAATCAGACAGCACTCTGTTTAAAGTGAACGTCTGAGCACTCCATTATATCGACGTGAACCGATAACGAATTGAAAGTTCAAAATCACGATAGTGGGGAGAGAAACATCGAAATGATTTAGTTGAATTGTGTGTAATGTAACTGAAACTATTACACTGAAATCAAAACTTTCAAATGATTCCAGGTAAATTTATTGGTTCTGAATTTTTCAGAGCACACAATAGTAGGCTGATTGAAGTGGTCAATTCATAAAACAGATCGCAATGTTTGTGCTGAGCTTTTGTAAAACGTGTCCGAGCGCCATTCTGCCGGATAAAGCAAATGTCCCTTTTATTACCATCTTCCGACGGAACAGTGCACAGCCGTAAACAACAAGGATTCACTTTATTACACTTTTCTCTCAGCAAGCATCCCTAAAGCAGTCCCAGGAACGTATTCTGCTCCTTGGATACATTCATAGGGATCCTCGGCAATATATGGCGCACATGTATTAATGTTCCTTGGGCTAGTTAATGACCTGTGGCATATTTAATTCTAACTTGACTTTTCGAGTCAGTCCTTCACAAATTTCTCCCGCCGCAAGACAGTCAAACAAGAAGAGGAGTGGAAAGAAGAGTTATAAACTCGGCGATAAGTATCAGCGCTGGAGCAGTTCAATTGTACGAAGAAATTGAACCACACGAGGCGGCTTACATCTATAGAGTGCAGAACAAAAGTGTGTCCTCTTTGTTCAAAGTGTACACGCATAAAGAGAAATTCAGAAAATGTAAAACTGATGTAAATCTTTATTAATGTGTTAAATTATTTTAAAAGTATGTCAACCAATGGGATAGTATATGTAAGTACTTATGACAGGTTTTTGACACAACCTTCAAGAAAAACATAGGTTGCTGTCAGCATGTCAGACGCCAGGGACATTTGGGGTAATCTGATGCAACATATCAAAATGATAGCATGATATAATTACTTTATTAGTTTAATAACAGACATGATTTGTTTAGTTTAATTTGTGGCACATAGGGCACCTTTATGTGAGGCTGATGACCACAATAGTAAGTGTTTTGGCCTGAGAGGTTGTAGTTTCGACCACCAGCCTACCGATCGATTTTGTTTTTCAATTGGTTTCCAAAAACACTTCAGGCCGATGCCAGATTGATTTTTTCAAAAACTGCACCCTAAATCATTTCCACCCCTTGCTCTCAAA
>JARYHS010006419.1:0-20811 GCA_031002005.1 Vandiemenella viatica
GTGCTCTCTCACAAAACACATTTTCACCCCATTTCAGCTGTTGCAGCGCCATTATATGTTTGTTCATATTGCTCTAAAGTATTTAAAGATTCGACAAAACTCCAATTTCATAATTATACCAGCAGAACATCACGAAGAAGGTAAGATGATTCCTTATTTTGTATTGATACTGCATTTATTTGTAAGATTTATTTCTTATTATTTGAAAATTGACCGTGATACTGAATATATGTCTGCTTAGTATTCTTGACTTTAATCAACTGAGAGTTACTGTTTGATTGTATAGCTAACATAGCTGCAGTCGACTGTGTAGTTTATGGTTTAAGTCTTAAGAGGGTTCTAATAATACCGGGTGTTTTAAATGATTATCGTGGTTTTAATGCTTTGTAGTATGATTACATAAAATATTAAATTATAATTAATACATGAAATATTAATTCAATCTTCTCTTTGTTGGTACCTGTGTGCATGAACATGCAATGTTTCCTCTGTCACCCGTTATGAAGTGCTATTAGCAACAATGGCGATTAGCGAGCAGAAAGCTTTTTGTGCTCTGCAGTTTGCAAAGACTGAATACTGCAATGTGCATTCTGGATTACGTTCAAATGTGATCCCTCAAGTGATAATATCCATAGATGGTATCTTCAGTTTGAAAATACCAGCTGCCTTTGCAAAGGCAAGAGTATGGGATGACCAAGGGTTAGTGAAGAGTGTATTGAGCGAGTGAATCTTTCATGTGTAGCCCGAAGAAATCAGTTCGGAAGGCTGATTCTGAATTAACAATTCCGGCGAGGACTGTTTGGAAAGTTTTACAGAAATGCTTATAACTACGCCTTATTGTTTGCAGTTGTTATAGGCTGTAAAGCCTACAGACCATGGTTTACATGCCGACTTTGCACATGAAATTTTGTTGCACAATGATGAAGATTTTTCTGGATCATGTTGTTTTCAGAGATGGATCGATATTTCACCTCAGTGGACTTGTGAACATTCATAATCTGCATCTTGGGCTCAGAAAATACTTACGAGATGGTAAAATTTCAATGACACTCCCCTAAACTGAATTTTTTTTGTGCCATATCTCGGCAGAATGTGTATGGGCCTTTTTTCTGTGGAGAAACAACTGTAACTGTTACTTCCCTACCTTGATGCTCTACAGCTATGGCTATTTCCCCAATTGGTAGAGATGAACCAAATATTTCATTTGGCAGCAAGATGGTGCACCACCTCAGTAGCATAACGATGTACACGATTAGTTGAATGTCCTTGACCACTGGATTAGCCGCAAAGGGCCCAAAGACAGAGCTTGTTTCGCATAGCCTCCACGCTCTCCCAGTCTGACGCCATGTGATTTCTACCTGTGGGGGTTTATAAAGGGTAGTGTGTATTTGCCTTCACTACCTGTCAACGTTTGAAGCTATAACTGTTCGAGTTGATCTTTTATTTCATGTATTAATTATAATTTTAAAATTTATACAATAAATATTACAATGCATTAAAACCCCTATATTCATTTAGAAACCTCTTGTTCAATACTAGCTGTGTTTGGTAACTGTATACTCTCGACTCAGTGTCTGTACACGGATGTCTAAACGAACATCTTCTGTGTGCTCGCTGACCACTTCTTATATCTGAGACGGCGGTACTACTACTACAGACAGTACTTGTCCACAAGGATACAGTGGGAAATGTGTGGGAACATGGTTAGAAGTTCAAGCCTTGTTTAAACATTGGTTTATTACAATTATTAATGATAATGCTGAAATTTACAGAAAATATTGCAACTATAATATCAAGTACCATCATTCTGGTCTTGCAAACGAAGATGTTAATAATTTGTTATCACCAAACGATATAATATTATGAACCAAATCTTAATCTTGCAACGAAAATATGAATATCTTGTTATCACAAAATGATATTATGGACCAAGCCTTGGTTTTGCAAATGAAGATAAGAATAATCTGTTATTACAAAATTATATATTACGACCAAACCTTGGTCTGCAACTCATATCTTGAACAACCCTATAATTACTAACAATCCTACTTATACCAATTATAGAAAATAACCTGACTGGCTCTTAATAATCTACTAGGCAATACAATTTTATATTTGAGCCAGACTGCTAACGACGAGGGGGAACACAAAAGAGGAAACAATCGCGAGCGGAAGAGAAGAGAAGGTCAAAGATACTACAAGAGCCGAGCACGGCTCATATCCTATCACAAACATGCATTAATTCGGAATCTAAAGCCTTCTCTTGGCAATTTACGACCCTTACATCACGCAAATGCAAAGGACCAGAAAATAGGCTGTCCACCCAAATGCCTTCTTTGGACAAAGACAGTTTGAACAGAAAATTCATATAAACATTAGTTTTATCCTCGCAGTCTTATATCTACTCTTGGCTGCTCCAAATGTTATGCATTGTGCTGCTACAGATGATTATCAACATAAATGAAGGGAACACAGTGGTTTTTTGGATGCTGATTGTTAGTTAAGATGTTGAAAAATCTGGAGGAGGTACACTGCCTGAGGAGGGCCAATCTTGTGCTATGTTGACAACTTCTCGAGTCTGGAACCTGAATTGCCTATTGTGGGAGAGTTCATTTGTTTGGTAATTTTGTGTACATGTCAAAATAAGGAATGTCCAGTTTCCACAGGATCTTTTAAGTAATTTTATTTTAATATCTAAAAATAGTGCTTTGGTGTCTCCTTGAAATATTGTGTCATCGTAAAATTCCTTACTTTCCTTACTTCATCACTAATAGAATTCATCCAAAGTTATTGATATTTTATGAGCCTATTCCTTCGCTTTCAATATTGAATAAATGGGCAGTTGAAAAAATGGAAAAATCTACATGAATGCCTAACCAACAAGCACAGATAAATACTTCAAGAAAGTGAAACAATATTTTATTGTACTATTGGCAATTAATGTTGTTTCCAATAGCTAAGTTGATAGGCATATGAGGAAGAAGGGTATGGTACATTTTACATTAAACCAAGAAAACTTATTGCAAAATTGGATGCCAAATTTGTTAAATTGAGCAAATACAAATTTGAAAACGAAGTTCCGTTATAACGAGGATCTTATCAATTAAGTATTCCATTTTTTTTTCTTTTCCTGTGGTACTGATGATTTCCACCACTGAGCACCAGAAATGAAACACTTTTGAACACAGGGCTTTGAAGGTTATTAGCAAATCTTTTTACCACTTGCAGTGCCTCTATAGAAAGTGTAGTAATGTTTGGTTATGACTAAAGACTTTTTTATGTGATTGAATTTGGTAGTGAAATAGTTGAATTTTAAAACCAGAGCACATAATCTGTTGAAGTGCACTAAACGAAAATTGATTAATAATGAACATTTATGGTACATCATAGATTACACCATATTTAGGTGATCATATTAAACTTGCATGTTGATTGGAAACCAGTTGATGTACAGTATAAAAAGGTGTAATCGATTGCATTTGTTTGAATGGTTATTGCTGGTATTTTTTTGAATCAGAGAATTATTTGTATTGATTGTCTTGAAAATCTGAAAACTGCTGGCACAAAGTTCACAATTTTTAGAACCAAGTGAATAAAAAATATCTTCAGCAAATGATGATAAAGAATCATCTCTGTCAGACACCTACATTACGAAGGTACATAAACAATGGAGAAACTGAGAGAAGCATATTATGAATTTACTAATATATTCCATTTATTGCTTTCAATGCAAAACTTATGTATGAGGTTTGTGAGAAAAGTAATGAGACCTTTTTACTTACTAAAGTTTTTTTTTCCAAAGTAGTTCTCTTGGGCAGCTATACACCGGCGGAGTCGTTTCCACTCTTGCTAGTAGCGCTATAAGGCTTCAACTGGTAGGGCTGTTAACTGATCGGTCGCAGACATTTGCATGTTCTGGTGAGTTCCAAAATGACTTCCTATTAAGACGTGTTTCAATTGCGCAAAAAGGAAAAAGTCACAAGGACTTAAATCAGGTGAGTAGGGGGGTTGAGTAGCAACTGGAAAGTGTTTTGAGGAAAATGATAGAACAAGCTGTGTGACATGGGGCATTGTCATGATGAAGCATCCACTTGTCTGCAATGTTTGGTCTCATACAAATCTCTCCAGATCGTTTAAAGGACACCTTTGTAAAACACCTGGTTGACAGTTTGTCCGGGAGGAACAAATTCTTTATGCACCATACTCCTAACATCAAAAAACCAAATCAGCATTGTTTTTGGATCTTTGATTTGCTCATTTGATATTTTTTCGGTCAAGGAGATGAGGGAGTGTGCAATTCTTTGTTTTGTTATAGGATCGTACTCGAATATCCAGGATTCATCACCTGTGATCACATGTTTGACGAATTCTTGGTCATTGTTTATCCTCTTAAGAAAATCAACTCACTTGTTTCTTCGATTGTCCTTCCATTCAGTTGTGAGGTTTCTGGCACCATTTTGGCACAAACCTTTTGCATGTTCAAATTGTCTGTCAAAGTGTGATGTATGGTGAATGTGTTTATTTTAACTGTTCATTCGTCATCCTTATTGTTAAATGACGGTCAGATCACAAGAGCCTTCACATGCTCAACTTTTTTGTCAGTTGTTGAGCTTATGGTTCTGCCTGAGCGAGGTTTATCTTCAATATGTTCTCGGCCTTCCAAAAATGATTTGTGCCAGCGGAAAACTTGTGCTCTTGGTAAGCAATGTTCCCCATAGAGCTGTTTCAACTTTTTAAAGGTCACACCCGCGGATTCTCCAAGCTTAACACAAAACTTAAATGCACAACATTGCTCTAAATTCCAATGTTCCATTTCTGTAACACACAGAGACACATCTTCACTGATGGTCCTGTCAAAACTAATGTGTTGGCTTAATGGAGTTGAAACTCAGACTGAGCATGTAAAAGGGATGAGCAAATATAGCACAAACTGGCAGACACAGTTTGCCAGATCGCTCACAGTTTACCAATCTTATTACTTTTCACACATATCTCGCATAAATGGAAAATATTACAAATAAATCAAATGATAGCTGACATAGATTGATTTTTCAGACCAACTAGAATCAAATAAGGAACTCAATACATTCTTTGGAAGTTTGTTGGACATATTATATTAACTATAGTTGGGCTGTGTAGAAAGTTAATGTTTTTTACTAAACATTTCTTTCCCTTTATGCCTGATAAATTTCACCTTACCATCGAATGCATTGCTTTTTAATTTTTATATAGAAATTGGAATTGATTTTGATACTTTCTTATAGAAAATCAAATCGCCAAAAGTAGAAGCATTTTCTTTCTGGCGCCATCTTCCTAGAGTGTTGGCGACCATCCTGGAATACTTCTAAATATTATCTGTTAATAAGCATTCACTGTTGTAGCTGTTAAGCCACAGAGAGATGCTCTCCATATAAGAATCTACTTTTTCGTTTCTATATCTATATAAGCTGAATACCATGTTTTTTGAAGATTGATGCAAGTTCATTTTTTACTTCTAATTTTTTTACTAATTTCTTTATTTAGCAAACAAGTGCTTTTCAGTTGTGCATTAAGATCACAGTGTTAACTGCCGAGAATATGTTGTTTAGGGCTTAACAGTTTATCTTGGTAGGTATTCTGTAAAATGTCTTGATAATATCTGTTGCTTCATTTGTTCTCCAACTCTGATTTGTGAGTGATTCCAGTTCAGCTCTCTTATAATGTCGATGTATTTATTTACTCTCAAGAGCTAAGTATTTCGATTAATTAAGGTGGATACCTTTCTTAATACTGCAAAATGCCTTTACATATTTAACATTCAGTAAAAATCCATAAACTCAATATCTCTATTTACTGGGATGTTATACCTTTTTACTAAAAAAAATCACCATTTTGTGAAATTAATGACAGTGGGAACTAAACCAATATTTCATATTTGTATTGTGGTATCCACTGTTTCATTTAATAATAAAAGAATTCTGGATAGATAAGCAGTCATTTAACTCCAAATATAATATTATTGGTCTATTGAGCAATTAAAATCTTTTAACTAATTGATTTTGGAGTTTCAGGGACCAAAAAATCAATATTATTTGTGCCTTTAATTTTTTTTATAAATAGGCAGTATTTTACACTATTAGCAACTAAGTGAGTAAATTTTAAAATCAGTAGTTGATAATACTAGTGTCTACTTTATAAAATACAGAAGCATTTTTCAACATTTTTCATAGAGTATATAGATATTGATTTTTACTATAAATCACATTTTTGGTCAGTCAGGGCTCTACAGTCTGCAAATGTATTGGGCTTAGTGGGAGCACATTTTGCTACTTACGTAGTGTACTATTATATAGAATGTTGCAGTATATGCTAAAAAATTTAGTCTACTAGTTTTAAAACTGAAAATATATCTATGAATTATCGCTAAATATACTTCGCCAGAGTAAAAAATGGTCACCACATAATAACATACAAGTTTTTCTGTGTCTAGGCATTCCTGTGACAGCAAAATTAGCAGTTACACTTGTGGGCAGCAACTTTATACTGATGATCTTCAAACCAATGGTCTAGAGGAGAAGCCAGTCACTTCCAACATTTACAGCAATAGGGATTCATTTGGGTCACAGCAATATTCGTGTAAAATTTGTGGAAAATCATTTACAGATTATTCCACACTTACAAAGCACAAGAGGTTTAATTCCAGTGAATGCCAATTTTCTAATAACATATGTTCAAAATCTTTACATCATCTAGAAACCTTAAACACCATCAGCGAATTCATACTAGCGACTGCTCGTATTCTTGTGATTTTTGTGGAAAATCATTTACAGTGTCCTAGCAGACTTAAACGTCATCAGCTGATTCATTCTGGAGAAGCGCCCGTTTTCTTGTGATTTTTGTGGAAAATCATTTAGAGAGATTGACAGCCTTAAACGTCATCAGCTGATTCATTCTGGAGAACGCCAGTTTTATTGTGATTTTTGTGGAAAATCATTTACAAACGATAGAAACTGTAAACGTCATCAGCGGATACATACTAGTAAACGTCCGTTTTATTGTGTTGTTTGTGAAAAAAATCATTTGCAGAGTTTGAAGATCTTGAAAGTCATCAGCGGTTTCATTCTGGTGAACGCCGGTTCCTTGTGGTGTTTGTGGAATTTTTTTTACACAATTTGGGAGATTTAAACGTCATCAGTTAATACATTCTGGGCAACTGCCTTTTTCTTGTGATATTTGTGGAAAATCTTTTACAAGTAATTCTTATCTTAGAAACCACAAGTTTTCTCATTCCAGCGAACGCTCATTCTCTTGTGAAACTTGTGGAAAATCATTTAAACATTCCCCAGACCTTAAAACTCATCAGCGGATTCATTCTGGAGAACTGCCTTTTTCTTGTGATATTTGTGGAAAATCTTTTACAAGTAATTCTAATCTTAGACATCACAAGATTTCTCATTCCAGCGAACGCTCATTCTCTTGTAAAAACTTGTGGAAAATCATTTAAACATTCCCCACACCTTAAAACTCATCAGCGGATTCATTCTGGTGAACGCCCGTTTTCTTGTGATATTTGCGGAAAAAGTTTTATGTGGTCTGGTGATCGCACTAGGCATCAGTTAAGTCATTCAGATGAACGGCCATTTACTTGTGAAGTTTGTGGAAAATCGTTCCCAGAAAATGGATTACTTAAGAAGCATTTACGTGTCCATTTTGGTGAACGCCAGTTTTCTTGTGATGTGTGCGGAAAATGTTTTTTGCTGGCAGGAGATTACAGAAGGCATCAGGTAACTCATTCAAATGAACGCCCGTTTATTTGTGAAGTTTGTGGAAAATCATTTAGACACGCCAGTAATCTCAAACGTCATCTGCGTATTCATTAAGATGAATGTCCATTATCCTTACGATTGTGTATAATCATTTATCATATATGTAAGACCTAAAACGCTTCAACTATATTATTTAGGTGATGATCCATTTTATTGTGATTTATTCGGAAATTTTTTTGTGGTCTGTGGATAATATACTGCTGTAAATTGAAATCCCAAATCCCAGCTGGAGATCGATAAATAAATGCAATTTATTCCTATGTATCCCTATAAGAAGAAATCATTAAAATTTGAATGATTTGCATATAATAGTATGAGAATTATGGTCTTTTATTAAACAAAATTGCTATTTTTTTAGCACACTGCTTACTTACAATTAAATCTGAAGCCTGATCCATTTCAATGTGTTATCACTCTACTGGTTGTGATCCTGTAGCTATATTTAAAGTTTCCTTAAAATCTACGATCCATATTCAGGATATGGGATTTTAACTTCTGTTAATATACTTTACAAATTCTGATACTCCTAAACAGTTTAATATCATTTGTTCTGAAGAACCTCCTTCTTCCTGTATAATTTTTGGATATTTTCAAAGTTTGAGGTATTTAAAAATCTATTAATTGAAATTCAAAATTCATATCTCATTCTAAAATAAGCTTATTATTTATAAAAAGGTTGTGTCTAAATATAATCAAACAATTGGATATATCTATGATTTCTCTGATGGTTGGTTTCAGAGTCTGATTGCAGTGTTCCTTAATATTTTTTTATATTTTACTTTGGTCCCGTTTCAGCTTCTCACGGTAAATTTTAAGCTCAAATGCCTTAAAGAGAATCAAATGTATGGTATATTCTGTTGTTTTTTTTAAATTTTTATGGGCTTACTCTTTCTTTTTTAACCTTTGGACAAATGGCTTATTGATACAAAACTTATGTGACATACCCACCTTATTGGTAGAATCATGCAATATTGTTACATAAATTTGCTTTTTTCTGGTAATTTCTATCATTATCTTTCAACTGTTAATATAAGATATATTTTAATTTTATGTTAGTGTGTTGAGAGAAATTTCAGAGTAGAAAAGTAGGGTCAGTTATATTATTTGATATTTTATGACCATAGCAGAATGATCATTAACGATTTTTTACACCATTTGAATAAATGTACGAGCAGTGTATAATGTTTTGTTTTCACTGGTAACCAAATAAATATTTTTTTCCAATATTATAACAGGAAACCTTACCTTTATCACCTGCTCTGGGTCAGATCCAATTGTAACATGCTAATTGGTAGGCTGTATAATATTGATAGAACCAATTGTATTAATGTCTGAGCTCTTTTGTCAGGTATTAGAAATCTTTCTAAAATAATTTAATTATGATTAATAAAGAAAGAATATGTACCTTTATAACTACTTAACATTTATTAAATCAGGTAATATCTGATTTTCATTTTAAATTTTAAGAATATTAATTTACTGTTGTTATAATTTCAAACATATTACTTTTATATTTTATTTGTGATAATGTTAATTTGATTGCCTTTTGTCTTCTGATTCTTGTAAGCCTATATGGGCAGTGTCAATTGTTTATAAGTTTTTAATGTATTGTTTGTAACTGTAAGGTTTTGGGAAATTTGAAATAAATATTATCTACAACCTGTAGGCGAAATATTTTCTGAGTAGTGAACCAGCATCCCATTTTAATTATCTTACCTCTAGCAATCTCCTGCTGTTCATCAGATATGCTGAGAGGTCATCCAGATAATTTCCTTAAGAGAGATTGTGTCTACTGATTCGTTATAGTGGATCTTCATCAAATCATTGTGCACATGTTATAAGGAAATGTTATTAGTAGTTTATATCTGTGTCAGCAATAATTATCTCATTTTGAGTCTTATGTTTGCTTCAAGAATGTTCTGCTAGGCTTTCAGAAATGTATTATGTATGCTGTAATTAAAAATACTGCTTAGCTTCAAATATTTAATCTTCACTACGGTCGAAGTATAATCTATATAAACATTTCTCAGGAAACAAACTGAATAATATTATTATTGCTGTGAATCACAACAATAATATCACTTAGTTTCTTTCAAGAGAAACGTTTATAAATATACAATAAGAAAAACTGCATTAATTTATAATCTGTATTATTATTATTTATGTCATATTGCTTAAATCTTCTCTTCTGACTCTCTACTTTTATTATAATAATTTGATTCTTATATAATTTATATTCTTCTATCTCAATGTTTTAGGCCTGACTTCTTTAAAATTTTGAGCATCTTGTCGTACCTAACAGTTATCAAAAGTTTTTTCTAAATCACCAAACGCAATAAAAGTATCTTTGTTTTTCTTGATACGCCCTTCAAGTATGAAAATACTAATTATTTTCTCTTAAAATGTGATGATTACATTTTCATGAAATTGGTGAAATTTCAGTCCCAGGACATACAATAGGTGATAATGTAGTACTGAGAAGTAGTGTTACACTATTCCAATGAAGTACCTCTTGCCTCTGATGACATGGGGAGGATCAAAATTACACTGAAAAAAAATCATTAGTGATTGTTATTGTGAAAGGTGAATTCATGCTGTTCTACTTGATCAGGAAGACAAAGGAAAAAGAATGTAAAATAAAAGTTATTTCATTAATGATCAGTATGACATTTGGCCCGCCACAGAATGTAAGTGGATAACATCATTCCCTTTGATGACATCAAATAGTCAACAGCTGTCAAACTATTTATACAAATATTTTCTAACACAAAAATTACCTTGGCAATGGAAATAATGTGTGAAGAACATTGAATTAAACAATGTTAATTAGTTTAATTGCTAAGGAGCGCATGATAAGGTGGTAATTTCCTTGTACACAAACACACACATTTTCCCTCCTTTCTTGTATTCACCAACTTTTGTCCTCTACAAATTACACCTTAAAATTCTTTAAATATTATTGCTAAATCATTCATCATTTCTTTAAGTAACTTATTCAAATCCATGACCTCTTACATACAAAAGAAAATCTTCCCACATCCTTGTGCCTGAAATCGTGTACCAGCTTGTGGTAATGGTTACCTTTGCCCTTCCATGCATTACTTTTAATTATTACACCAATATCTTCGAACACATCACTACCGATATGTGCCTTCTACACTCCCATGGCAGTCTTCATCCTCCTCCTGTCAAATGAATCTCATTCTAGCTCTTTTATTATATCTATTACTGATTAAGTTCTGCGTTAATTTCGAGAGACAAAACTATCACAGTCCTTTTTTGCACTCATTCTTAGTCCAATTTTGGATACCCAGAGTGTGGGTCCCATACTACACCACCAATTCAAGAAATGGTCTGACCAACATTTTGTAATCCAATTCCTTCACTTATCTGGTACTTTCCCTCATCACTACAACAAGTGCAATATTTTGAAACATTTTCCTGCTACATAGCAAATGTCTCCTGCCCAGTTGAGTTTGTTATCAAATGTTGTGCTATGATAGTTTCTTGATGTAGTGAAACTCCACGAGATTTCTGTATGGTTGTTTGAAGGAATAGATAGTGACGCGCCGCGTGGTGACAGCCGCTGCGCTCTCTCCGAGGTGTCGGCTGCTGCTGCGGTCCTCAGTAAATGGGACGAGCGGAAAATCTGTAACGAAATTCGACGGGAAGTTACACTCAGATAATTTAAACAACTGAATAATATAAAATACAAACTGTAAAAGCTTGGGAAAGCGGGAGGATGTGTCCTAGCCGGCCTCTGCAGCGTGATGGCTAATGTAGCCCGATTGTCTTGAGTTGCATGTATCGCCGGCTTAACTTCCGGCCATGGGCAAGGGTGGTTTTAATTAAATGTCTTCATCTTATTATGCAGACTATTAAATAAATAGACCGCTCCAAAAACACGTGTATATCACACACAAAAATCGTGCTGGCTGCGCTGTCTTGGGCCAAAAGTCATTTACGTTCCTCCTATTTCTGCATAATTACAATAAAAAATATGCTTCCTGTCGAAAAGCTTTACATTTAAAAAATTGTATATAAAAGCTCAAGAAATTTGCTTTTGCCAATCAATATTTAGTATTTATAAAAAATCTTCTTTAGGAACAGTTATATTGCCACAAAATTTTATTTATAACTTGTAATGCTGAAATAAATTGGAATTGGCTTTTAATAGCATTTTTTTAATTTTTTTAAGTAATTGTTTACTACCTATAAATAAAATAAACAGCCATTTTTGATATGTTTCCTTCAGTCACTCTACGGCAGCCATCTTGCTAGGCTAGTGCCATATGTTGGGCTTAAGGCCAGTCTAGACGTGACTTCTTGACGGACCTTTTACTTGAATATGCAAAGCATATCAGACAAAACATTGCGTGTGTACAGCAAACCGGACGTTTTGCTTGAAATGAATGAAGATGGACGATTTCCAGAATATGGATCAGCGGGAGCATTGTTTTCGGTCTTGACTGACGTTTTCCCTTCAGTCTTTAATCATCTCTCAGCTTGTGAGATGTTATAATAACTATTATTTTGTTTTTCTTTTCGAAAACATTTTACGCTGTGGTCTTTTAGAATCCAGGACAGTGTTTTGTTTACCGAATTCATTGAGTTGTATCCTAGTTATCCTTGTATGTGGCAAGTTAAAGTCAAGCGACCGAGACGAGAAAATTAAGCATATGCTTTGGTTGATAAAATTATCTAAATGTAACTTGGAGATACAAAGGAAATGATTGTGAAAAAAATAATCAGTTCTTTTGGTTCAGTGTTTCTTAAAAGGTTGCTAAAAATTAAGCAGTTGGCACGTTTTGGTGCTGTTGCCGATGATATTTACAAACCTTCTCTGTGGAATTTCGACCTTCTTTTATTCTTAAGTTATAAAGACACCCCAAGGGAAACAATTATCAAAAAGAGGATGATTCAGAAGTTAAAGTAAGTTGTTAACCACTGCAAATTAACAGAACTACGGTATATATAGAAATATATATATAAAACTAGATTTATTTAATAGCTAGATAGTAGTAGTGCTAAATATAAATGAATTACTCATTGTCTTCAAAATTATTTTATTTTAACAAAGCCTCCTAAAAGAGTTACGGCGTTGTCCTGCCAATTTCATGATCCTTGGTTATTAAAGGACATCTTGAATGTATCCCTTACACGTTTCGTAACTTTCAGAACAAGTCCACGTCTTCATTACAGAATATTGTGTATATTTCGTGGTTTCAACGTTTCGTATATAACTCCACAAGATTCCGGTATAAGGCAGTTAAGAGATTGTTGCGATTTTACAGCTGTGAACTCAGATCTTGTGATTGTTTCGAAATTACAGTTGTGAACTCTAGATCTTCAGAGCTTCTACTTGTTACTAGAAATCTTAGCATAGCAGTCAGTCTCTCAATGAGTAGATTCTCCTTTCACAGCAGTGTCTGGTTTTAGTTTTTTAGATTATTACAAATGAGGATTCTTAACTATTCGTAAATAATTACGTCAGTCTTCAAGTTCATGAGTTAATTTCCGAAGCAATTTCAGTTGAAAGATACTTTACTTCTTTAGCAACCACCTTCTAGACCATTCTTACTCTTACGCAACACACATAATGAAATAACCACTAAAAGTAATGCTTCACTCATTATTCCAGTAGAACTGAGCTAAAGAAGGAAGTCAAAAAACGTAAGCGTGTGGACGCAAGTTTTTGGTCAGTTTTGTCTTTCCTGATCTAGTAAAACGTCAGTCAAGAGGTATGTGTAGACTGGCCTTATGGTTGAATGAGGCGTCATATTGTTGAGTGGGCAGGTTTGCTGTAAGAAAAACAGAAATAATAATAATAATTATAATTATCAGGGGTTGAACACTCAGTGCATGCAAGATTTGTTATGCGCATTGCTGTCGTCGTATGAGATACTCGATGTTAGAATCCCACCTTAAACTGACAAGAGGTGGAATGTGCGGCAAATTAAAACTCTCACTTAACAGTCAAGGACTCCCGGCTATCAACACTATTCACGTTTAACGATTTTTGTGTTGGTTGAATTAAAAATAATAATATTAATTTGTGCCAATGGTTGGTGTGACTTCTTGTTTACGTAATTAACTGGCGATTTTTTAGTTAGTTTTGTTTTAAATCCGTTGTAAATAAAATTACAATAAACAATGGCAGTAAGTACAAAGAAAATGTTAGTTTCTTATTGCATTTCTCCATAAAACTAGTCAAGTATATTTAGTGTAACGTGGATAACCATACTGTGTATAAAGCATCATGGTTTATTTTTGGTCCCTGTATTCTATCCTAGACAAGGGAGTTGTTTGGAGAAAAGTGATGGAGGAATAATCTTGGAATGACCACCGGACTTGGATGAGGCGGTTGTGCAGGACGTCCCGCAAAGTGGAAACGTATAGTAGAGGAGAAGGTCCAAAGACGGGCTAGGGTCTAAATACGGGCTACTTGCTGAAAGTGGGGGAAGGGGGTTGTGCTCAGGCATGAGAATGGCACCAAAAGGAACATCAAATAGCAGGTAAAGAGTAGTGAGCAAATGATCTTGGCCCGTGACACACGTGCGTTGGCGCGCACATTACTTTATCGGAAAACTTTTCAAAGTATTACAACATTAATTTATCTCTTTCTTACTCACTCAGTAAATTAAATGGCTTTCATCCCATCTCAAAGTACATGACCTGAGATTCATGCAGGACACCTATCCCGTGCGATTTGTTTGTTTCGTAAAGGCTGCTGTGACCATCAACTTGAAGTACCGCATGGTCTAAAAACGGGCTACTATTGGTGGTCCAATAACGGGCTAGCTCTTGACTGGAAAACGTTAAGATTTCAGCACCCTGGAACAACTACCAACTACTCAAACTTCAAAGTCCAAAAGGGTTAATCCATTTGATGTACCTTTGATCCCCATCATTGAAAAGAAAAAGCAATTGTGGACGCAAGTGTGCCAAGACTAGCATCATAACTAGATCTCCTTACAGCGAGTGATTGAAGAAAAGTGTAAACAGTACAGCCTTGAACAATTGTCAGACGACTGTGAAAGTGTAATCAGTTGCCTCTGCAAAGAAAATGAATTCAGAATTGCCAAGCCAAACCAAAAAGCCCATTAGGTAAGCTCAGCGAAGAGTTGGACTCGGAAGACCCGCCTACTGATGACGACATTGACGATGACGATGTGGTATAAACGTGGTGACGACAATGAAGCATGCAGTTTCAGTGATGGACTCTTTTCAGATGATGTCAAATTCGAATTGTGGATTCAGTTCTACAAGTGTGAAGGTTGGGCAGAGACAGAATATTTTTTGAATGGAAATGAAATATATCTGTAACTTCTGCTAGTAAAAAAATAAATAAATAAAAGGCAATGAGGAGATTATAAAATGTCAAGATAATAAAGTTTTTGAACAAAATTTGATTTTCTTTAATTTATTAGGAGATAAATTTCCCTTTATACAAGTAGTCCGTATTTGAACCACCTCTTGAAAATCAGTCATTTTACATTTTTTTTAATACTTTGATTTTGGAAAATTAGAACGTTTTTAACCCTCATATCACCTTCATGATTGTTTATAGAAGCAAGTGACATCAAAATTATCCACATTGAGTGACCAGGAAAATCACAAGGACCACAATAAAATGGACCTTCTCCTCTAATAATAATAATCCTAACCACATACTATTATATACCTGGTAAAAGAAGCAAATCATGAAATGGAATTCTCGTGCACGTAATTAATTTCCTAACGACATACTGCAACACAGAAACGTACACTCTTGACTAAATTTTTTACTTGCCCCCCCCCCCCCCCGCCCCTGGGGAGAAAGTAAAATGTTACTGATCCAAGACACAAAACTTAAATAAATACTTGAAAAGACACGTGATAATTAAATGTTCAAATATAGTGGTTACAGGGGCGTAGCTACTATGGGGCTAGGCGGTGCAGTGCACCAGGGCCCTCACGCTCAGGGGGCCCCCAAGCATACCTCAAGGGGCCCCTAAGCGCACCTCTAGGGGCCCTCAAACGCAATTTAGAGGGCCCACGAGCCTTCATGGCAAACTGACGAACTTTTTTTTTTTTTTTTTTAGCTCTACCGTCGTCTAAGGGGCCCCTGAGAACACAGGAGCCCCTCACTAAGGGCCCTCGCTGCTCAGGGGGGCCCCCAACCACTGCTCAGGGGCCCCTAAAGAACAATTCAAGGGCCCCGATCCTCAGTTCAGGGGGCCTCTACCAGCAGACAAAGCAAAAAAAAAAAAAAAAAAGATTGCCCGTCTGGCCTGAGGGCCCAAAATAATTTTTTTGCACCGGGGCCCTTGTTGACCTAGCTACGCCACTGAGTGGTTACTGTTTCCTACTTGCCCCCCACCCCCTTTGCCGCCATTTGAGGATTCACCAAAAGAGTAATGAATGCAAAATGATGGAAGATAGAAAAAGGCCGCCCTTAAATTAATTTAAAATGAATTGTTCGTCTATCTAAACATCTAAATTTAGAATGTAACACCATTTATTGCAATTTCAAAGGAAACAAATCATTAATAGCTAGTTTCGTAAAGAAATAAGTATATAATTAAGTCGATAAATACTCAATTTTAAATTTACCTTTTTATATTTCATTATCTTTTTCCATAAACAAATACACCTCTTCCAAATATGTTGGTAGCCCTGGTAAGGGGACTGGCCAACTTTGAAGAAGTAGTAGTGCTAACAGCCTCCACAGAGCTCTGTAACTCTGTCTAGTTCTTTGTAGTCAGCCATTGTGTGGTTTGTTGTTGTGGAGAGCTGGTGTCTTGCCCGAGTTAACTGGTGAGTTAATATAATACTGTTGAAAGGCCTTCTCACTTGGTTTCGAGTAGTTGTCTCGTTATATTCTACGTGTGGACAAAGTTGTTTTAGCGTTACAGTATTGGTGTTTCTTATACTCTATATTCAGCAATAGTATTGTTTGAACTGCATGTAATAATTTATGTGACGCGTTGTAAGAAAGTTTAAAGCCTAAAGTTGTAAACTATTACAACAAGATAACTTTAGAATCAAACGGGAAAGTTTCCATGTTCATAAATCGTCTTGTTGGTTTCTTATTTATGCTGGTCTTTGAACGTTCTGTTTACCTTTACAGATAATTGTTCGTTCTATCCAAAGCAGTTTCATTGCAACAGAATTTTGTTTTCAATCTGCCACATTTGAACTCCGCGATTGTTGCAGGTGAAGACTTCTGTTATCAGTTCTTACGACTTCAATTGCTTATGCTATCGTTTGTGTCTGTAAATGGCTCTCTCCCACTGTGACTTTAATTTCTGATAGTAAGTTTCCACTGGATGAGAAATGCGTCTAGCAAGCTGGTTATTCTTTCTTTCTTTTTCTTTTTAATTTTGCTTATGACTTACGCATTGTCAACGTAAGGGTCATTAGAGGAGAGAAAGGGCAAGCAATGGGAGATGGCTTTATGGTGGAACCATGTTGGTATTCACATGGAGTGATTCCGGTAAACTATGGAAAACCAAAATCTGGATGGCTGGACGTGTATTGAAATCCCCCATCCTCCCGAATGTGAGACCTGTTTCATGCTGACGTTTTTGTGTGTGATTTGATCATTTGTAGAATGGGGAAAAGATTTCCACTCTTATAGCATTTGTATATTTTCTCTGATTTTCTTTTCCTCTGAATCATGTTTTCTTTTTTCTATAGTTTTAATTTCGAAAAATTTATTCGTATACAACGTATTAATATTTTCAAAATTCATTGATATGCTAGAACAGCTGTATTTGGAGTCACTGGAAGTATGGGGCGGATGAAGAGAGTGATGGGAGTGAGAAATTAGCTGGAACTCGATTTCAATACGAATGGAGTGGGAAAAGATTATTTTGTAGTTTAGGAAGTAAAATTCTGAGTCAAATGCTGAATAATTTACCACAAACACTGAAAATATATGAAATCAAAATTCTCAGAGGGTAAAAGTGGTGATATGGCACTCAAAATATTTTAGATTAAAAAGTAAAAATTGTGGTATTTGAGAGTAGGTGTTTTGTGTAATTGTTACCGCAGCATAAGCTCATTTGCAATTAAACTAATTAATTAATGTTTGGTTTGCATTTTTATGTTATTTTTATTATACTGGCTGCAGTGTATTCGAGATAATTTTTTCACTGTTATTGAGTCTCGTGGGGGGGGTGAGCATTCGGGCGGAGGTGGCTTCGAATCCCATTATTAGCCATCTACGTTTCGATTTTACGTCGCTTCCCTCAATGCTCCAGGCGAATGTCGGGATGGTTCCTTCAAAATGACATGATTGAATACTTTCCCGTTCGCTGGGGAGCGTCCATAAACCACGTAGCTTAGCGCGATGTTGGCCTCCTGTTAATACTTCTCCCCCCACGTAGCCCGTCGTGGCTTTTGCCTCTACCCCCGCTGCCCCCACACATATACGTTGCTTGTTTTCCTATTGATTCCAGAAGACATTTTGTACTGTTTTTCTCATGTGAGACTATCGTAAATTATATACGGAGATAATTAATGAGGGAAATAAATATTTACATGCTGTTGTGTGTGTGTGTCACATTTTAACTGTGACAAATGATATGAATGAAAAGCTATGTGGCCCGGTTCGGAACCCCCCCCCCCCTCCCCCACGTAGCCCAGCGTAGCTTTCCAGCTAACCCCTCTTTTTCCTAGACCGATGACGTAGTTTATGGACACACCCTTTCCCCCCAGGCCTTTTCCGCCTCTAATGAGGCAATTAACAATTCACTGTTCGGGAACTGAGAAATGGAAGACAGTAATGGTTTGGTAGGTTATCTTAGCTGCTGTCTGATGGAGTATTTATGCGTAGCAGTTATTAAATTTGACAGTGACGTACAGTTTCTCTGCAGCAGAACAAATTTTTCAATTTGTTTACTCTTTGTGGGAGAAGTTTTTATAAAGTCTTGCTTTGCAAGATTGTAGTATATTGTACAACAATAAATCTTCTCGTTATGTGCCCTCCAACAATCATTTTAGTGTAATCTTGGTTGTCGGGGTTGAACCGCGTCAATTTGTTGAAACTTATCGTTTCGGCCATCATTTCGTGGCCTTCTTCAGAGTACTGTCACGGCTGGAACTACCGCCGCCAGCGTGGGCAGTCCGATGCAGGCCCCCATCGGACCGGCCACGCTGGCGGCGGTAGTTTGAGTGACGTCACTCCAAACGGCCAGCGCGTTCTTCGGGAGCTATATATAGGCGGCAGCAGTTCCAGCCGTGACAGTACTCTGAAGAAGGCCACAAAATGATGGCCGAAACGTTAGGATTCAACAAATTGACGCGGTTCAACCCCGACAACCAAGATTACATCGACAACGACCGCGGAAGTCTGCGCTCCCAACATTTAAAGTGTTACTGTAATGTTGAATCGCGAATGTCTTCATACAAATGAGCATAAAAATGTAAATTTTCTTGAACATGAAAAACATTTTGTGGCTCTATAGTATCAAGTTAGGGAAAGTCCATAAACTACGTGGCTCAGTGTAGGGAGGAGGGGTTGGCTGGGAAACTACGCTGGACTACGTGGGAAGAGGGGGGTGTGGGGGTGATTCCAAGCCAGGCCACGTGGCTTTCCTTTCATAATATTTTTCACAGTTAAAATGAGGAACAGAACTCACAACAGCATGTGAATATTTATTTTCGTCATTTAATTATCTCCGTATGTAATTTTGCTAAAGTCTGACAAGAGAAAACAGTATAAAATGTTTTGGGGAATCAAAAGGGGTGAAAAGGTAAGTGCAACGTGCGTGTTGGGGGGGGGGGGGATGGAAGGTAGAGACAAAGCTACGTCGAGCTACGTGGGGGGGGGGGGGGGAGAGTATTTCGCAGGAGGCCAAAATGGAGGTACGTGGTTTATGGTCGCTCTATTAAGCCTGCCATACACACTCATGCTTGTCGATCGTTTTGCTTGTACAGTCTCAAGTTGTAATGCAAGTCGGAGTGTGTGTGCGGACAAGTCTAGCGACTTAATTGTTGTGTTCCGTCAATTGTTTGGCTTGAAGGCATGAGAGCGCTCTTGATTTTCCGTGCGTGTTCCTACATGCCGTCCAGCAAAACGGTGTGTGTGTGTGTGTGTGTGTGTGCGTACTTCCGTCTTGCATTACGTCTTCTTGGTAGAGAATGACTGATATTAGACTACTGTCGCGTGAATTTCTAACTGAATTTATGAAAATACATGTCTGTGGAAAATCAAAAGTAAAGATCATTTAAACAAATAGAAAAGAAGTGTTTCATATGATATTCTTATCAATAAATTGAAAGAAGTTGATGAGCACGCAAATAAAGAAACTGTTATTAAAAAAGTGAATTCATTAAGAACTTGTTTTCGGAAGGAACAGAAGAAATATAATGAATCGTGTAGATCTGGGTCTAGTATCGAAACAAAACATTAAAAAAGCCAAATTTGTGGTATTTTGACAAGTTGCTGTTTCTTACTGATCAAGAAAAGCTAAGACAGGGTCGCATAGACAACTTTGAAGAGACAACTGCGGGTTCAGTTAATGAGTTACGTAACAAATATAATTTTATTAGCAAACACAATTATGTACATAGTTACATTATACATATAAAAACTTAAATTATACTTGCTGAAGTTTTAGTACTATGAAAAGATCATAAAATGGTTTCTTTATTTTGAGAAGGTCAGGTATAGGTTTTAATTGGCATAAACCATGTTATCTTGATAATTAACCTCTCTTTCACCGTTAAAATATTCCAAAATTGATGTGACTAAATTGTGCTCGCTTCAATAAACCACTGTTTTGACCATTTCTGTTCCTTTTTTTCTTTCTAATTATCAGAACAATAGCCGCAGCAACAATTAATTTCTGCGCGTCAGCCATATTGACAATTAGCAACTGACAGCAAAATGAAGTAGTAGACGGAGTGTGTGTGGGCTCAGCTGAGTTCCTTCAAATGTTCCGACTTGCAATACATCTTGAGAATGTATAAGCAAAACGATCGACAAGCATGAGTGTATAAGCAAGGGCAGGGCGTG
>JARYHS010006421.1:0-20753 GCA_031002005.1 Vandiemenella viatica
TGTAAACACCATTCAAATCTCTAAACTTGGTCTGTCGAGAATGGATGATAAGCTGTGTATTTTCCCCGACGGGATAGAGACCCTACCTTGGGGGCACAGATCTGTATCTAGTTGAATGTCTGTATGATAGTCTATATAGTGTGAGAGTGGAGAGGAAATATACCATTTATCCGTGTATCTAATTTGTAAGTATGTATAGTGCACTAGTTAGGACGCTGCAAATATGTAAATATGCTGCTGTAAATATTTTTTGAAGACACTTAGAAAATACTTTGATTACTTTAATTTTGCAGTGCTCTGCTAATTAGATTCCATACCCCGAAAATAATCTTAAATCTTACATCTGTACATGCATGTATATTTTCCTGAGCGCTGTGCTCATTTTCATTGTGTAAATTAACGAACATTGTAAAAAAAATTGGCTGCTGGGGGTGCTACTGCTGTGCTGAAATCATATACATTGCTTTGTATTACAAAATTTTTGTAAAATATACTAAGAGTACAGAAAAAATCATGCTGTACATAGATTGTGACTCATTGGCTTTGTATTAACGTAATTGAGGAAAAGAAAAATCATTGTAAAATAGACTAAGTGTATAGAAGAAATTATTGCTGTGCATTGATTGTAAGTTTTCTGAGCTTGTCGGAGAACACATTGAAAGTGTGTACGTGATTGATAACAGTTCCTTCCGACTCACAAATTAGTCCCCTTTTTAAAGTTTATTTCGACCACCTAAGGTAAGGTCCATCAGACTTCGTTAATTAATTAATCTCGGCCGCCACCATTGGCTGGCTAGGGTACAAATCAATACGTATATAACAAAAAGTTTCTTCAAATAAATCCAGGTGTATGCAGAACGCAAGCCAAAGATTTATTCACAGTTTTTTACTGCACAAATGTACCCGGCCACCAATGGAAAAAAGTAATTAAAGCACATACAAGTAAAATTACTGGTAGTGACTATATAATCCGAAGATGCAAGTTCTCAAGAGTAAAAAGCAATACATTCAATCACTTTCACGTAGCTGTTCATACCAACACAATTCACCAATACTCCACCACGTAATATCGTAGTTTCCTTCTGTCAGTGAAACGTTTTCCGACGCGGTAGCCCGTAATTAGTAACTCACGGGACCTATACACTTCAATACAAATCATTTGTTAATTATTTTCGGCCACGACTTACACCGAGCTACAACAAGACCCAGAGGCATGATAACCACACGGCGTTCTCTTTCAGACTCAACACACTCTCTGCTCTACTAATCGATTGTCAGTCTCGCAAGTCACCGATGCACATAGCATTCGATAGTCGGCATAGAATAAATATAATAATTAAAATAGATAATTACTGAAGGGGGCAAGCTGCATGCTCATTTACTTTGTATTAGGGTAATTGAAGAAGAAAAAGCACACACTTGTTAGAAAAATAAGTTTATTTATTAAGAAAAATGTATATATTTACATTTTAAATAAATATTTTTAATGAATCCATGTGTTATGTGATTTATCAAAACCCAACCAATTCACCAAGATCATATTTTTCCTTCTCTTTATCACTCGTTCATCCAAAAATGTTCTTGTAAGTTTTGTTACTTGTAGTTCTTGCTGGTAAAATGCTCCTGCAATATCTTTACCTTGATAATCTTTAAGTAAATAAGTTACAGGATTGGTTAATTTTACTTTACTGATGGTAAACACTTCAGTTGACCAGTTAGGCAAGTAGCCTTTCTCAAAATTTTCTTTGAATCTGCTGATTCTGACATGGTCACCAACTTTGAATTTTGCAGGAGTAGTAATCTTAATATGACTGTACAGTGTACACTGTCGAAAGTAGTGACTTGTCTTTAACATCGCGCCGTTTCATCTCTATGGTGCTGTGCCACTTATTACTATAATCAGACATTAACTGAGAAAAAAGTTCAATCCACCGATGTGAACCACGTCTACTGAATTCCTGCCACATTGCATTCTTGATTGTCCTGTTGAGACGCTCAACTATTGATACTTTCAGATGGGTATATGTTGAGTAGTGATTAATGTCATAGTTAGTCATGAGTGTCTTAAACTTTGAATTGTAAAACTCATTCCCTTTGTCGGTCTGTAAATTTTTAGGAACACAATCATCACTTAGGATCTCTTCATAGCGTCGGTAACCACACTACTTTGAATAAGTATCGATCACCATCAGCACATACTTGTATCCAGTTTTTACGTGTGTATGGGATCATTTCTACAATATAAGCTTGCCATAGATCGTCCTTTGATTATTACACACCGTCTTGGGAAATTCGTTCTTGCTGGTTTATGGAATTCTACCACTACTTGATCCATGTTATACCATGATGTCTCTCTCACGAAGTTCTTCAATCACCGATAAAATTTCGTTGGAGTACCCCGTATGTCCCGCTGATGTAGATGCAGTAAGTAACTTTATTTTTAACGAGCTCATTCGGATCATCCCAATACACATATTCCTTCATGGGGAGAAGACCAGAACCCGACTGATGGTCAAGCTTAGATATTATGTTTTTATACTTACTAGACGTATTTTTCAAAACTTTGTCGGATGTGTTAAATTTTACTCTGTGGGCAGTCGTGTTGTTTAATATTTCCAAATAGCTTTTGAAGTGTTTGTTAGGATACGGTTTTGGGTTTTTTAAAGACAACAACCTCTTAGCCTTGTGTTAGTTCATATTCATTACGTTCGATTAGAATAACGTCTTCTATAATCACAGGCGAGTTTCCAATCATTAGTGAATCATTCTTCTTTCTGACACCATGCACTGAATAATAATCTCTCTCACTTCGAGTGAGCGACTTCAAGAACTCATTGATCAAGCCAGAAGACTGCTATTGCTGCTGCTGCAGATTTCGCTGAGGTAAAAACATTTTCCATCGTATCCGTCACAGGTCTTAACGAATACTTGAAAAAATTTTCAGAATCAATTTGGTCAGTTTTCAGTTGAAGTAACTTGCACCGAATAGCATTCCTGGCTTTTATGATGCCACCTTTAGTTGTTGCTAAATGAGACTTACGACTGGTTACTGTATTATTTTATATCTCAAAGTGACTTGTGCTGTAAATGCTTCGTGGGGCTTATATGCGAGGAAAAAACAAAGTTTATCACCTCGATTCACATGGAGTACCCTCGCGTGAAATCCAACTTTTACCCAATTTAGCGTTACGTCAACCCTTTTTGGTTTGATTACTGAGAGGATAATACCATCGACAGGGATTTCACTACAATTTAGACATGTATCTAGTACGTATGGATTCTCCCGAAACCGTTGCAACAATATTCTCAACCGTAGTCACTTTCACCGTTTTTTTATTTTTTTTATTTTAAATAGATCATCTGTTAGTTTATCGTTTTGTTACAGCGTCATCATCACCGGAGTGGTCAACTATATGTTTGAGTATGTAATGTATCATTAAAGAACAGAGAGTGAAACATGTGTGTGCGTGCTTTTTTGTGTGTGGGGCCGGTGGGAGGCTCCACTCGGTTCTGTGGCACGTCAGCCCTTAAGTGTCGCTTATTAGGCGTGACGAATTGGAGAACAGTCAGCTGACAGGGACCACAGCTCAGGACGGCGGCGCATGCCTGGACGGTCTTCAGTAAAAAAATAAAGTAAAAAGGAAATCTATATCCAAGAATTAAGGGTGAGGCGGAGAAACAGAGTACAGCCAATCGGGACAATTGTTAATATTATTATAAACTAAGGGCGGTATGTTGCATGTCTCGGAGCCAACCAGCGAGAAGAGCTTCCCTCCTAATACGGAGATTGGCAGACTGACTCAAAATGGGGTAAAACACGAAATTTCTTGGCGGCAGCGTGGACCAAAGAGTGGACACTTGCGCCAACCTTGAGGGGTAGTTCGGTACCCAGCCTCCCGCCCCGGAAACATCTAATCACGAGTCAGGAAAAAGAAACTTTTGTATCGCCTTTTGTGCCCTAGTGAACGCCCGGAGACAATCGTCCTTGCTCTACCGAGAAACTTTATTTCCTTTTGTGTTTTAAAATGAAAGTTAATCTCTGTCAAATTTTACAAAATAAATGTGTCCAAGTATTTATTAAATAGTAAAGTCATATTGTGAACCGTGTTTTAAAAATTCCACGTATTAATTAATTTATATTAATATTATCATACCTTGACATCTGGATGTCGCTTCCGTCATAGTAGGGAACACTTCAAAAGGGATCTCTGGCGTCCACCTGATTTTTAAATATTGAAAAGTACTTGGAAATTAATAACACGAAGTAACCGGTCACAGTGAGGTCGAGAAGTCGCTCTCCTGAACTTAGGGGCACTTCAAGTATTCTACCATGACAATCCAAACTTCCTTCTTTCGTAAGAAGTATGTGTGGGCGCACCAACACTCTTTTGCTCTGTATCGATGATGTTCTACCAACTTATAATGATTCTGTTTCAGAGTGAGCTCGGCTATTTATTGAAATATTTTATTTTCGATTGTTATATATACTCTAAATGGCTCGTGGAGTTTAGATGCAGAGAAAGGACTAAGTTTGTCACCTCGTTTAACTTTCAATGGTACCTCTTCATAATCTGTATTTATCCAATTTACTCTAAGGAGTACCCTATCTGGTACGGGTGTAGTCATTATTGTACCATAAACTGGGATTTCATAATAATTTAGACCTGTAGCAAGTATGTATGCATGGTCTTGGTACGTGTCCATAGACACAATAGCTACTGTCATAGTCGCTTCTCTCGATTTGAAAAGCATAAGTGCATTATCAAAGTGTCGTCTGGTTACAGCAAAGTCTTCTTTGAAGGAATAGGCTACACCTTTGAGTACTCTACCCTGACAATCCAAGTTGCCATCATTTGTAAGAAGTATGTTCTGAGGTGGGTACACCAACACTCTCTTGCTCTGTGTCGTTGAATTTTTACCAAACTTGTCCATGGTTGTAATGATGACTTTACCTAGTGAGTTTGGCTATTTATTCAAAAATTAATCAAATCCGTTGCGTTACCGTCCATGATACATGTCGCTGTCCTTGTCAATAACGGTAAATCCATGCCATCCATTCCAGCAGGAACGGCATAGGTTTATAAACTCGTTGAACGGCATGTCAGTATTAACATGGTCATTGTAAATGTGCCGCAGATTCATGTCATCCTGTTTAAATAGCACGATCAAGTTAGTGTTGTCTCTAACCAGCTGTTTTGGTATCTGGCTATATGTCTGACACAAATAGAAAGAATCTACTGTCCTAAGCCTCCCCATACAAAAGTAATCTCGCATGTTGTTCTGCTTCTCACATGAAACATCGTCAAACACAAATACTGAATTTGGTAGAGCTCCTGTAGGCGGAGGCACACTCTGACTATCGCTAAATATCAAATACTTAATTCCGTTTATGGGTTTTAGTATTTCGCCTAACAACTGATACTTTGGTTGGTACAACGACTTGGAAAACACATACACATTTCTAAACCTAAGTCCATTGGGGTGTTCAAGCATGGATAGAATAAGATTGGTTTTGCTTCAGTTTGATGGTCTACACACTATCACTCTCACTGTCTCAGGAAATATAGGTCCATTTTTCTTCCGCTTGGAGTTGGTGCCGACAATATACACATTACTCACCGGTAATGTTTCTCGCTGTCTGACGAAACTCATATCGACGGGGTTCGATGGTTGCTCTGGCTATGTACAGGCGCGCGTACATGTAAAAACAGTTAGTCGATAACAATGACTCCTACGAGGAATAAGAAGGGTCGCGGTTTCTTAAACAAGATAATTGACAAAATGCCATTTGAAGCACACATTCCAACATACCAGCTCTGTGGACCTCGGACAAAACTGGAAAACCAGATGAAACTCGGCCAGACGGGGATCAATCCACTGGATGCAGCATATAGGGAACATGACCTTGCGTATGCGCAGGGTATTGATAGGCGCAACGCAGACCACGTACTAGTGGAGAAAGCTTCAAACAGAATGAGGGCCAAAGATGCAATGTTCAGTGAACGGGCAGCTGCATTTATAGTTAATGGTGTTGTGCGTGCTAAGAGAAAGTTGAGTGAAGGTATCAAAAAGAAGAAGTCGAAGAAGGGTGGCATTCTCCCTTTAATACCTATTTTTGCTGGATTGTCGGCTGCCGGAGCTCTTGCAGGAGGAGCCTCAGCCTTTGCCAGCAGCCGTTGACGGATGATGATATACGCAGAAATGTAAAGGGTTTGCGTATACCTAATTTTCGCGGCGTCTTCATGCGCGGTGCATTACCTCAAAAAATTCGTGAATGTGGAATTGTGAACTTGGACAATGCTGAAAAAGCTGGAACACACTGGGTAGCATACATCAAACACAACGATGGTATATTGAAATATTTTGACAGCTTTGGTGACTTACCTCCACCACTAGAATTGCAGCGATACTTTGCAGGTAACAGAATCCTGTACAATTGGCTGCGACACCAGGAATTTGGTACGCATGTATATGGACATTTGTGTTAAAATTCCTGCATCAAAATGTATAACATCAGTCTTGTATGAACCTTGGTCGGGGTAACACACATGTCTGTGACACATTGTTTGTCCGGCAATAGTTCCGTCTTGAGCTGGGATTACTTTCGACCGATAGATTTGAGCGAAGGCGAGTATACAATCGGCTTAGTTGATTTTCAGACATACAATTCTATTCGACCATTGGAGAGACAAATAGTGCATTTCATTACTCTAAGAATAAAATGATAGATATACCCACAGGATCGTACGATATTGACGATTTGGCAAGTTATTTGGCTCGTCTCGCAAATAAAGAGAAACTAGTTATTAGAGCCAACAACAAATCGCTCAAGTGAGAGATACAAAAACCTGTGGAAATAGACTTCACCAAACCAAACTCAATTGGCATACTGCTCGGATTTTCGAGAGGTATATTAAAGCCTGGATTTCATACCTCAGACTACTCTGTGCAGATATTCAATGTTAACGCGATATGTATAGAATGCAGCATATGTACTGGAAATTACGTACACGAGTTTTTGCCAACAATACCGCCAGGGTACAAGATTGTAGAAGTATCTGCAAACGTCATCTATCTCCCATCATGGTGAAAACGCTAAACAACCAGGACGGCAATTTAGTGGATTTCAGAGGAGAAACTATTACTCTGAGACTACATATAAAGAATGGGCGCTCGTTATAATAAGAAGTGTAAGTCTCAAATAGTTGTCGGTAGTGAACCGACAGTGAAACGGTTAACACGTGGTTACGTGCTCTTTCTACAGTCGGTAGGCTATACAGTGAATAAAAATGGATGAGGTGCTTCATATTACTTCCAGTGTGGAATTTGGCGAGTCCGTGACGCGTAAACTGTTTTTGAGTCGTCAACCACATACGCCAACAATGTTTATAATAATGACGAAATTTGGATACCTATTCAGAACCAAGATACATATACACTGCCAGGCGATAGTTACTTGCATATTGAAGGAAAATTTGTCAAATCGGATGGAGCGGGAGCTACAAATTCACTTCTCTCATCCAATGCATTCGCGTTCCTATTTGAGGAAATTCTGTTAGAACTTATTGGAGTTGAAATAGACCGAATAGAAATGTATGTCACAAGTACATTGAAGACTCTTATTTCTGCTGGCCCTCAACAAATTGGTATGTTGAAGAACGCAGGATGGGAGCAACGCGATCTTGGAAATGGCTACTTCGATGTATGTAATAGGTTGAGTATGTTCTAGGGTTTTTGTGAAGACTTTAAAAGTATACTTGCAAATGTAAAACATGAACTAATACTTATTGGAGCTAGGGACGATACATATTCAGACGTACAAGCCAATCCAAACCCTCAGGAAAGTAAATTTACCACCAGTAAACTCGCGTTGGTGGTGCCTCATTTTCAAGTAAGTGAAAGAGAAAAACTAGCGGTGCTTAAGATTGTAGACAGTGGGAAACCACTTTGCATTATTTTCAGAAGTTGGGATCTGTTGGAGTACCCGCTGCTTCCTATAAGTAAGTCTCAAATTTGGTATTTGAAAACATCAACGTAACTGGAGAAACATAGGTTCGTGGTTCTGTGATTTCAAACAAACAGGAAACGGAATGCTGAATTAAGTATAGCCATCTTTGACAACTGTAATCTCACCAATGTCAAAGTGTTCCTAAATGACGTGGCGTACCCGTACGAGAACATGAATTTGGACTTTAAGAAAAACCGACCTCAGTGTTGTACGACATGTGTACAAGTTTCCAACAGACTTACTTCGAACGAGACCATCCTTCACCACTACTAGACCGAGAAGACTTTATCGCCACTGCTCCTATCGCCGTAATTGACTGTTCACATCAAAACGAGTCGGTAAAAACGGGGCCTGTGGATATTCGTAAGGAGTTTGATAGCACTGACAATTTTACAGCCTACACCGCCGCATACTGTCTAATTCTTCACGACCGTGTTGTGGAATACATACCACTAACAACTGTTGTGCGTAAACTCATATAAAACGGCGTAGCACCATCCAACGCCACTCTTTAGCATGACGACAATCTTCCTGGAAGCGCAAGGAATCAAGACGAGAGAAGGAGCGTTTATCTTCAAAGAAGTTGCCGTGTATCTAGTACAATCAGACAACATTATCGCTACATATTGCATCTCTGTAAACACCAAGACATGGAGGTAACGACCCGATAGCGAGATGGTTGATACATAATTACCATGGAAAACATTGGAATACTACTGGTGTAACCATCAGTAGACTATACTATTCTACAAGCAATCACGAATGAAATAACGCAATTATACGTGTTAAAGGACTGGAGAAGGCTCAATGGTTTCAGAAGATTATCAGGAAGCAAGTCTGCTATAAAATAGAAGATTTAGGATGTCCAACTCTACGAGAACTCAGGAAGAATAATTTAATAAAAGTGTGTAAAGGACACTTATTTTATAATGCTATATGTGCTGTTGAAAATGTATATTTAATTGCCCAATGGTGGGTGAAATAAAAAGAAATCAAATCAAATACAATTTATTTTTATCTATACTTTTTATACATCTATTTATTTAAAAAAATTCATATGGATGGACACATCAGTTCTTGCACTTATCGCCCACAGGAATCATATATGGCCCACAAACATACCCAGGATTGTAATTTTTAGTTACATTCTTATTAAAATCGGGCAATACAAGCAAATTTTTATACCAAGTATGTTCATATTTTAGTAGATTATAATCCAATGATGAACTGGGCGTCACTTGAGCCACATAAACATCGTTAATGTACATATCAACCAGTTTTTTTTAACTGTGGCCATATTAAAGTCTTGAAGCTCTGTACTAGATAAAATGTCCACAAATTCTGTGTAGTACCTTGAAACTAAGTACCCCCACCTCTTTTTGATGGCCAAGGCACTGGTCACTGCATGCTGCAAGTCGATGAGGATCTTCCAAGTCTGGCAAGATCAAGCATTTGGGATGAAATATACTGTTTTCCCCCGGCAACCGTATGGCAGGAGACGGCGCGTTCGCCGAGTGGAACGTCGGTCTCGGCGCTAGCTATTTTCAACAAATGTGATACAACATCCAATACTTGTATCAGAACGTCCATTCTTTATACGTCAGTATAACTTTTGTGGGGTGCCCCACTTTTTCTAGCACTACTAGTGGCACAAATTCGTGTTTGGACGATAAACCTATCGTCAAACGCTTTGCGTCACCAGCGTTGAGCTGATACACGGAAGAGAACAACAGTACCGGAAGAGTCATGTCTGAACACTGAGGTAAGCTGGCCGGTTGGGCTGTCTAGTCCTGCCTACTCGATTGGTGGGGGTAAGCCTTTTCAGACCTGTCAATGAAAGGAGGCGTGCTGGGTAGTGGAGTGAGCCGAATAATGCCATTATATGTGAAAATCTGCTTGCCCCACAAACGGCTGGTCAATGTGGGGTGGGGAAACGAGCTGAAACTGGGGTTAGTGAGGGGGGGGGGGAGGCAGGTGACGTCAGAGGGTCCAGGTGGTCGCTCAAGTGACCTAACAAAAGAGCAATAGAGGGTTAGGTGTGAAAATAATTTACAGGCGGGAGGGGGAATAGGCAGCTGAAACTGAGGTTAGTGGGGCCAGGTGGTCGTTCAAGTGGTCTAGCAGAAGAGTAATAGGAGGGGGAGTTGTGAAAATGATTGACAGATGGTCGCTCAAGTGGCCAAACAAAAGAGTAATAGGAGGGGGAGGTATGAAAATGATTGACAGGACAAAAGAGCAATTGAACAAAAGATCAGTATAACAATTAGTGGCGGCATCCTTTGTGAGAGCGCTCCCCCAAATCCCCATTACTATTATGGATACGAAGTTCAGTTTTTACTTGAAGAAAGATGCCTGAGAAACAGCTATCACAAATATCAACATGTAGTAATACGCATTTCTTGTATAATTGCCAATATTTCGATGGACTTTAATTTGTTATACTGCACAAGGATTTATTTTTTGTGATATACACTGATCTGCCAGAATATTATGACTACCTACCCACTATCGATATAAACCTGTCCAGGCGATAACGACATCACCTGACGAGGAATTACCGCTAGTCAGGCCACACGTACGATGCATGTAGTATTAGTGAGTGTGCTATCCGTGTTTAGAATGGGGAAGGTTAGGGATCTATCCGAGTTTGTCCGAGGGCTGTGATTGCCCGGAGGCTCACCACGAGGATTTCGGAAACGATTTGTCAGGTGTTCCAGGAGTGCTGTGGTGAGTGTCTTCAACAAGTGGCGAAACCAAGGTGAAACCACGTTCAAACGTCGAGGGGTTGGGTGGCAACCCCTTATTACAGATGCCGGACGTCGTAGGCTGGGCACACTGGTAAAATAGGACAGGCGGTGAACTGTGGTGGAACTAACATCAGACTTTAATCCTGGGCAGAGTACAAGTGTGTCTGAACACACAGTGCACGGAACACTTCTAACAATGGACTTCCGCAGCCGACAACTCATGCATGTGCCAATAACATCTGTAACCACAACTAAAATGGGCACGTGACCATCGTCACTGGACGTTGGCGCAGTGGCAGAGCGTTCCATGGTCTGATGAATCCCGATACCTTCTACATCATGCCGATGAGAGTATGCGAATCAGTCATTTTCCAGCGGAACAGCTTCTTGACACCTGTACTACGGGACGGACACAAGCTGAAGGAGGGTCAATTATGTTCAGGGGAACATTCATGTGGGCATCCGTGGGTCCAATAATGATCGTGCAATGCATCATGACGGTCAGTAAGTATCGTACACTGGTAGTAGACTTCGTACGCCCCTTCATGATGACCATATTTCCCAACGGCAGTGGCATTTTTGAACAAGATAATCGGCCATGTCACAAGGCCAGGAGTGTGAGGGAGTGGATCGAGGAACACAGTGGCGAGTTATAATTGATGTGCTGGCCCACCTCGCCAGATCTGAAACCGATCGAACACATCTGGGATTGAACGTGGCGTCAGACGTCATCGCACCCCTGCTCGGAATTCCGTGAATTAGGTGACTTGTTTGTGCAGATGTGGTGCCAACTCCCTCCAGCGACCTACCAAGGCCTCATTTCTTCCATGCAAAGACGCGTCGCCGCTGTTATCAGTGCAAAAGGCGTACATACCGGTTATTAGGTAGGTGGTCATAATGTTCTGGTTGATCACTGTACATTCACGATTTCACCATCGAAACTTGTATCGCTGGATGTATGTATTTTGAAATAATAACATCAGTAACTGAAAGAAAATGGAATTAAAAATAATTCATAACCTAATACTACACCGGGTAAATTATAAAGCTACATCCATCGTCCCTTATGTTTTAACAAAGCGTATCAGTTGTTTTATGGTCCAGGCTGCATTTCAATCGAACCACAACCTCCGATAAAATTGCCATTCGGAATTCATAGCTTCAGTCACATACCCATTAATACATAGACTGTATTGTGATCAAATCTTGAAGCGCTTGAATTACTTATATGCGGCTGAAATAATGGCATCAGTAACAAGGAGGTTTGAAAGCGAAGGAAATTAAAAATAATTAAAAAATATTATTGTAATTAAAATATTTATTACTATTACTGTTAAAATGGGAGTGTACAGGGCGTATACTGGCAATGAGGCATGGAAAGATATTGCAGTAGGTATGAAAAGTAGTTCATGGAAGGGAAAAGATTTAATTTAATTTAATTGCAATGGAGCACACGCTCCGGTGGCAATTTCCCTACACACCCAACTTCCCCCTATCCTACACTCACCTACATTTGCCCTCTACAAATTTTAACTTTAAATTCTTTTAACGTTTTCGGTAGGTTATTCATCATTCCCCTTGGTAACTCATTCCAATCCCTGACACCCTTACCTAAAAAAGAAAATCTTCCCACACCCTTGTGCCTGAAATCGAGTGCCAGCTTGTGGTCATGGTCATCTTTTCCCTTCCATGACTACTTTTCATACCTACTGCAATATCTTTCCATGCCTCATCGCCAGTATATGCCCTGTACACTCCCATGACCCTCCTCATCCTCCTCCTGTCTTGCAATGAATCCCATTCCAGCTCCTTTATCATATCTGTCACTGATTGCATTCTGCGATAATTTCCAGAAACAAATCTAGCAGCCCTTCTTTGCACCTTCTCCAACTCCTGTATTTGATACTCAAAATGTGGGTCCCATACTACACTACCATATTCGAGCAATGGTCTGACCAAAGTTTTGTAACCCAATTCCTTTACTTCTCTCGTGCATCCCCTCATCACTCCTCCAACAAGTGCAGAATTTTGAAACCTTTTCCTACCACCTGTCCAATGTGTCCTGCCCAGTTAAGCTTGTTATCAAATGTAATGCCAAGATATTTACATTTCAAGTCTTCAGCAAGCAATTCTTTCCCCACCTTATATTCATAATTAACCTTTTGTTTTTTATTTGTGTATCTAATAGCTGACTCTTCTTTGCATTTATCTTCATCCCATGTTTACCAACCCAACTAGATATCCTGTCCAGATCACCCTGCAACTGTTTACAGTCCTCTATCGTTTTGATCTTTTATACAGCATTATGTCATCTGCAAACAATCTAATTTCAGATAGTAAACAATCAACACATTATTCATTAGAATAATGAATAGCAATGGTCCCAATACGCTACCCTGCGGCACTCCCATTTTTACTTCCACTTCCTTTGATACCGCATTTCCCACCCTAACTTTCTGTTTTCTACCTTTTAAAAATTCTTCTACCCAGCAAATCACTTTCTCATCCACTCCAATAGTTTTTACCTTATTTACTACCATTTTGTGGCTTACTCTGTCAAACGCCTTTGAAAGATCTAGTGCTACACTATCAATTTGGCCTCCCTTGTCCATTTCATCTGAAATATCTTGCATATATCCCACCAACTGAGATTCGCATGAATATCCTTGCCTGAACCCATGTTGCCTACTTGAAAACCACTTACGTTCCTCACATATTTCTGATGTGGTTGCATATCAATCTTTCCATTAATTTACCTACCACTGAAGTCAAACTGATTGGCCTGTAATTTTCGACTCTATTTCTCACCCCTCCTTTATGTACCGGTACTACTATCGCACTTTTCCAGTCTTGTGGTAAGCAGCAAGTATCCAGACTCAATTTAAATAATATTTCAAGATAAGGTACAATGTCACATCCGCTATCTTTAAGATATCTGTAGTAATATTATCTGCACCAGCCCCTTATGTTTTTTCAGCTTTCTTATTTCCTTCATGATTTCTTCAGGATGAATTCAAATTTTTTAGTATCTTCATTTCTAATCGTATTGTTAAGCTCGTTCTCCGAATTAGACCTTCCCGTTTCTGATTCATTGTCCCTAATGCTCTCACTAAACCAGTTACTTAAAATCTCTGCCTTTTTCAAATCCTCAGTAACTACTTCTCCATCCTTATCTATGAGCATCTCTACACCCTCCCTTCCCCTCAGTTTCCTGATATAGCCATAGAAATTTCTAGATGCATCAGTCAGTGGTCCTCCTGCACTGACAATACTCTTCATAAACCCATCTTTAGCCACTTTCTTTGCTGTTATTAAGTCCTTGTTTAGTTGTTTCAAATATTCCCTACTACCCTGCTGTCTCTTAACTCTGTTATGTTCTCTTCGTACCAACCTCTTTAACCTCCTCACTTCCCTATTATAGTACACAGGTTCTCTACTTCTCTTTATTTTCTGCTTTGGAATGAATTTTTCTTCCCCCTTTCTTATTATCTCCTTGAACTCTTCCCACCTTGACTCTACTGTACTTGTGCCTTCCTTCCATTTGCTGAAACGTTCTCTGAAATATCTCTTCAAATTTGAAATCTGTGCCTTTTTATAATTGTACCTATTTCCCCCTTCAGTTTTGGCTGCTGGTTCACTGAATCCTCTAATATCCATCAGAACTGCGTCATGATCACTTATTCCTTCCGTTACTTGACACCCCACGAGGTTATCATCGGGCTTTATTAGGAATATATCCAAAATATTTTGCCCCCTAGTGTTTTGCTCTACCACTTGTGTAAATCCTCCTTCTCTTATTAAGGTATTTGCAAATCTTTGTTCCCGTATGTTATTAATATTATTTCCTTCCCAGTTACACCTGGTAAATTTAAATCCCCACCCAATAATGACCATTCTATTCTCACCTCTGAAATCTGAGTAAGAATTTAATTTCTCCCCAAGAGCCTCATCTTCATCTGTCATCTTCCACTGCGGTAAGCAGCCAACACCCTGATTTTTTCTTTTTATTATCCAGAAATCTACCCCAAGTAACTCATGGTCTTGATCTATGAATGCCAGTAAACTGTGGTAGTTTTTGCTAACCAGTATGTAGACTCCTCCACCAATTGCTCCTCTATCTCTGTGTACAATCTGTAACCATCAGGAAAAACCTCACTGTCTAGTACGTCTTCTTTTAACCAACTCTCTACCCCCAATTATTATTTGTGGTTCGTGTCTCTGTATTAAGTTTGCAAATTGGATTACTTTGTTGATTATACTTCTACAGTTTTACCATTAACACCCTGATTACCGGCTTTATATTTTCAGCATTTATCTCCTCTTTCCCAGATTTACCCCAGCCAGTTATTGTTTCAGCAACTTCATTTATTTCATTAAAATCTATGATCATTCTCGTCGTGGATCTACAATCAGTATCACTTTGATCATCTATTTTCATCCCTTCACCAGCAGCCCCTAATCTAAAAAAGGCACAGTCCTGACCCCATCATCACTGGAAATGGGCTTCCTCACTGCTTTAGCTAACAACTCAGAAAGTACTCCCTTCCCCCTTCTATTTAGGTGTAGGCCATGCCTAGTGAAACCCCACCTACCTATGGTGTTTACAGGCACAACCCCCAACACAGAACTAATGCCTTTCCAAAGTAGCACTTCCGTTTCCACATTTACACGCCTCACAGCGGAGTTCAATTGTGGCTGGTCATGGCGCCTTAGGACCTGCATGAGCTCCACCCTGGTATGCTGTGCCTCCTTCACCACCTTCCTCAGGTCACTCTCTATACTATAACTCGCGTTTCTATCAATACTATTGCCCGCCCCTCCCACTATCACTACTCTATCGTCCTTAGCGAAACTCCTACAAAGTGAACCTATATCCTCTATTACCTGACCTAATGTTGCACTAGGTTTGAAAAAACTTGTGACCTGGTAACCTGAACCTAACTGATCCTGCAGAAGAGGGCCTACACCTCTCCCATGGCTACTACCTAGCAGCAGAACCCTTTTCTTCCTATTCTTGCCTTGCACGTCCTTTTTCCTAAAGGCCTGCTGCATCTTACCTACTCCTACATCTACATGTGGCTCTTCTCCTCCTGACTCTGGCAACAGGTCAAACCTATTTTCCCCCACAATTACTGAAGTGTCTGGCTTCTTCATGACCACAAGCTGGCACTCGATTTCAAGTACAAGGGTGTAGGAAGATTTTCTTTTTAGGTAAGGGTGTCAGGGATTGGAATGAGTTACCAAGGGGAATGATGAATAACCTACCGAAAACGTTAAAAGAATTTAAAGTTAAAATTTGTAGAGGGCAAATGTAGGTGAGTGTAGGATAGGGGGAAGTTGGGTGTGTAGGGAAATTGCCACCGGAGCGTGTGCTCCATTGCAATTAAAATTAAATTAAATTAAAAAATTATTAATAAAGAAATTTTTTATACTAAAACACACTTCCAAGAGGGCGAAGTCGCAAGTTACCGCTACATCGATATAAATATGCGGCACCACGGTTATCGTGCAATCCTCCGTATCGGCGTTTAAAAATGCTACACACAAGTAATACAGTGACCGACCTTCTCTTAAACATTGCTTCACTTACTTATATCACAAAAATAAAATTCTTTCTAATTTAGTTTGTTTTTTACTTCGCACAATAATTATCTATACGAGTTAGTATGTACAGTTAATTTTTCAGATATCCTTTCTACTATACCATAAATTGTATTAATTTAAAATATGATTGAAACAAAACTCTCGGAAATCAGTATAAAACCAAACTTATGGTTATAACTTAAACAGAAAAAGTTTTCAGAAGACATTTACCATTCATGCCTGTCTACGTCAATATTTGGTAACAGAATAAAATCTTTTTTTATTTTATTTATTTATTTATTTTTTACACATACCAGAGTACACGCGGGCGAAGCAGCGGGCAAATGTAGTAATTATTATTATATTTCAAAAGATATTTTTTATGTTTTTTTTACAATTGTTGCACTTATCATTTTTTCTAAAACTAAAATAGTATTTGAATAACTTGATCGTGATAGAAGCATAAGCCATTGTATTTTGTATGGTTCTAGTTAAAATAGTTTGCTGATTAGACAATTTTTCCAACCACATATGAATCCTGTCTCCGTACTTGTTATAATCGAAACCAATGTCGTATTAACGAAATCGATAGATGTTGATATATAATGGTCCACTAGTCTATTCGCTCGTAGTCTTCACGCCTGCAAAAATACTATTCAAATGTAATCATTTTCTTAGCAGATAAAATGGTGTTGTAGATGAACAGTAAGAAGTAGCAGGAGACTCGACTAGGCACACGCGGTCTAAACCATGTTTCGATGAATAGGGTCTTATTCTGCTTGACAAAGCGATCGGGAATCAGTCTTGAGCATTTAATCAGGCCAGCAGTTTCACTGATCCGGTTGCGTAATCTAGTATTGTTGCGTGCAAATTGTCGCTTAGAAATAGAATTATTCAATAAACCCAGCCCAACAGTAAACACGAATGAATAGGTACCAATGAAATAAGATTCAGAGAGTTTCACACGGCAGGATATTACGTAGAGAGTTCAGTTTCTCTTTATCACGGCCTCAGCATCAGTTTCCATCATGACGACGAGGCCGAGAGGTCAGTCTGCCGATGCGGATCTGAAGTCGGACGAGGGTTTTGCTTGTACACAAGATGCCGTCCATTGCAAGCAAAGGGCGCCGGTGGTAGCAGCCTATCAACGCCGCCACTGCGTCTACCGACAAAAAAATAGAGAAATATGCAGGTAAATATGACCTTAAAAACGGGTGAATATGACCTAAAAATTACAAAATATGACCAAACATTAAAATTTATTATAACAAAACATGCTCAGTTCACATCATTTATTTTATCTAGTAGTGTCGCTTTCACGTAGACAGCATAATTTGTTTCGGTACACTCACAGCACTATTGGGAAATTAAATTTTAAATCTTTTTATTGAAGTCACTTTAATATCACATAATTTACAGAAAAGAATCTGCACTAAAATACTCCTCTCCAAATTCCCTTACGTAACTCTGTAACTTCGCACTTTCAGAAATTTTATTTTCAGCATGTCGGTACTCACTGATCCACTGCTGATTTAACGCTGACTGAGGATTATTTTCAAAAGTATTTCACTGAGACATTGATTGACGCGGATCGAAACAGGCATGCTGCTGCTGCATTGTCGAGAATAAAAGACGGGCGGAACATTAACGTTTAGAAATTGACAATAACGTATAACTTAATTCTTGACTGGTGAATTCTGACCAATTCAGTGGCAATTAGTTTAGTTTTCCCGCCAATGTACAATTGGAGTACAGTTCTGTGAATAATTATCTTAATTTCTTCTCATCTAGTGAATTCCAGGTATTATCAGATTTTCCTCAAAATTTAACAATATGACCACAAATATTATAGTAATACGACAAAAACTAGGAGAATGGCCTAAATATGCATTTGTACGCTAAATAAAATTCATTTAAATACAATCAAAAATGTTTAATCAATGTTTACTTCAGCATTTCAGCTCAAAAAGAAGGCAGGAATAAAATATGACTTGTCCTAAAGACCGGAACCCTACTGATAAGACTGTCAGTATCTTGAAAGACAGTACCAGGGCGTTGTAGCATTAAATTAACATGCAATAAGTTCAGTAACCATCCTCATAATTATTCTCTTGAGTCTGGCAAATACAGTTAACATTTACATTCCACCTTTGTCGTGTAATACATCAAACCAATTCTATTTACTTTTGTAAATTGGGAAATAAAGCTAAATATTGGATTATTTGTTCTTGGAGACGAGTTATTTCATTCCAAAGAAACGAAATCTACTCCTTATCGATGCATATAATTTCATATACTCCGCCCGCAATGGTCACCTCGAGCTACTAGCTGTCGCCCTGTTATTCGTTTCCGGAATAACAGTGGTCAGGTTCAGGTTATAACCGTTATTTAATTGTAAAGAAATGAATTATTGGAATACTTTCATTAGGTTTAGACAAAAGGTATAATAAACACAGCCTTCAGTCACTTGAATGTAAATTTATTGCACTACACTATGCATTTCGGACCCTGTGAATTCATCTTCAGGTGCCTTGTACATTGGTTTTAGTTTTGTCCTAAGCGAGTTCCCGTCCGGCCATCCAGATTTGGGTTTTTTATAATTTCACTCCAGGCGAATGCCGGGATGCTTCCTTCAAAAAGGCTATGGCCAAATTATTTTCCGCTCCTTGTCCCCAGTCCCATTCCGCCTCTAATGACCTCAACGTCGACGAGGCGTAAGGCGATAAGTTAAAAAAAAAAAAAAAAAACTAAGCGAAGCAAAGTGTACTCCAGAAGTGATGTGAAACTGAACAATCAATTTTATGTACGTATTTGTTGTGGAGCACTGCACTAGACACGATATATCGCTCAAGGTACACATGTTTACAAAAACAAAAGTTTTTTTTTTAAATTTAATTACAATGGAGCACAAGCTCCGGTGGCAATTTCCCTACACACCCATCTTCCCCCTATCCAGCACCCACCTACATTTGCCCTCTACAAATTTCAACTTTAAATTCTTTTAAAGTTTTCGGTAAGTTATTCATCATTCCCCTTGGTAACTCATTCCAATCCCTGACACCCTTACCTAAGAAAGAAAATCTTGCCACACCCTTGTGCCTGAAATCGAGTGCCAGCTTGTGCTCATGGTCATCATTTCCCTTCCATGAACTACTTTTCATACCTACTGCAATATCTTTCCATACCTCATCGCCAGTGTACGCCCTGTACACTCCCATCACCCTTCTGATCATCCTCCTGTCTTGCAATGAATCCCATTCCAGCTCCTTTATCCAAGTGGCTGAAGGCTTATCAGTACCAGTGGCGGCTCTAGGACGTAGTGACGCTGAGACATGTCAACACCTACGAATCAAGAATAAATAAATGAAAAAATAAATGTAGTGAAAGGAAAATAAATATTTATGAAAGCGATATTCTCTAATATACTATTACTTATGAAAGCTGGGGAAACTGTTGAACACCATTTGTTGGCCAGACCAGTGAACTATTTCGCTGTCGTGGACACAGCTTTGAGTTGCCACCAATCATGCTTGTGCTCTGGCGTTTTCGCGGTAATATTCAAGGGTGGGGGGCCACTTTGCTAGTGGCCTTTGGTGACAAGTTTGTTCTGCCTCAAGCTGCCCCGGCCCGGGCAGTGAGCAGACACGCGGTCGCTGGAACATTATAGAGCTCGAAAAAGTTAGTAACCCTGTAGGTAGAGCGCAGCAGCAGCTACCACCATTTTTTGGTCAAATTCAGCTACATCCCCTAAGACAGTGTTTTTCAACCTGTGGTCCGTGAAGATGATTTAGGTGGTCTTCAGGCATAATATTATAAATTTTGATACCGTATTCTTACTTTATAAGGTAAAGCCTTTTATTTTTATATTGGGGCGACAACTTCAGGGGGGCGCCAAAATCATGTGTTGGTGGCATCTTTTTATAAGCGCCAGGGCGAAATATTCATGAGCTGCTGACCCTTTTCTTAGGTAAAGCGCCGTGGTACAGTGACCGCGGCGGCAACTTGAATGGACAGAAAATTCATTGTTCTGTGACAGAGCGGCTTTAAAACAAAGCTCTGTTCACGGAGTGGAATTCATTACGTCATTGTTAGCGGGAACTCCCGATATTCTTGGATTTATAAGTTTTGCCATCTGATGTTCGCATTCTTGCAGCTGCGTTCGAGTGATTAGCCCAGTTTTGTTTTAATATCTACTTTTGTGCTGAACGTGTTTAAATATTTATTACTGGAAACGAACCATTAACAGGTAAAGAATAATCTATCGTTATCAAATATCTCAGCGTTCCTCATCCTTTGTCAATCCGAGGACCAGTAAAATGTCAAAAAAAAATTCGGACCATTAACTTATATGGGCCTTATTTCTTACCTCTGTATATATTATGAACCAAACCTATCAATTGTTATTAGAATATACC
>JARYHS010006422.1:0-20753 GCA_031002005.1 Vandiemenella viatica
CCCCAAACGGGGGCGGCCATGTTGTGACGTCACGCGACCGTGCTGCCACCTGGCGGTGTTCTTGAATCCCTATTCCCTTCCTACTGATAAGCAAGGACAAAATCCTAAAGTACAGTAACTAGAACGGAATCGGCGTTCATAATTTTGAAGAATAAGAATAATTTTAAATGATTAGTAATACTGTACCAGTCTGGTGTTTCATTTAAGGAAAATATAGCCTCAGTGGCTTGTCTTTCATGTGTCCGCAGTAATAATACGTACTCACGTAATGTAAGGAGTCAAACTGTGTGCCACATGTTAGAAATATCTGGAGCACCAAGTATGTTAAAAATGGGTAATGTAAAAAAATCCGGACAGCGTTGGAAATTGGCGAACTCTGATTGTCTGGGCAACATCAAGGTGTACACTCGTCAATCCAGTTAAAAAGGCAAAATACGAGTGCAGTCCTTGGGGAAAGGAGTCATGAACCTTTTCTTGCGACACAATACGTACTCAAAAGCCTACCGTCAACTCCATACGCTTATGGAAACAAACTTACATTCATCCCTTACCAACAGATCCATGTTATAGACATAACCATTATGTGAACCTCATTAGTCATCAATCCAATCAGTTTACAAACCTAATCATTTTGTCAAACCTACATCCATGTTGTATGTCTTTTAAAATCTGTACATTCAAAATAGTTTGGTGAATAAGTTCATATTCGATGTGTAATCAGAGATAAATTGTAGTATTTACCTTGCATGAACAACCTATGTTTGAAAATTTGTTGCTAACTATTGGAAATTATTTGTAACTTATCGAGTATTGAAAGGTAGTTCACCAATCTAAGGGAAAAATCGTGTAAATTCTGCATTATCAATAGCAGTTGCATGACATTAGTAACGGACAGACTCACGAAAATGCTAACTAATATTTTTCAAGCTTTACTAGTGAATCAAAAAATTGCTGTTTCCAGTTAAAGAAATTATTATATGCAACAATCAAGAAGAGGGTAAACTCAGTAAATTAGAACTTAAAGGGAATTCAAACGTCAAAAGAAGTAAACATACGTAACTCACATTATAATCTCCGCAACCCAGCAACGGCTTAAACCGTTAATAAATTTATTCATATCATTATGCGAGAAAGTATATGTGCTCATAAATTGCATGCAGACACATGGATATTAATTCAACCATAAATTAAATAACTCGCTGTCGTAGACCCCTTTGTCAAAATTATGTATAGTTTAGTTTTAAGGCAAGGTACTGTTGGAAATGTAATTTTGCAGATAGCTGTTACGGCGAGCGGCAGACCACGACCAGTGACGCGCAGCGTAACCTGATATGCCGAGTCGACTGGTGCAACAGCAAGATTGGCGCAATGCTTCGAACACATAAGTATCGTAAACAGAACTATTAATAACTTTAGTGTAGAACCAATTTAGTAATAAGAACGAGAATCAATTAGTTTGTCACTAAAACAAACCAGAAGCATATAACAAATAATAATTTACATGTAATGTATTTCTTTTGCACAAAACATATTTCTGTTCATGGGACTTAGAACTACCATACAATCACAGTCACGGCAGACTAAGCAGTTTAAGAATGGAGTTATCTTTACTAAGAAGTGTATATTATCGTAGTAGATTCATTATAAAATTATGATTTTATTTAACGTTCACACGAGACCTATCTAATTTTTATCATACTACTGACGTAAGCGTTGTCTGGTAGACCTAAAATCTTTAGAATTGTTAACGTAATCATACACTCATCTAATTCGGGGTAGAGCAATATGTCAATTGTGGATTACTTTGAATCATGCTACTCAGTAAGAACCACTGTTCATAAGTGTTAAATTAAACTTAGTAATTGAAGCAACAGTAAACAATTTGCGGTAATCACTTGTTCATTTCATCTAGTTGTCTAACAATCATGTTTTACAGAAACTTTGCTGAACACTTGTCAAGAGAAATAGTAAGCATATATATAGGAGAATCCGTAATAATTAACTTATTATTTTGTTGCATCACACCATAGTGATAATTACTTGTCTTATGATTCATGCAAAGAGTTAATTCTAGAAACATAATTCTTTCAAATTAAGGCACCCTGAAGAATGCGATAATGTGTAAAATAGTAAACAAACATTTTATCGATCGTTCCTAAGCTGAATAATTAATTTAATGTATCAGAAGCAGTATATCATAGTTCATAATTATAATACCTTAGAAAGCAGAACAAAATATTTGCAAGCTGAGCAAGATGTGATTAAATTTAACCAAGTATCGAATCATTATAATAATCAAAATTTAACTGTACTTATTGTAATCCTTTTGTGCCGGAAAAATTCAGCCAAAAATAGCACAAAATACTGCTAATACTATGAAATCAAATGCTACGCAAATATTGGTAGCTATGCTGAACTCAAATTAAATGGCACATATCGAGAATGACTACAACCCATCACCAAAAATTATATTTATTTAATGTCATTTGTATGACTGTTTTATTGTTCCTATGTTATAAACTTCTAATTGACTTTGTTTATCTTCAGACTTGGCCGACCAACTACAGCAGAATTGAAAAATAAATATTTAAAATTGTTGCCAATATTTTTGTGAGCTTCAAAGTGGAAATCCAACAATGTCGCATATTGTACTTTCCGGCATTGTGGAAAATGCCTTTTTCTAATGAGGGAAGAGTGTAAGAGGTCGTTTTGAAGACCATTACTATTTGGGGAATTATAGGAATATTCAGTCGTCGAGCTACTGGCAATCGGCGATCATTGACAATGCTGAGCGCGGTCGAGCATTGACCAGACAGGAATCTGCACGCTTGCAGTCAGCACCTTAGAGTGCAGTCCCCTTCATAACTGTAGGTCAGCCGAGTCGGCTTGGGAAGTACTAGCTAGTAAGTAGTGTCTTTACTGTCGGGCAGTCGGCGAGAGTAGTCGAGCATACTTTGATAGCCACCTGTTAGGAGCCTGCCACCCTCCCATGCACCTCGCATCCGGGCGACCATCTGCCTAACAATTAACTCTTACAGTACGGGGCTTATATAAGTTGGTGATAGTTGGAATCCACTTTGCAGCACGCTATAAACTGTACTACTCCGTGTTAGAAGCCAATAAACTGTTCCATTACAAGTCTCAAATTATTTCATGTAGCAAGAACTTTATATCAATTTCTAACCTTCGGTCTGTGGCCGTCAAACCACAGTGGTGTCAAACATTAGCCCAAGCAGTCCAATGGTAAGATTCTAGTGGAGCTGCCAGAAGAACAGAAGAGACGCTTCGAGCAGAACTGTAATCCCCTAAGGTTAGTTCGTCAGCACACCTATCCACACACACGCCCACTAGCCTTGGCCAATCAGCCCCTGACACGCTCCGTGGTAATCTCCCTACACACCCGTCTTTCTCCTTTCATCTTCCAACCTACGTATTCCCTCGACTAATTTTTACTATAAATACTTTCTGTGTTTTGTAAATTATTCATCAATTCTCTTGGAAGTATATTCCAGTCACTTATACTCTTTCCTACGAAAGAAAATTTTCCCACACCCTTATGCCTGAAATCGTGCCTGCTTGCGGTAATCTTTTCCCTTCCAACCACCTCTCTTAAATTTCCCACTAATATCCTTCCAAGCCTCATCAGTAATATACGTCTTGTACACTCCCATGACTCTGTTCACCCTCCAATGAATCCTACTCCAGCTCTTTTTTCATCTTAGTTACCGAGTCTCCTCGGGTGACCCGCCTAGTGAGCAGGGTGTTTCCACACGATGATTCAGCGATCGGAATCTCTGTCATCATATTCTGGTGAAGAGGAAGATGGCGACAGAGATTTCAATTAACGAAATATCGTGTGAAAACACCGTGCTAGCTCGGCTAGTCACCTGAGAAGACTATATGAATCTTCCTCTTTCTTGCACCATATGCATTCCTACTACATTCTTCATCTTTAGTGATTAGTTGTATATATGCTAAAGTAAACAAAGCAAAGGTAACTAGGAAGCACATTACTGAAATTCCGCGTCTCAATTCTTCCGACCGTGGACCAGGTTAGACGGCCGTCGTTGTGGCTCGGAGGAAACGGAAGCGGGCGATAAGCAGACAGAGATTATACTATATCAAAGGACACAACGCGGAAATTAAGTGTCATCCTCGTCAAACACATTCTGCTCTTAAGTGAGTTGATGCGATTAATCAATAAGTGATACTTAAATCACCATAATGCCCAAGAAATAGCACCTTTGATTTAATTATTTTTACAAAAAAACATACTTTCATCAAACTATCAGAAACTTTTTGAAGTACTGGTACAAGTAAGTAGACAAGCTGTAATAGGAACGAAGTCTACGCAACGACGAAGAAAAAATTACCACAGGAGAGTGTACTCCATCGCTATTTAAGTGAACATTAAATATTAATGAACTTGAAATGAATTCATACTCAATGTTTGCAACTTTTCTACAGAGTAGAACGCCGGTTGCAGAAAAAGAAGAGAAAAACATAATATACTATGAAGAGAAAAAGATGTTAATTATACCAATCAACAGAATACTGTAAGCATTACAACAGCCATATCACTACCGTGGCGCCACAATATGATGAATTCTTGTAGAAATCAACGACACAATCCGAAAATAAACAACAAAGTTTTTAAATATCTCACTTAGTTTTGGAGATATAGTCTGTTAAAAACAGTTATACGTATAGTTCCTTGTGCCTTTGGTGACTTTTCTTCTGGTACAGGTCGTATTTCGATCTAACAACAACCAATAGGAAGAAAATAAAATTCCCTTTGAAGGCTAAGCCATGGCTAGCAACAGCTGACGGCTCGCTGTGGGGGTGAGCATGCAGAATAGAACCGCCGCAATCAGTCTCTGTTTGTAATATTGAGAAATTCCTTTAATTTCGACTAAAGAGTTGCTGTGCACAAAAGTAGGAAATTTCCTGTAACGGTAGTGATTATAAATTCAGTTTAATCTTCAAATTAATGTACGTAATATAGGCATTCAGATTAAGGCCGTCATGGGAAGGGGGTAGAGGGGGGATGCGGAACAGCCTCAGGGCTACCAACTGTTGCTAATGCAGTCGCAGGCTGTCATAAGCACAATGCCAAACGCTGCCGACGTCTTTCTACTCTTAACTCTTTTCTGAGTTCTGCGATGGTAAAACAGCAAGAAGCTGACCAGCTGTAAATTCTGCACTTTCAAACTGATTGGTAATATGAATTCAATATCAAATTAACACTCTACAACGTTCGATGCAGAAAATTTGGTTGAGATGAAAGCAAATCCAAATATTTGAGCAGAAGCGGGGTTTCAAGTCTGTTCTTAACAGAATGACACCTATTTGTTCACTTATTTATTTATCGTAAGATATTTAACAAGGTACACAATACGTTAGGACAAATTTACATATCACAAGTTTGTACAATTTCATTTCTCTGGATCTAATGTTTTAATCCAGTCAACTGCACTGATCGACGCATCATGTATTCCCGCTATTGTTCCCTTGTAGGCCCGAAGAGGACAGTCAGAAACGATGTGATTGATTGTCTGTAAGGTGGCTCCACAGTCACAATTTGCAGAATCCACCCAGCCCCATTAGTGTAGAAAGTAGACGCATCTGCCTCGTCCTGTTCGAATCCGATTGATGATTTTCCACTGCCGCCTGGGGAGATCGAAACTTTGTATGCATAAATTCCGTGGCTCGGTCTAGGGGGGGGGGGGATGGAAAACTACGCTGGGCTACATGGAAGAGGGGGGAGGGGTTTCCGAGCTAGGCCACGTAGCTTTTTGTTCATATTATTTGTCTAAGTTAAAATGAGATAAAGAACACAGAACAGCATGTGAATATTTATTTACGCCATATTCGTATGTAATTGACGATAATCTGACAAGAAAAAGCAATTCAAAATGTCTCCTGGAATCAATAGTGGAAAAAAGTCACATCGGGCTACGTGAGGGGGGGGGGGGGGGGGGGGGGAGAGGTTTCACAGGAGGCCAAACTGGAGCCACGTGGTTGCGGTTTTCTTGATTTCAAGTGTTGAAGTTTTGCTTGAATAATGTCTTGATATATAGGCAGCTGAGGGGTTCTCCAGGATATTTTTCCCAGATTTTTAAGAGAACTTCTGATGTTAGTGCTGGAGGTGAAATGTTACATACCATAGGAAGCCATACGGTATTCGTACTCCGAATGCATCCCGTAATTATCCGCATTGCCTGATTGAGTTGCACATCTACCTTCTTTGTATGGGCAGCAGTATTCAGAAACAGATTATGAGAGCATAAGACGCTGTTGCAAGAGACATAGCGTTACTTCAGACTCTTGCTCCGTTATGTAACAATAACGTGACTTCTCTACAGACAGCTCTGCACTGTCATCAGACCTAGAAGAATTCGAAAGCTGAGTTGTGGGCGTTGAGAAGTTTGGATCCATTTGTGTGTCAGATGCGAAGCGTTAGAGCTGTATGAAGCGGTTGTTGTTTTTACTAAATCGAAACTGATTTTTACCTCCCAGAATACAGCGAAAGTAAAGCCAGAATTGAACCAGGCCTAGAAGATTGTCAGTATATTTAATGTGTGTGATTGTGTCTGAATATACGATCTGCATAAACGATAAAAGAATGAAGATTTGTTTATTAGGAGAGTGGTTACCATTCGGCTGATCCGTATTGGGCCGCTCGTCCACTGGAACCGCACTCGTCCGAGTAGCGCCCGATTTGACGGCCGACCAGTTCGTCCGACTAACCTCGACCACTGCAGCAGAATAACGTCCCATACACATATTGCGAATCCTTCATAGCTGCTCCAATATTAAACGAACGGGGTGATTTTATAAAATGTACAGTGACTTACATTTCGTAAAAACAGAATTAACCATACTCTCGCGAAGTATTACGAGGGTTGGGCCGTATTTAGGATGTGTAGACCATTCGGCTAAATTTGTAATGCGCGCCCTGCCTCGCAATTGCGACGTTGAGAATTATGTCCATGAAACCGTTTCACAAAAGTCAATATTTAAATTTTAAAAATAAATGATCATAGAAGGAAAGGAAAAAAGATACAAAACGAAAATAATAAGAAAAAAGCAAATTTTGTCTTATTGATGCGGGCTCATAGCCTGCAGCCTATATGTGCTATGCCTAAATGCCGTCCCGACAAGATATTCAAATAATTGTCTTTAATGTATTTTTTTTTAAATAATTATTATAACTGTGTAGATGCACTTGCAATAATTGTCCTTTGTGTAGATACTTTTATTAAAATATTTATACTGATTGTGTAGAGTTTTATACTGATTGTGTAGAGTTTTAAAAATACAAATGAAGATGAAATAAAAGATGAAAATGGAGATTTGTTTATTAGGAGCGCAATACGCGTCTGGCATTGGGCCGAATACGTCCGACTGATCCAGTTTCAATGGGACCAGTGCGTCACTCGGCCGCATTCGGCTGTATTCGGCCGAGCAGGTCGTGTCCAGTGGACGCGTGGCTACGGCCACACATGCGTGGTTGTACGCCGAATTTGTGAGTGAAATCCTTTCGAAAATATGAACTACATTGAAGTATATGAGACCGGCCAGACAGGCGTGATTTTCACGCAGTGGGAAGTGGGAATATGCGCGTGTCCAAGGTCGCGACCCGGCCCATTAGTCAGCGGGATTTCACGCTGTAGTGAGTGGCCACATTGGCGGGAAAAACACGCCCCGTGACTAGCTCTTGTTTCGTGCGTTTTAATTGTCTACTGATATTATGGAGTGCTTAGATACTAGAGTGCAAAAACACCCCTGTTTGTATGACCCAAAACACTTGGAGTATAAAAACAGAGAAATCAAGAGGAATTCATTTAGAAGGCAAGTGGGAAGAGTCTGATGAAGAAACAAAGTTAAATGAGGGAATAGACATCCTGTAGTACTCGAAAACCTTTATGGGGTTTCCTCTTAATTTTGTGTATGGGAGCACAAATTTTCCATACACCGACACGTTGCTCATGCCGCGTTTACACGATGCGAGTTGACTGCATCGACAGTTGGCCGGACCGTCGGTGTTGGGGGTAGGGATGTAACGGATATCCGCATCCGCAAGAGCGAAACTTTCGCATGAATTCCTACATTCGCATCCGCAATTTTTAATGCGGATGTATTGCGGATATTTTATTTACATTGTAATATAAATTATTCTTTTCTCTTTATTCGGGATTCTGCCCATCGTAGCTTAACTAACAAAAAAGTGATTGTTATTTGACGATCTTGCAATAAAAGTAACAATGAACTAAACGGAATTATTACCTAAGCCACGAATTTACTAGTTTAAACTTGCAAGTAAAGTAAAGGTCGGGCTACAATACACAGCACCGAACCCGCACTGTCACCGACCGACACTTTTCTTATTGTTGTCGCTCACTCGATTGAAGTGAATTTAAACGACACCGCACCGTGTATCGGCAGTCATTAGTTGGATCTAATTTTTGACGGTGCTGACCGGTGTCAGGCTGGTCGATATGGAGAATCTTATACAAAGAGTTCAGAAATTTCTGATCCTTTACGATTAAATGTTGTTTTAGCGTTACTGATTACTTTACAAAAGCGTCAATTTTTTCAGCCTTACTTTAGGTTCATCAGTTGTTCGTAAAATGTAGATATAGCCCTTGCATTTTCACATTAACAAATGTAATTGCCAGACGTGAAAGTCTATTTTAAGGCCTATAAAAATTGCATCCGAGACCCGGATTTTGAACCGGGGAACTTCCATACCCGAATCACATGCCGCAAGCATCTGAATTTAGAAGTACTGAAAAATATGTATTTAATCATATAAAAGAACATTTGTGTTTTGGGATAGCAAAAATAAATGCGTAGGCGGTAACGGCCTGGCCTCGCATTCGGGAAACCGGCGGTTCGAATCCCCGTCCGGGCATCCAGATTTGGGTTTTCCATGGCTTCCCCAAATCACTCCAGGTGAATGCTTCCATTAAAAGACCATGGCCGAATTCCTTACCGTTCCATACCCCGATCTTCTCACGCCTCTAATGACCTCGACGTCGACGAGGCGTATAGTTATAACACAAAAAAGAGAGCGTGGATATGAGCGGTGGCGTGGCCTTGTGCTTGACGCTTGAATTAGTGTTCAAAGTTCATATGATAAAGACTGGTTTTTAGACGCGTACGTAATTATTTAAATAATTTAATTCACTTGTGAAATCATCCCACATTTTGTTGTTGTTGAAAGATCAGGCAAAAATAAATCAATATGGCAGTATTATATGGAAATAGAATTCAATTATGAAAAAAGATTGATTTTTAATTAATTTTTGATAAAATATTAAAATATAAACAATTATAAATTAATTTTTCCACATCCGCATCCGCTAAACATCCGCATCCGCAAAGATGACATCCGCAAACAACCCTAGTTCACATTACCCGCCAACTAAAAATGACCAAAACATAATAAAGTTACACGATAAATCTATAAACACAAACGACACACATAAAAAACAGTTGTAGTCTTTACTTTTTATAGTATTACTACAGAAAATTCATCATATTTACCTCAATTTTTGTCACTTGTATATTAAGAAATTTACTTCCTCCAACGCTAGCGCGGGCTACAGGTGTAGCCCATCAACTTCAAGGGCAATTTATGCAGAAGTCCGTGCGCCGCGGGAGATGGCACGCTGCTGGCGGGTGTTGGGGATAGTACTTGAGTAGGCTTGCCAGATTTCTGAAATGTTCAACCGGGACACTAGAATGCCCCCCTCCCCACCCCCCCAGCGTCATGGGTATTCAAAGGTCCACAAACTTGGTGGGTTTCAGAATGTTTTAGAGGGTAGTTTATTCTCAATGCTATAAATACCTAATATATGGTTAATGATCAGTAATTACTGATTAGGAACCTAAACCAGGGGTAATAATAAATTATACTAAAATACAAATTTAAATATTTTATTTCTTACATGTGAGTGTTTACATATAAATGTAATATGTTGACTAAGTAAGATTGTGAGAAGAAATCCTTTGGATGAGGAATAACGATTTTAACAATTTTTACATCTACTTTTCATTGGTGGGCACTTTTTTTAGAAAGTCTTTTTTGGTTTTAATCTTGTTGTAAAAACTATTCTCCCAGAGGTCCAAGTATGCAATGCATCTTTCATAAAAGCCATCAAATTCTTCTTTCACACTGTTTTGGGCTTGCTCATCTAGATTCTTGTAGATGTTCTTTGCGGCCATAGGGATAAAGTTTGAAGCCTTTCTTTCTGTCAGGTTTCTTTTAAGAGCTGTATGAGCTTCAGCATCCTCAAAAGCTGTAGTGTTATTTTTTTCCATTCCCAGAATGGCCTTGTTAAACCGTGCAAGCTGTCCATGGACAAACCACAAGTAGAGCTCGCCCTTTGAATCAGTAAAAATTTTTTTTATTGCTGACGGACACATTTCTTGGTCTAAAAAAATGCTTTCAGACCTTCAAAAATTTGTAAAAGTATTTCCAGCGCAGGCATCATTGATAGAAACCGGGTGTTCCCATGATGAAAGTGTTTGTGGTACTCTAGCTCGGCATATTCACAAAATTCTTTTAGTTTTGTTACACGGACTGTGTATATGTGGAAGTATTTATAAATCTTCACAAGTTAGGCTTCAATATCGATTGGGAGACTATCTACTGCAGTTTGCACACAGTTGTGCACAATGTGTGCTCCACATCCGATTCCATTGATTTCCCGCCGTAGGCTATTCTTGAGTCGATGAAAAACGTTGTTTTTCCCTGCTCTTTTCACACCTCCGAAGTTAGTGTTGCAGTTATCTCCACAAAAGCTAACTACTTTGTTGTTCAAATCGTTTTGCAACAGGACAGAGCATAAGTGATTTGTCAGGGTTTCCGATGTTTCACCCGCCACAGATTTGATATCTAAAAGCTATACTTGCACACCTGAATTAGGATTAAAATAGCGCACAACAATTGGCACAAGTTTTATCTCCTTTCTGTTTGATGCATCCATGCTTACAGATACATAGGTTGACTTGGTTAAGTCTTCTTTAAGCTCTTCCTGAGCTAAAGGAGCTATGACATTTAAAACTATTGCCTCACACTTAGTTTTTCCGAATGAGAATTTAGGCTCAAAAAACTTGGAAATCAGTTTTGATGAACAAGAGTTTGAAATGAAACATAGGCTATGGTTTACTGTGTGGTAAGCAAAGGTCACCTCTTTCGCTGCTAAGTCTAAGTTTTTGTCATTAGAACTCGCAGTGAAAAAAACTACTCATTTTTGAGGAGCAAGCAGCACATGCTAAACTCTTTTTGTGTTTAACATACTGTAAATGTTCTTTTATATCGGGTCGCCCACCGTGAGCAACCGAAAACTCAGAATTGCAATGTAAGCATTTAACTCTATCGCCTTGACCACAGGTACATACCTTTTTCAAAAAAGTAAATTTATTCTATAAATCTTCAGTGAATTTAAACGAACGTTTTGGCATTTTCACAGAGATAGCATGAACTTAAACTTGCAACATAAATACTGTAAAACAGCATTAGCTCACTAACACAACAGGCACCGTAGGCTAGGCAGGAACAGACTGAAATTTCTATCACAGGCGACTTTCGCCGGAGTGAAGGTGGGCGAGTCCAATGTTACAGTAACACTGTTACTGCACACGAGGAGTGTAATACTAATACAATACTGGACTCGCCCGGAGAGCGCATGCGCATGGTCATGATTGGAGAGACAAGGTGAGGTGATGACAATATTTATTTATTAGCAGACCCTCATTCTTTTATAGTTTTCACTTTTCATACAGTACAGTTAAATAAATGACAAAGTAATTATCCTAAGTTATACTTCACAGTAAATTGTTTTAAGACATTTTTGGTCATCTATATCTATAAATTATAGTTTATAACCAAATTTAATTTTTACTGGGATGGAAGGTAAACCGGCTGGGACACCGGGACTTTGTCTAAAAATCTGGACTGTCCCGGTCAAACCGGGACGTCTGGCAAGCCTACCTATTACACTTCCTTGAGGTACACCCGATGTAACATCTAGATTGGAAGAACTTTCTCCTTCAACAAGGACATACTGCGACCAACCAGTTAGAAAATCCTTTATTCATTCACAAAGCTGATCCGATATACCGTATGCTCGAAGCTTCGATAAAAGGCGGTTGTGTGGCACAGAGTCAAAGGCTTTCTGAAAATCTAAAAAAAATTACGTCTACTTGTGAACCTGCATCAATAACTTTCATTACGTCGTGTGTAAATAGGGCCAGCTGTGTTTCACATGATCTTTTCTTCCGAAATCCGTGTTGATTTGTTGTAAGAAAATTATTTTCATCTAGAAAATTCATGATGTTCGATCTTGTAATATGCTCCATAACTCTACTACAAACAGATGTTATAGATATGGGTCGATAGTTTCCAGGATCACTTCGATCACCTTTCTTGAAAATCGGAGTTACTTGCGCGATTTTCCAGTCGGAAAGTACTTTTCGCTCTTCTAATGATTTACTGAATATATCAGACAGAAAAGGCCCGATTTCCGCCGCATACTCTGATAATACTCTTACTGGAATTTCATCCAGTCCCTGTGTTCCCCCACTTCCGGAGCTCTAATTGCTTAATGATACCTGCAGTATCTATTCGTAATGATTCCATCACCGACCCGACACGGCGTGGGAAAACGGGAATACTATCCTTATTTTCATCAGTAAATGAATTTTTGAATACAGTATTTAGTACGTTAGCTTTATCGCAGCTTTCAGTAACCTCGGAACCTTCACGAATTATTACTGGAATATTGCTGTTGGTACAATTAACTTTTCGTACATACAACCAAAATTTCTTTGGGATTTCTGTGAGACTCTTAGAGAGAGATTTGGAATGAAAATCGTTGAAGGCCTCGCGTATTACATTCTTGATACGTCCTCTTAACTCAGCTAAGGTTTCTAAATCACGGCGACACCCCTTCCTTCTTGAGCGTGAGTGTATTTTCCTTTGTTTTTTGAGTAATCTTTTGACTTTGCATGTGTACCTTGATGGATCATTCTCCCCCTTTATTGTCCTCTTCGGTATATGTATTTCCACACCTTCCCTGACTATATGTATAAATCGATGCCACATCTCTTCAACGGTGTCCTTTGTTGACTTGAAGTTGTGGTAATTATTCCTCAGGTAGGTTCTAAAACACTCCTTTGAGGCCTTACTGAATCTGTATACGTGGTAATTATTCCTCAGGTAGGTTCTAAAACACTCCTTTGAGGCCTTACTGAATCTGTATACAATCCGCCCTTTTTTCCTTTTTCACTTGGTCATTAATTTTATAGTCGCAATTACCGCTTTGTGGTCGCTTATTCCTGTGGTAGTTGAAATGTCGGTGAATAATTCTGGCCTGTTGGTAACCAGTAAATCTAAAATGTTTTCGCTACCGTTATGACACCGCGTAGGTTCATTAACTAGCTGCTCGAGAAGATTATCTGAGAACAAATCGAGAATTACTTCAGAAGCTGCCTTATCCCTGCTACCTGTATTGCGAACGTAATTACGCCAGTCAATACAGGGCAGATTGGAGTCGCCTCCTAGGATCATAGCATGATCCTTAAAACGGCTAGCTATACTATTTACATTATTTCTTAACTTCTCGGCGATAGCTATGTCGGAATCGGGTGGACGGTAGAATGCGCCTATGATGAATTTTGAACCAGCAACATTGAGTTTCGGCCACAAGATCCAAGACGGCATCTGCAAAAGCTCAGGAGAACTGTATTCACTGACCAAACGATTCACCTCACTCGCATGGAAAAGATGCATGAAATACTACGGACATACAGCACAAATGGATGACTCACGACTGACCAAGAAAATTATCCTCATCATCAACGGACCCTGACTAACCAAAGCGCGCTGGCTTAAAGAAACCCAGAAGGACATTGCAGAAGTCGATCTAGGCCCACTGACATCTACACGCAGTAAATATAGGCAATTGAACACTTCACATAAATTTCCCCATAAGATCCCAACAGCAAAATATCTGAAACAGAAATGCCTGGACTCAAGAGAGACGTCAAGCCCACGGCGAAAGGATGAGGAGGTTTTCGGAAGATAAGAAGAACAGCAAGAAGAATAAGGACAATGCAAATTAATTCTTCCACGCGCTGCTTAGTGGACTAAACGATAAAATAAGTAAATAAATAATGTTGGTCAACCAAAAACCAGTAGAAAGTTCACTGTATAAGCATTCGTCACGTGTTTACATTTCTGAAATTATTGAAGTGTGTATTATGGATGGAGGTATTAACGTTTGTAATATAATGTAACATAGTTTAAGGAAATCCCTTTACACGCCACCACAGACAGCTGAAGGTCACGTGGTCTACTGACAGGCTGCTTAAAGTCAAATTACTACATTGTCCCTAACTTTAAACCGTTTCAGTGTTACTAGATAATCACCTTATGCTGAGATGGACAGTGTGTCTGAACAGCTGCTCAGTTGGAGTCTCTGTGATTTGTTACTATCCAACAAGGCGGTGAGCTCGAGTAACAAGTAGACTGCTGACTGACTCACAGAGCGCGGCTCGGTACAGTTCCTCCCGCTGCTGAGCTTTTTTGTACGTTATTTTACACAGCGATATTATTCCAACCTGCTTCAGACAGAACGAAGGTTGCGTCAGGACCGCCAGTTTACTGCGCAGTGTTTCTGTATCACTACCCCGTAAATAGTTTCTATTAATCCCGTAGAGTTTGATGTTTTTCCACGTGTACTGTCGTGGAAATCGACTCTCGAATCTGTTCCCTAGGAAGTAATTTACTCTCCATGATTTAAAGAGTGACTATTTTTCTCAACGTATTAAGATGATAATTAGTTTCGAACAAGATCTTTTTTCATGTATACTGCCTGTTGGTAGGTTTCATGCAGTAGCGTTAAGATGCTATATTTCATAGTTATTGTTCGCATTTGATGAGCAGCTGTTTCAGATAAAACAAAATCTATTTTTATCGTCACGTCCATCCAAATCTGTAGAAGTTTGTAAATTACTCCCTTCAGCAAAAAGCTGAATTTCCCGCACTATTGTCGATAAATGATAGTACCTAACAGTTTGTCGTTAATTTGATGGAGTCGGTAGCGAGCTGGTACAGTAACATCTCTGGAGTGCTCACAGAGTCTACAGCGGTGCGCTCTGTGGGCGGCTGGCTGATCTACCAACAGAATTGACGAGATTTACTGTTTTTACAAACGATCTCAAATTAAACAATGACGGTAGGTATGTTAATACAGGGCGTTCGCCGGGAAACGCAAGGAAGAAACTGATCCCGGCGAGCGAGCGGACTATTTCATAATAATTACGCTTCATAAACTTCATAAACTTGTGTGCTAAGCATTTAAATGTGACGTAATTCATTAGCTTACCTTATAAAAGATGCTGGAAGTGTTGACCCTCTTGTGTAATACACATTTCACATCTTCTGAACATATTTCGAGACACACGCTGCCCTAACTGACTTAATGATTTTTTGGGTGACTGTTCTAGTCGAAAAGCGATATCGTCAATTTTCTCCTCTGTGAGAATACGGTTGACCGACAGTCTCTTTTTGTTAAAAAATGAACCCGTTTCTCTTACTTTTTTAACCAGACGCAGAATTGTTGATTTAGCTGGCAGTAAAGCGCCAGGAAATTCGCGACGAAATTTACTGCTACACTTTTTAAACTTCTTCTTAACATATGTATCGTAGAGAAATATTCTTTGTTGCAAACTGTAACGTACCATAATTTTACTCACACTCAAACACGGTACAGATTAATAAGAGTATGAAGCCCCAAACCAGCCAAACCGCAAAGAAACGTTTATTCACAGCACTGATTAATAAGATACTGAAGTCACAAACTATCTACAATGCAAAGAAACCGTTCTTAACAATGTAAGGGTCACTGCACTGCACTGTTGGGGCAGCGGAGGTGTTAAACAGTGCGGTGATTCACGGTGCCGTGTGGCGGAAACTGCTGGCCCCACTGACCGAGCAAGTTGCTGACGGCAACAGACTGGGAGGGTAGCGTTTTCCGGCGAACGCCCTGTACAAACCTTACGCTTTTAGTTTTAGCGAAATTAATCAAAACGCCAGGATCATGGTGAACAGTATCACTTCACAGATATGTGTTTATTACTAAGCACGGGGACAGTTGTAAAGTCAAAAGATTTTGTAATTTAATTGAGTCTGTACTCTGTAATAAGCGGTGATGCCTTTAAGGCTGATAGATCGCTTTAGGCCACCCACTTATCCAATACAACATGATACAGTAACCTGTGCTCTGTGCGTAGTGCACATGCAGCTGTTGCAGCTGCTGTGCTGTTTCGTTCCCAGGCGCCTCACCTGTTTCACCGTCGCTCGCTCTCATTATTGCGCCATTTCTTATTTCACTGCTCTGCTTGTAACTGAGGCCCAAAACAGAGTCCCTGGCCGAATTCCTTCCCGCTCCTTGTTCTAGATCACCTCACGGCTGTAATAACCTCAACGCAGACGAGACGTTAATCTTTAATTAAAATAATGAAAAATAACAAAATAAAGTCAGAATACAGGGTAGTGCAAACATAAGGTTAATACAACCAACTATCTGTCACAGCTGTATGGTAATTTTCTTCGTGTATGCCTTCCTTTTGATACTGTACTTGTTCTGTTCATAAAAGCTTACTGAAGTTTCTACATTATTTATTCAATTATACTTTAAATTCAAGATGGCTTACTGACAGACCGGTACTAGCAATATAATTAGCAGGCTTACAAAAATAAATAATAGCCCATGAACAAAATTCTTGTAAAAATGGGCCAAGTCTGGCGTTACTTTATTGAATTGAAGCTTTGAGCTCTGTGCTGAGCTTCTCGTATCTTCTAGAAGCTGCTTTCTACTGATTACGTTAACACAGAAGGGCTGCCATTAAAAAAAAAAAAAAAATGAAAAATTGCTGCTCCGTTGTTGCGGATATCAGAATTTTACTGTCGTCTAGTGTTATTCCAGTGAATAGTCTTTTATAGAGTTTTTAACGACAATTTTTTCTTAAAAAATACTTTACATTTTATCAATAGCAGGAAACAAATAAATAGAAATAAAAACTTTTGTGTTTTGTTTGTTGCGGTTGCGTCCTACTCGCGGCGCGTATTGTTGCGTAAGCCCGCCTGCTCGCCAGATATTAGGGGCCATCCATAAATTACGTCACACCTTGAGGGGAGGGGGTCAACAAAGTGTGACATCTTGTGACAAGGGGGGGGGGAGACGTGTCATTAACTTTGTGACATCACATACATAATTTTGGCTCGTATTGCCTCAGTGTCGAGGCATACTTATTTAAACGATCATGTGGCATCTGGGGACTATATTTTTCATCATACAAAGCCACTAACCAACATAAGCAATTACCAGAGGCAACTAGAGGTTTTCCCCATCATGAATTTTCGTCCACAAAGCAATACTGCTGAAGCAGGGAAGTTCTTTGCTTATTAAATGATGACGATGCTTTATGGTTGCATGAAGATGATGATGACTCATCGAATGTTCCAACACTATCGGAATCGAGAATGAAGTCAGTATTATGCCAATAATAAACAGTATCAAGGAATGGGTTCAAAATCCATGGACTCTTGATGATTCAATTTTGTATCATTAATTCGATTTTTTATATTTTCTTAAATGTTTGATTTATTTTTGATATGATTTTTTAACTAGAAATACATAAATCATTTTGGAACTGCTGTGTTAATTTATAAATTTAAAATTGGAAAATATGTGACATCACACCAGTAATGGGGGGGGGGGTCCCACAAATGTTACAACCTGTGACATGGGAGGGTCCAAAAATCATGAAATTTGTGTGAAGTATTATGTGGATAGCCCCTAATCGGCTATTTTTTCTGGATAGTGATCGCTTGTTGGCTCAGACACTTAAACTAGCTGCATAGTTTTCCTCGTGAATATCTCTCCCCGACCTACATTTATTTTAAAGAACGATTAGCTTTATTTTCATTGCAGCCTGTTTCAAAATCATAGATTAATTCAATTATTTACTAGGCCTATTATTCATTTTTGAATTTCTTAAACACCAGTTTGTCTGTGATACCGTTTATCTCGATACTTGAGTGTCGCCTTGTCTCCTGTTTCAACGTGCCGCACCTTTGTGTCTCGTGTAAGCCTCCAGCTCTGCCAAGCTGCTCCCGGCATTCCACTGCAGTATGGCTGGTTACAACTCTTCCAGTGCTGATTGATCTTAGATGTCTCGATGGTTTATCGAACAGTGTTTTATGATAATCAGAGACGACTAAATACGGTTACTGTGACTATCGCAATAGAAGTTTTTCTATTTGAATAGTATCTTTACTACAGCAATAGAGGCAATATTTATGGATTAGACTATATCAACGGCAATAGAAGCTATTCTTTTTGTTATAAATAAATTCTAACCTAATAGAATTTATTCTTAAGGAATAGAAAATATTTTGGTGCAATAGAGGATATTCAGATAGAATATATTATAATCTATCGCAATAGAACATTTTCTATTTGAATAGTATCTTTACTACAGCAATAGAAGCAATAATTATGGATCAGACTATATTCAACGGCAATAGAAGCTATTCTTTTTGTTTAGAATTTATTCTAACCAAATAGAATTTATTCTTAAGGAATAGAAAATATTTTGCTGCAATAGAAGATATTCTTATAGAATATAATATAATCTATCGCAATACAAATTTTTCTATTTGAATAGTATCTTTACTACAGCAATAGAGGCTATACTTATGGATTAGACTATATTCAATGGTAATAGAAGATATTCTTTTTGTTTAGAATAAATTCTAACCTAATAGAATTTAATCTTAAGGAATAGAAAATATTCTATTGCAATAGAGGATATTCTTATAGAATATAATATAATCTATCGCAAGTAGAAGTTATTCTACTTTTGAATAGTATTCTACAGCAATAGAGGCTATTCTTATGGATTAGACTATATTCAACCGCAATAGAAGCTATTCCTTTGGAATGTAATAAATTCTAACCTAATAGAATTTATTCTTAAGGAATAGAAAATATTTTGCTGCAATAGAGGATATTCTAATAGAATATAATATATTCGTTCATAATAGAAGTTTTTCTATTTGAACAGTATTTTACTACAGCAATAGATGCAGTTATTATGGATTAGACTATATTCAATGGTAATAGAAGATGTTCTTTTTGTTTAGAATAAATTCTAACCTAACAGAATTTATTCTTAAGGAATAGAAAATATTTTGCTGAAATAGAGGATATTCTTATAGAATATAATTTAATCTATCGAAATAGAAGTTTTTCAATTTGAATAGTATCTTTACTACAGCAATAGAGGTATTGATTATGGATTAGACCATATTCAATGGCAATAGAAGCTATTCCATTTGTTTAGAATAAATTCTAACCTAATAGATTTTATTCTTAAGGAATAGAAAACATTTTGCTACAATAGAGGATATTCTAATAGAATATAATATAATCTATCGCAAATAGAAGTTTTTTCTATTTGAATAGTATCTTTACTACAGCAATAGAGGCTATACTTATGGATTAATATTCAATGGTAATAGAAGATATTCTTTTTGTTTAGAATAAATTCTAACCTAATAGAATCTATTCTTAGGGAATAGAAAATATTTTGCTGCACTAGAGGATATACTTATAGAATATAATTTAATCTATCGCAATTGAAGTTTTTCTATTTGAATTGTATCTTTACTACAGCAATAGAGCCTATACTTATGGATCAGACTATATTCAATGGTAATAGAAGATATTCTTTTTGTTTAGAATAAATTCTAACGTAATAAAAATTATTCTTAACGAATAGAAAACATTTTGCTGCAATAGAGGATATGCTGATAGAATATAATATAACTTATCGGAATAGATGTTTTTCTATTTGAATAGTATCTTTACTACAGCGATAGAGGCTATACTTCTAGATTAGACTATATTCAACGGCAATTGAAGATTTTCTTTGTGGTTTAGAATATATTCTAACCTAATAGAATTTATTCTTAAGGAATAGAAAATATTTTGCTTCAATAGAGGTTATTCTTATAGAATATAATATAATCTAACGCAATAGAAGTTTTTCTATTTGAATAGTATCTTTACTACAGCAATAGAGGCTATACTTATGGATTAGACTATATTCAATGGTATTAGAAGATATTCTTTTTGTTCAGAATTTATTCTAACCTAATAGAATTTATTCTTAAGGAATAGAAAATATTTTGCTGCAATAGAGGATATTCTTATAGAACATAATATAATCTATCGCAATAGAAGTTTTTCAATAAGAAAAGTATCTTTACTACAGCATTAGAGGCTATAATTATGGATTAGACTATATTCAAAGGCAATACAAGCTATTCTCTTGTTTAGAATAAATTCTAACCTAATAGAATTTATTCTTAAGGAATAGAAAATATTTTGCTGCAATAGAGGATATTCTTATAAAATATAATATAATCTATCGCATAGTAGAAGTTATTCTAATTGAATAGTATCTTTACAACAGCAATAGAGGCAGTTACTTATGGATTAGACTATATTCAATGGTAATAGAAGATATTCTTGTTTCTTTAGAATAAATTCTAACCTAATAGAATTTAATCTTAAGGAATAGAAAATATTTTGCTGCAATAGAGGATATTCTTATAGAATATAATATAATCTATCGCAATAGAAGTTATTCTTTTTGAATAGTATCTT
>JARYHS010006423.1:0-20709 GCA_031002005.1 Vandiemenella viatica
GAACTGAACTCTTTTTCACGCCTATAAACACTTAATAAAATACATGTTTAAAATACATTATTATTTTGTTCATTAATGTATTCGTCAACAAACTAAACTAATATAGTAATAAAAAATAATGTGTATTGTCCATTATTATGCATTGTTTGTTTTGCGTGTTATTACCCCATCCCATGCGTGTCATTACCCTCAGCGGTGGTAATACCACGCGTTTGCACTTTTTTTTATTTTAATTATAAAAATTAAAGTAATGTTCATAACTATTTTCAGCCAGTTAGAACAGGTCGATAAATGTCCAAAGTATGGTATGCAGTGGTTTTCTTAGGTTTTTAATGAGGTAATGAACAATTTAAATCGATTTTTCCTTAGGTGCGTGTATTTCCCCCCCTCTCCCCTATATACTTGTACTAATGTGGTTGGGACGGGCTTAGTTTCTAACCTCATCAAAATAATCCTGTCACTAAACTGTTCATAATAACTCACCCGTTTCCCTACTTTCTTGTTCATTACAAATCCTACACCAGTGACTCCATTGACAGCTTGTGTGCTAATTAACCTGTGTTCCCCAGACCAGAAATCCTGGGTGTCCTTCCATTTAATCTCACTAATCCCAACAACATCTAACTTAAGTTGTTCCATTTCCCTTTTTAAGTTTTCTAACCTACCTGCCCTATTGAGACTTCTAACATTCCACAGCTCCGACTCGTAGAATGTTTCTATCCATTCTGATGACTCCTCCCTGAGCAGTCCCCACCCGGAGATCCGATTGGGGGACTATTTTACCTCCGGAATATTTTACCCAGGAAGAAGCCATCATGATATATGTAATTTGAGAGGATTACATGTCCTCGGGATACCCTTTGGGTCTTTAATGCAGTGGTTTCCCGTTGCCTTCTGCATCCCCATGCCGTTGATCATTTCTGATTCATCCGCCTTTAGGGGCCGTTTCCAACCCCAAGGGCAAGAGGGTGCCCTGAACCACTCCCCGCTCTTCCGCCCTCCTTTCGGAGGCCGTTGGCAAGCAGTGGGTGACTCCTTATACCGGGAATCTTTCAGTCGCCAGAGCCTCGTCCGTGCAAACAGGGTGCACCACGTGAAGGAGAGGTTGACATTTGGTTGGAAAAGACTAGTATTGTCTCTCCCAGACCCTTACACCCCCGGTGATATTATGAAAACTTTTAAAAATACTACAAAATGGTTATAAAACAGATTTAAGTACTTTAGCAGGCCGAAAATAGTGACAGGTACGTCACATGTTGCTAAACAACATATATAAACAAGTAGACTCATATAAAGTTAATCTTATCGTACTATGTATGATTTCTTTTAAAAGAAGACCGTAAAGAATTATTTTTTTTTCAATACTGTTTCTCTGTTGGCGTTTATGTCTTTATTTTTAAATAATATTAGCAACTGATCTATTGCCACTTTTATTTTTATTTTGTCATGGTAGTCTGGATTAGAGATCCTACAAGCATGGTAGGCCTGCCTGTTGTCTTTTTTATACTTCTCAATGATCTCCAGCACAAAGTCTTATTGAAACGACATTATTTTTAAAAAAGTCAAAATATAAAATAATATCCTTCGAATTGTTACTTAATAATAATTAAAACTTTATTGTTTTCAATTCTATATTCATAATAATATTTAACTAGTAGCAAAAAAATATTTCTATAGCAGATTCAAAACAACAAAGAAATGATATAATGTTTGCATAGTCCACTAAGCATTGATGTTGTATGCTCAGTGGTTGGTGACAGAATGAGAAGAGTTTGGATTCACCATACACGAGCCGACTGGAGTCGATCGGCTTGGTTCGCTTGATGGAATGATGAACGAAACTGATGGATATTGGACTGACCGGATAATCCTGTCAGTCCACGTCATCCACAGACGACACGATAATGGACGGATGGAGCGATCGTGTGTGGCCACCTTTATTGTAATGATTGCTTTGTGGCTGAGTCACAGAAATTGTTTGAATCATGAGGATGACGCGGCAGTTAAACAGGGCGTCCCACTGACTGGCTCAGTTGCACTCTGCACCATCTGGCAACACTGCTGACCTCCCGCCACACAGAAATGTCCGGTATATACACCATCAGGAAAAATGTAATAGGACAGTGAAACAGAAGCTACCACCTCTCATTGTATTCAGAGCATGCGTTCCGTCTGAAAAAGATTTTCACTGTGAAATTTTGTTGTTTGATGTGTATAAAAATTTCTGAATGTTCAAAAATATGCAAAACGGCCAGATATTGATCAGAAACGTACATAATAATGACTTATGTTAAATTAAATTTGTGAGACTTTAGTGACAAAGTTTAAATTAATCAGTACTGACATCAATGATGTATTCATGTTTTTACTGTATGATTTGCGCTGACGTCACCTTGTGTTGTCTGTTGGTCCAGGTTTGCAGTGGACGAGATGGCTGAGCTGGAGCTGAGTGCAATCGCGGTGAAGGCAGTGGTCTCCAGACCTGTCCGGCTGTTTCCTGACGTCCTAGAGAAACTGCTGGAGGCCGGTGCCGTCAGCCGCAGCGAGCTGGAGATTATAAAGCGCGAGCTGGAGGCTCCAGAGACAGCTTGCCCTGTGATGTGCGCGCTGTGCCAGGCAGGACACCTGCAGCTGCTGCGGATGGCGCTGCGGCACCGGCTGGAACTGGCCAACCAGCCAGTCGACGACGCGTCGTCGACGCCCCAGCCCGCCGCCGTGCGGATGCTGCTGGACGCGGGGGTGGACCTGGAGGCGGTGAGAGAGAGCGACGGGTGGACTGCGCTGCACGAGGCGGCGGCGTGTGGAGGCGGCGGCGGGCCCGTCGTGGCGGGAGTGCTGCTGAGGGCCGGGGCCCAGGCGGAGTGCAGGGACACAGAGGGCAGGACGCCGCTACAGCTGGCGGCGGCGGCGGGACACGCGTCCACAGCGCAGCTACTGTGCTCGGCGTGGGCGGACACCACTGCGGGGGAGCGGGACTGGCAGGCTGTGGCCTGCAAGAGGCCGCTGCTGCTGGCGGCGGACACGGGCAGCGAGCGCACAGTCAGGGCACTGCTGGGGGCGAGCACCGGGGGCGGCACCGACCAGAAGGGGCGGACTGCGCTGCTGTGGGCGGCGCAGCAGGGCAGGAGCAGAGCCGTCACCACGCTGGCGGCAGTGGGCGGACTTGTCAGCGAGAGAGATGAAGACGAGTGGACGCCGCTGCACTGGGCGGCATGGCACGGTGACGAGGAGGCGTTGAGAGCGCTGCTGGCGGCCGGCGCGGACTCCACTGCCAGGGACAACACGGGGAGCACTGCGCTGCACGAGGCGGCACGGCGAGGCAGTGTGGCCGTGGCGGGCTGCTGCTGGAGACCACAGACGTCAATGTGAGGAACGATGTAGGCTGGACGCCGCTGCACTGCGCAGCCAGCTGGGGCCGCTCCGCCGTGGTGAGAGCGCTGCTGGAGGCCGGGGCAGACAGGACGGCGAGGAACAAGAGGGGAGACATGGCGCACGACGTGAGCAGCGGAGAGCTGAGGGAGCTGCTCAAGTAGAAACAGCTCATCTCTCAGTACGTTTAACGAATTATTCCAGTTATCAAATATGCAGTAATGTTTTTAAAACTGATAGATTCCTTTATGTTCAGAACAACCGCTGATCCAACACCAAGCAATTGAAAAATCTGCACTCTCTGAACACTGTGTATATTTATTTTCTGACATGGCAAATGTAATAAATAAACTGTGCAGCAGAATTGATACTCCGTGGCCGCTTTTCCATCCCGTTCCCATCACCTCGACGTCAGACACATTCAAATCTCAATACTAAAACAAATCTATATCCATAGTTGTTCTGGAATTAATGCAACCAACTAAACACCACAGCTGTGTGGTACGTTTCCTCATCTATGCCTTCATTCTGATACTGTAGTTATTCTGTTTATAAAACCTTACTACTCATTTCTACATATTTGTGTGCACTTCAAATCCAAAATGTCGCAGTGTAAGCCTGGTAGTTTTTTTATCTGGTACTACCAGTAGAATTACAAAGTGTTGTGGTTAGGTGTAAATGCACAGTACCGGAAACAGAAAATCAGGAGCGAAGTTACCAAACAGTCAATGAAGTCGGTCTTCCTTTTTCTCATAGCCAGCAGGAAGTATAATACAAGTACACATTTACATTCTCCTAATTTAATAAGGTGTGAATGGAACAACAAAATTCACCCTCCAACTTGTATATTTTATTCTGACCTACCTGTAGTTTTAAAAACAATTAAACAACGTACCAGATTCCTCTCTCATCTGTACATTTGAGGTAGTAGTGCTTTATATGAGCCAAACTAATAACCATTGTCAAAATTCATTTTTCTCCTGCTCAAACCGAGATTGTAAAAAATTAAGAAATGTCCTCAAATACCCGTTTCCAACCTCGTGCGAGTGTCCTTCAATTTCCCCTTCTCGTCACAGTGTCTATAATTGTATATTTCCTCAAGGCGGTATTACGCAATGACTGACGGAGGACAATTAACAGCACGAGCTTCACAGTACAGTTCTAAGACAAAGGATATGCATAGTTTAACGAATATGAGGTGCGAACGGGAGAAAGAAATGAAAATAGTTTTTTGAAAAAGTCGTAAATTTGAGCGAGCTGATGGTTAGCCATGATGGAGACATAGTAATACCTCAGTAGTCATGCAGCCTGCAAAACAAACAATTGAACTTTGTGGCACCATGAGTAACCAATGGCATCGCTGGGTGCTTTGGGCAGCTTCTGCTGCTCCTGCACCCTATTATTTTAAATATTTCGTTTAGTATAGTTTCGCGCAGTTTGGTAGTATTCACCAGTCGCAGCAAATTCGGCGCAGGTGTGGGCTGTCACGTGTCGCACCCAGGCCGACCACGCCGCCCATCCCGCCGGCAGGCCCAGGCGCATCTTCCGGCAGGGAAGTAGTGAGGAAGTGGTATTGTTGCCACCTAGTCAGTAAAGTCAATTCTTGTCACTTGTTAGTTGGTCGGTCGTGGGTTTGTCTATTTCTTAGTTTGGTCCATTATTTTAGTCAATTGTTTTAGTCTATTCCCTCAGAAGCAGGTGATTAATTTGGCTATTAATCGAAGTTTATTTTTGTTATCACTTACCAAGTTGACTGTTTGATCATCACGGAGGCAGCTGGGCAGGTTATTTACAATGCAATCTGGTTTTTCTTAAATATAAAATAGAAATTTTTCGTGGAGTACAGATGATGCTTAACCGCGAACGGTCTATAGGTGTCGGCTCACTGCGCAGAAACCGGTTGCCCCGGCAGCAAGCGCCCGAGTCAGCTGGTGTGTGTGTCGTAGTGCTGGCAGCGGGCGGTTCCCCCCACCCCGCTAGCGGGGCGCTCAGGTCGCCCGCTACCAGTTGCCGCGCTAGTGTTTATGTTGTTGTTTGGTGTAGCCGGTACAGGGTGATGGGGGAGGGTTCTATGTTGGGGATTTGTTCTAGGAGGGAGCGAAGCATGTATCGGCGGCCGAGCTCCTCTGCTTGCTTGAACAGCGGCGCAAAGCCTCCCGCTCGGTACGTCGCAGCGTTGTTCATTTGCATCGTTGTCGCACGGTGTGCCGTCCGTATTGCACGTCTTTCGAGTCAGTCCAGTTGTTTGTGTCTCGTCTTAGGGGGATGGAGGAGGAGGGGATGGCCATATATATGTGCGAACGAGTGTTTTGTACAGTAAAGTGAGTGACTTGTGATTGCAACCTGTGCGGAACCCGCGCAGCAGGTGCAGTGTAGATAGTCTGCGTTTGGTTTCATTAATAATTTTGTCATAGTGGGCTATGTATGAAAGTTAGCAATGCAGTGTGATGCCGAGATATTTGGCTGTGCGTTTGCAGTCTACACGCCTGCCGCAGACGGTCAGGCGATTCTCACGCAGTTTCCGCTCTGGCAGGCGCTGCTTTTTAAAGACTACTGTTTGCGTTTTCGCCATTTACAGCACCACTGTTCGAACTCAGCGATCAAATTTTGCAGTGCTGTAATGGCGAGGTTATAGCGTGTGTGTTTCGCCCAGTATGCTGTGTCATCGGCCGACCCCTGTGGCACCCCTGTTCGCACTCTGTCGGTTATGAAGTTAGTCAACAGCTTTGCATCGGTGCGCTCTGTTGGCGGCTAGCGGAACTAGTACCAGAATTGACTAGCAGGCAGAGCACTCTAGCGAGCCACCAGCTAAACTGCCAGTAGCATGGTCATTGAGAAAAACAATTAAAAACCACTTTCTTATACAGAACAGTATTAATAAGTACTGACAGAAAACTAATCGATGCCTCATTAACAGACATTAACCTCTCTTAACTTGATCAAGCATTCCAGCTAATAAGTTAAAAAAACAGAAACCACTATCAGGATTATAAGTGATGATGTTAAGATTTCACTGACGCCACTATCCAGATGTAAAACGTGTTTTAAAAAATGACCACTGGAGCGTTAACTCAGTCTACGTGTCCAGTCAGAGTGCGACGTCGTCGAGGTCATTAGAGGCAGGAATGGACTGGCGGCAAGGAACGAGAAGGAATTCGGCTATGGCCGTTCTAAGGAACCATCCCTTCATTCATATAGAGTGATTTCGGGAAAAGGTGGCCGGGCGGGGATTCGAACCAGCGTCCTCCGGCAAGCGAGTATTTTACTTAACCCATTCAGCCTGGAATTATTTTTGTGCAGCATCATTTCTGGGCTAAATGCTGCTCAATTTGGACAGTGTTGACATCTGTAACATAATAATAATAAACCAAAACCCTAATCCCTTGCAACATGAAATGTACACTGGAGGAAATTAAAATCCCAACAACGAGACGGAGTAGTGATAAATGAATGATATTTGGCCCCAAGTATCCCCACATGAAGAGAATCAGGTGATTAAAATCTGAAAGCTTTACATGTAATACTATGAGAACAGGACACCTGACAAATTTTCAGATGGTGTTTTAAATTGACCATTGTGGATATATTTAGCCAAGAGAACTAATAATTATTTAGATAAGGTTTATAAGTACATAAAACGATGTGTAAATGTTAAACAGTTCAAATTTCCGTGCAAACAGCACATCACGTGATCTCGCAGTGTGTGACGTCATCCATGTGCAAAACAGCACATCATGTGATCTTTTAGCGTGTGACGTCATCCGTGTGCAAAACGACTTGACATTGGACTTGTTATTCCAACAGAATTAATTGAGTTTAAGCGTTTTCTGAAGTTATAATCATAATGGGACAAAAGACATATCGTTGGTGCTTGGTACCTAAATGTACTTCTCCAAAGAAATTATTTATTCATGCTCCACAAAAAGCAGAAATACCAATAAAGTGGCTGTAAGAAACAAGACGACAATATGACAGAATGTCTGCAGAATCGCCGATTTCCTTTTGTGACGATTACTTTAAGTAAACAAATGAAAATAGTATTAAAATCGCAAATTACTTAGAGGTAGTTCAAATAATTAAGCACTTAAATACTCTAAACAAATAAAAGATGTGCTTATTTGTGTTTGAGCTGTTAAATGACATGGAAAACTACATGTGGTTCCACATAACACGCTCTGTAAAGAAAATAATGAAACCAGGATGCCTTCCATCAAAATTTCAATGTTGGACTGATAGCAAAAGAAGTACATCTGTTGTCAAAGGCGACTACAATCACCGCTGTGTTCACTAATTAAGTAGTGAAGTGACAGCTTCTCAGAATCTCCCACTGCATAGTCACTATAAGGCACAGATATTAACACATAGTTTTTTAGTTTCTTGTAGAAACTGTGTGAGTAGCAAATTATTTGAGGCGGCAGTCCGTGTGTGATCTTTTTTTCTTGCGGAGACTTCCTCCATTACAATGTATTTAATATTAGTGCCAGTGCCAGTTTAGGATTTGATTTTTTATTGATCGATTTAGTCAATTTATAGTACAGGTGCACATTTGACTTTGGATAAGTCATTTTGATGATTAGATGTTACATATTATTATGATATGATGGGATTTATAAACATGATTTATAATACAATGACAAAACAAGTGTACATGAAGAGAATTTAACAATACAATAGTTGATGAAAACAAAATTTGAAGGAATCCTAAAACCCATTTTTTTTTATGAGTCCATATATTCACTAATAAAGTAAAAGCTGTGCCTGACTAGAAATGCCTTTAGTTTTATTTGTCTATGTTGGGGATAAAAGACTTTTCTTTACCTTTGCTGCTGTAAGAAGAGCGAATTTGTTTAAGTTGTACATAAATCCTCTTCCAGTTTCATCCATGGACTTAACAAATTGGTTCATTAAACCAATTTGATGTGAAGTGGGGGAAGAAGCACATCTACACTAACAACCAGTTTCTCACGATGACAGTTTTCTTCTCGCAGTTTCCATTTTCAACGAGGCAATCCCTTTTTCTTATAATAAGAATATCTGTCACGACTGTTCCACTCGCATATGAAACACCTTTATTTGGTGTAGCCTCGTTGCATACCGAATATTAGGGTAATAATTTTGAGGTCACCACGTATGTTCCATTTATGTTCATTATCCTCTTATATGAAATGCGTCGTCTGGAGACTGCGGGCGTCGTCGATAGCTATTGGCTAGAGTACAGTCACGTGCCAGCAATCACTCGCGAATCAACAGCCACTATAAAGTTACAATCATTCCTTTAAGTTGCATTTTATTTATTTACGACAACTAGATGCAGAAATTCATGTAAGGAGAAGGGTATTCGATGTTTACGCTATATTATCTGTGTCAGTTTTACGAATTAGGTTAAAGCATAACCTATGAATTTTTTGGCATAAGATAAGAAACAATCAAGTTTTTTAAAAAAAAAAAAAAAAAAAAAACTAGGAGAAAGTTCACACGAAACGTACTTAAACGCGAAATATTATCAGTGAAATCAATAACTGTTATCCAATTTCAAAATTATAGTCTCCATCATTTGAAGTTAAATGCATTTATTTAAATAAAATCCTAAGCGAATACTATGATAATCTAACCAGAGTAAGGTGCTCATTTCACGAAAGATATAATTAAAAATGATTCTTATTACTTTTTCCTTATAAGCTTTTCCAGAATAAATTCCAACTACCATCACAGAATCACAGATGATGGCCTTAGTTTTTGATACGTGTGTTAGCTATTAAATGAGAGTTAAGTTTACCTTTTTATGAGATTTAAGCACGGAAAGAGACGATCTCGGCACTGAACAAGGTTAGCAAACAGACCGAAAGTTGTGACCCTTGATCCGACCTGGTTGGATTACTAACTTGACATGTATTTTTGTAACTTTTGTTTGGTTTAAAAACTTAACAGTGATATTTGCGACATCCTAACTCTGTAAGAGATTATTAAAATTATATTGCATTCACTTAATCTTAAAAACGAAGCGCAAACTTTATTTGTGTCCGTTTCCCTACAGAAGGGCAGCGGTGTAAAATAACACCTATTTTCAAATATTTTTTGCCACTGGACAGAGATATAGGCTTCAAGTTACAATTTCGCACTATAAATATATTTAACATCTGTTCCGCGCGTTTTGTCAGCGGTTAAAGGATTCCATCCCTTTCTGTGTGAGTATGGAAGGAGACAGCTGGCATGGGGGGTGAGGGCGCTGAATTGAACAGCTGCAGTCTGTGCCAGCCTCGAAACAAGCATTTTATTCAGTCTGAACTATTTTTTAAAATAAAAAATAAAAATATATGCCGTGGCAAAGTGTGATATTTTCTCTTTTTTGTTCACAAGTTTGTCTGTGAAAATAACAAGAGGATTTTATCATTCAGTATTGATGTGTATTCTGATGTTATCATGTTCTCAAATTGCTGGCAGGACTAGAGTGAAGAGAGTCATGGGAGTATACAAGGAGTATACTGGTGATGAGGTGTGGAAAGATATTGAAATAAGGATTAGGGGAAAGAAGACCATAACCACAAGCTGGTACTCATTTATAAATCAAAAGGGTATGTGAAGATTTTCTTACGCAACTTAGGGGTAAAGGATTGGTTTAAATTATCAATAGAATTGATGAATATTTACAATACATATCTATATATGCTAAAAGAATTCAAAGTTGAAATTAGTAGAGTGTAAATAGAAATGGTAAAATAAGTGAGTAGGGAAATTGCCACCAGAACAAGCGCTGCATCCAATTCAATTGAATATTAGTAAAGGTAGTGAGATTAATGAACAGAACTGTGTTTTCAATGATGAGTTCACTGGATACAACTTGTCTAGTCTGTTGGAGCCTTGATTTAATTTATTATTAATGTTTACAATCTACATTAACTACATACCAAGACCAACTCTGAGCTGTCTCACTGGTTGGTCTTTTAGATTCTATGGTATGTTGTTTCATATGATATCATACTGCAATTTATTCTATGATCACCTTAGTGTGAATATTTTTTTTTATTTTAAATATGAATCTTTTTTCATGGATCCCTGCTGAGGAAGGACCTCTGTGAAACATGTCATGGTTAATACACATACATACAATATGAGTCATAATCATAGTAAAAACAATTACATGTTACAAAAACAATTGAATAGAATAACAATAAACATTAATTTTTACAATTGAATTTTGCAAAAGTAATATTGAATACAATTATTTATTTTGTCCAAATTCTTGAATGGAGTAGGTAATCTCCTTGTTTTTTTTATTTATTTAAATACATCTTTATTATCTGCAACTGTTTTAAACTCTTGGGAAGATTAGTAAACAGATGTATACCATAATAATTAACTCCTCTTTGTACTAATGACAGAGATGTTTGTGTTTTTTGGAAGTTATTTCTGTTTCTTGTATTGAAATTGTGTATCTGTGAATTAGGTTAAAATGATCTATGACAAAGCACATGAGAGAATATATATACTGAGAAGTCACTGGAAGAATATTGAATTTTTTTAAAAGTTGTGTGCAAGAAGTTCTTGGTTTTATCCTACACAACATCCTAATAGCTCTTTTCTGTGCTATGAAAACTTTTTTACTTTGTGAAGAGTTTCCACAAAAAATTATGCCATATGACATCATTGAACGAAAATATGAGGAGTACGCGTTTAGTTAATTTTATATCTGCAGTTAGCGAAAGTGTTCGTATTGCAAAGGTGGCACTACTTAACTTCTTCAGTAGTGTTGTGATATGTTCGTGCCAACAGAGTTTCTCACCTATTTTAAACTCTTTGTTTCTAATATTTTGTTATTTTTATAGCTTACTTGTAAATCTGCCTGTGCTTAATTTTTGTTTTAAACTTGATGTAATGTGTTTTTTCCAAATTTAATATTAATGAATTTGCCTTAAACCAATTTGCTATTTCACTAAGTACTTCATTTACATTAAATTCTAGATTGCTCTTTGGTGTTTTTCTCACAGTCAGGTTAGTGTCATCTGCAATCAAACACTCTTTAACTTTGTCAGATAAGTTTCCAGGAAGGTCATTGATGTACAACTAGAAGAGGAGGGGTCCTAGGACAGAACCTTATGGAATTCCATGTTTTTTTTCTCCCGGTGTGATGAAGCATCTTTACTTATTTTAGGATCAAAAATGGAAACTTTTTGCATTGGATTTTCCATGTATGATTTAAACCATTTACCTGTGGTTCCATAAATACCAAAGTATTCCATTTTCTTCCAATGTAATTCATAATTTACACAGTCAAATGCTTTTGCAAGATCACATAGTCACCATAGTTTAAATATATGGGTAATTGATTAATTGTGGTATATGTTGTACATTGCAGTAGACACATTTGGCAGCATTGGTATATGTGAGTGAGTGTATTAACCAGGATGGACCCTTTTATAGACTGTATTGGAAATCCTACTATTATTTTTCGTGCAATGGATATTTTTCTGCCCACTCCTGAGCAGAATGATCATTAATACACAAAACTTTATATATATATATATATATATATATATATATATATATAGGGTGTTACAAAAAGGTACGGCCAATTTTTCAGGAAACATTCCTCACACACAAACAAAGAAAATATGTTATGTGTCCGGAAACGCTTACTTTCCATGTTAGAGCTCATATTGTGGACGGCTGTGATACAATACGCCATTTCCAGGGCTGCATCAGCGCATCAGGGATTCCATGCGACGGAGGGTGGATGCATGTATCCTCGCTAACGGAGGACATTTTGAACATTTCCTGTAACAAAGTGTTTGAAGTCACGCTGGTACGTTCTGTTGCTGTGTGTTTCCATTCCATGTTTAATGTGATTTGAAGAGAAGTAATGAAATGAGCTCTAACATGGAAAGTAAGCGTTTCCGGACACATGTCCACATAACATATTTTCTTTGTTTGTGTGTGAGGAATGTTTCCTGAAAGTTTGGCCGTACCTTTTTGTAACACCCTGTGTATATATATATAAGCAAATAATCCAATGCAACACAGTTACCTGTAATGATGTTTCATTTACACTGTGCGTTACGCATTTCAAAAACTAAGTCCCATTTTCAAAAGCAATATGAAATACATTTTGATGTATTTTAATGTGCAATGAGCTTGTGTTTGTTTCTGCTATATACAGTATCTCTATTCACACCTCAAGAATATAGAACAAAATATCAGTTTGGCCTGTGGCTGAGGCTGAGGATTAGCCATTTGTAATAACAAAACCATTTAAATAAAGGCAAAAAAAAAACATCACATCACATCATTACCTTCAGCACCATGAGCTTCTCATAAGATCTCGTGGCAACTTTTTCCCCATTTTACAGATGGTACATTTATTATGCTTAATGGGTATAGTTGTCTCTTCGCTGGACCTTCAACACAAATTACTCGTTGTAACAACTATTTAATTTTACAATATTTGTAAAGTGAGTACATAAGTTAGATCAACAGTCACATAAGTAAGAAAACTGCTAAAATATTTATTACTATGACAGTTTATACTTAGTACACTACCTGCTTCCATAGTGTGCAGAATTTCATAGACCACTGATCCTGTTATAATTTTTGTGTGTGCTAAATTCCATTCAACACTGTAAGCCTGGTCCCCTGTCCTCATTTCCATTGTATAGTTTTATGGTCCAGGATCACTGCAGGAGGAGGTGTGCCATGAAGGGGCCAGGCAAGGATATTCATGTGAATCTCAGTTAGTAGGGATATATGCAAGATATTTCTCATGAAATGGACAGGGGAAGTCAAGTTGATAGTGTAGCACTAGATCTTTCAAAGCTCTTTGACAGAGTGAGCCATAAAATGGTGCAAAATAAGGTAAAAACTATTGGAGTTACTAAAAAGGTAATTTGCTGGTTGGAAGAATTCCTAAAAGGCGGAAAGCAAAAAGTTAGGGTAGGAAATGCAGTAACCAAAGAATTAGAAGTGAACGTGGGAGTTCCTGCAGGGTAGTGTATTGGGACCATTGTTATTCGTTATTCTAATGAATGATTGTGTTAATGGTTTACTGTCAGAAGTTAGACTGTTTGCAGATGACATTATGTTATATAAAAGGATCAAAACAATAGAAGACTGTAAACAGCTGCAGAAAGACCTAGACTGGATAACTAGCTGGGTGAGTCAACATGGGATGAAGGATAAATGCAAAGAAGAGTCAACTTATTAGGTACACAAATAAAAGCTAAAGGTTGATTATGATTATAAAGTGGGGAAGGTGCTACTTATTAAAGACTCGAAATGTAAATACCTTGACATAACATTTGGTAGTAAACTTAATTGGGCAGGACACATTAAACAGGAAGTAGGGAAAGGGTTCAAAATCCTTCACCTGTTGGAAAGAGTGATGAGGGGATGCACTAGAGAGGTAAAGGAACTGGGGTACAAAACTCTGGTCAGACCACTGGTGGAATACAGTGGTGTAGTATGGGACCCACATTTTGGGTATCAAGTACAAGAGTTGGAGGAAGTGCAGAGAAGGGCTGCTAGATTTGTCTTTGGAAATTACCACAGACAACTAACTAATATGATTAAAAAAAAGCTGGAATGGGATTAATTGGAGGATAGAAGGAGGGTGAAGAGAGTCATGGGAGTGTACGAAGCCTATACTGGTGATGAAGCATGGAAAGATATTGGTGAGAAAATTAAGAGAGGTGCTTGAAAGTATTAGGTTAACCATGACCACAAGCTGGCACTTGATTTCAGGCATAAGGGTGTGGGGAAAATTTTCTTTCATATGAAAGGGAGTGAGGGACTACAACAAATTGCCAAGAGAAGTGATGAATAACTTACCGGAAACACTGAAGGAATTTAAGAGAAACAGTGGTAAGAGGGCCGAGGTAGGTTGGACGAGGCGGGGGGGGGGGGGGGGGTAGTGATATAGCCACCAGAGCGGGTGCTCCATCACAATTTTTTTATTATTATTATTAATTATGGGCTCCATGGCAAGCAGCATACCGTTGAACATTTCTTCTTGAGCCACTTCGATTGGTTTTGGTATTGTTTGTGCCTTTCATATTTCATCTGATTTCAAACAGCCTACTTGCCTTCCAAGTGTAGGCTTTTCCCACTGCTGCAAATTAAAGTCAAACTTACATAATGCACATTTAAGCAAATTACAATAATTAATACTACAAGCTCTTACCTGTAGCTGGCTAGTCTTGGAAACAAGCTCCCTGGATTCCCCACACAAGTCATGTTCGTAATGTTTTAATGAAGATAATCTCATCCGGCACAAAACTCATTAAACTCATTTTCGGGAAATTCGTACATTGCCTCGGGACGCACTACCTCAACTTCAAATAATATTTTATTGATGTTTGGAGGTTAAAGGTTTTGGTGAAAACTTAGACATTTATAGATTTTAAAAATGATTTCAAGCGGCTCAACAAACGAGTAAAGAAAGGCCGATAAGAGGACTAAATCCAACTGTACTTTCAAGGTTTAATTCGCTTTGATCTTATTCAGTTCTTGTATCGCGCACATCGACAGATCAGACGCACTCCGTGATAAACAAAAACAAACGAATAGTGTGATGGCGCTGCAACTCCGTACCAAAGTAGTTACACTTCGACGTCACTTCCGTGAGCCAGGTGGTGGGGGGATTTCAGCACCCCGCATCGGTAGTACCCACAGACGCTTCTGGAAAATAGGGCCAATTGTGTTTCACATGATCTCTTCTTCCGAAATCCGTGTTGACATGGTGTAAGTAACTCGTTCTCATCTAGAAATTTCATTATTTTCGAGCATATGACATGTTCCAGAATTCTGCTGCAGACCGATGTTAGAGATATGGGTTGATAATTCCTAGGATCACTCCGATCTCCATTCTTGAAAACGGGAATTACCTGGGCTGTTTTCCAGCTAGAAGGTACTTTTCTCTCTTCTAGTGATTTACGGAATATATCTGACAGAAATGGTTCAATATCCTCCGCGTATTCAGAAAATACTCTTACCGGTATACCATCGTGACCCGGCGCTTTACCCCACTTCAGGAGTTTTAATTGCTTTACAATTCCTACGCTATCAATTTCTATCGGATCCATCTCTAATTCCACACGATGTGGTAAAGTGGGGATGTTTTCCATGTTTTCTTGCGTGAATGAATTTTTGAATTCGGTGTTAAATACGGTAGCCTTGTCGCGGCTGTCTTCAACTTCCCGTCCGTCTTTTATTAGAACTGGCTTATTGTTCCCACTACAACTAACTTTTTTTTTACATATGACCAAAATTTCTTAGGGTTTTCAGTGAGGCTCTTAGAGAGAGAATTTTCACGAAAGTTATTATAGGCCTCACGCATCGCATTCTTAACACGTCCCCTTATCTCTTCTAACTTATCTAAATCAGTCCGATGCATCGTCCTTTTTGATCGTGCATGTATCTTCCTTTGCTTCTTGAGTAACCTTTTAACCTCCCGTGTGTACCATGGGGGATCATTCTCTTCCCTGATTGTCCGTTTCGGTATATGCAAGTTCATACCTTCCCCGACTATATGTAGGAATCGATGCCACCTCTCTTCAACGGTGTCCTCCTGCTACTAAGAAGGTATGGTAATTATGCCTCAAATACGCTCTAAAACACTCTTTTGAAGCATTTTCGAATCTGTATACGATCCACTCTTTTCTCTTTCTGCACGTGGTTGTTAGTTTTACTATAGCAATTACAGCTTTGTGATCACTTATTCCTGCGGTGGTAGAAATATCCGTGAATAGTTCAGGCCTATTTGTAACAAGTATATCTAAAATATTTTCGTTACAGTTGAGGCATCGCGTTGGTTCAGTTACGAGTTGTTCAAGATTGTGATCTGAGAAGAGGTCTAGAATGATTTCGCAAGCTGCTTTATCCCTGCCCCCAGTAACGTGAACGTAATTAGTCCAGTCGATATCTGGCAAGTTAAAGTCACCTCCTAGCATTATTGTATGGTCCGGAAATTGCCGTGCTATATTATTTACATTATTTCTCAAGACCTCGGCAATATTTACGCTTGCAACGGGTGGACGATAGAAGGAGCCTATCACAAATTTTCTCCTAGCTCGTTGAGCTTGATCCATATGATTTCGCAGACAGTATGGACATCTATTTCGCTACATGGGAGGTACTTACTAACAGCTATAAATACACCACCTCCTTGGGAATGCAACCTATCCTTACGGAAAATGTTCATGTTACTATTAAACTGAAAGAAGATGAACGAATTCAAGAAAACGGATCGGCGGGAGCATTGTTTTCAGTCTTGACTGACGTTTTCCCTTCAGTCTTTTATCATCTATTAGCTTGTGCGGAGCTAAAATTACTATTATTTTGTTTTTCTTTTCGAAGACATTATACGCTGGGGACTTGTTGAATCGACGAAAATAATGACGTGATTTGTTTCCGAAATTCATTGAGTTGTATCCTTGTTAAAGCATGTTATAGTCAAATGACTACAGTGATCAAGACAAGAAAATCAAGCAAATGCTTTGGTTGATAAATGCAAGGAGGTGTATCTTGGAGATACAAAGGAAACGAATATGAAAAAATAATCAATTCTTTTCGTTCAATGTTTCGTAAAGGGTTGTTAAAATTTAAGAAGTTTGCACGTTCTGTTGCGGGTGCTGATGATATTTACAAACGTTCTCTGTGGAATTTCGACCTTCTTTTATTCTTAAATTATAGACACCCAAGAGAAACAATTAGAAATATAGACATAAATATGTACATACAAAAATAAAGTAGATTTATTTAATAGGTAGACAGAGGTAATGCTAAATATAAGGGAAAGAAATAATTATTTTCTTCAAAATTATTTTGTTTTTCAAATTTTCTTAACTGAATGTTGTGTATATTTCCTAGTTTCAGCATTTTGTTGTGGCATCCAGTGACGTAGCTAAGTCAACTAGTGCTCAATGCAAAAAAAAAGGCTTTAAGGCCAAATGGGGGTCCTTTTTTTAGCACTGCCAAGTTTCTAGTAGGGGACCCCTGAGCTGCGTTTGGGGGCCGCTTCTGCAGCGCGTGGGGGCCCCGATGCACTCCACCGCCTACCCCTAGGGAAGCTACGCCTCCGGTGGCATTACAGCTGTGAACTCTAGATCTTGAGATTGTTTCGATATTACAGTTGTAAACTCTAGATCTTTGGAACTTGTTACTAGGAATCTTAGCACAAATGTCAGTCTCTCAAGGAGTGAGATTCTCCTTCTCAAAGCAGTGTTTTGTTTTTAGTATTATTAATAATAGCAATTTCAAATAAGGGTCCGTAACCATTCGTAAATAATTAAGCCAGCTTTCACGTTTATGACGTAATTCCCAAAGCAAATTCAGATCGAAGAACAATTTCCTCTTTAGCAACAATTTCTTGACCATTTTTACTTTTTGTTCTCATCAGACATTGTGAAATAACTACTGACATTAATGCTTCATCCATGATTTAAATAAAACCGAGGCAAACACGGAAGTTAAAAACGTAAGAATGTCAGTTTTATGGCGGCTACACACTAGGAAATTTCGGTTCAAATCTATAGGGGCAATCCGGCAAGGGCCCGCAGATTGCCGCGTGAGTAGGCAAATTGAACATGTTGCTCCCGATATCGGGAGATCCGCAAAGCCCGACAAACAATTTACAGATTCTACAGACAGGGAGCAAATTGAGTCGTTCGTACGTGCGATTGCAATGATTGAGACAATTTCGGCTCAGTCGGCTTTGAGCAGAGAATGAATGCGTTTCGTGCCATTGGTTGTGTATACCGTCAGTAAAGTCTAAAGAGACAGAGGTGTGGTCCAATATTTTTGAAGTTTATAAAGATATGTCCCAGTTATGGGACAAATACAACAAAAATTACAAAACCGCAACATGCGGGAAGAAGGATTTAGAGTATTGCTAGATAATTTACAAAGAATTGGACCAGGAAGCAACAGTTGCAGTTCTGAAAAAGAGAACAGAACTCGCGTGAATTAAAAAAAAGGTAAGTAAAGGCTCAAATATCTAAGTAATTATTGTTTTATAAATAAAAATGCATAATTTGTATTTATAGGCAGCTAATAATTGTTTGAGGAACATAAGTGTTAATAGATAAAAGTAAAGAAATAAGTAACTTTTACAATAAATGTATTTATTGAATATTATTCAATATACATTATTTGAATGGAAAAGTAACAGATTGGTTTTTTAACAAATTGATTTCATAGTTAATTTTATTTATACAATAAAGTTTCCAAGACAAATTGTATAGAAACCTAAATTCTGTCTTAACTGAAATCTGAATAAAAGAAACTATGATTTCATTAATAATGTGCTTGGTATTTACAGGTGAAATCTTGTATGCAAACGGGAAGTGGCACAGAAGACATGTATGTACCGTCCTTTTGGTACTTCGATCTTCTCCTTTTTTTAGAAGAAAATAGCGAACATTCACGAGTACATAATGTATGTACTTACAAGGGTACAATATTTATCATTCTTTCCTGAAAAACTATCCTACCTTCTTGGTTAAAATATTTTTGGAAGTATCTCTGGTTTTATTTACTTCCTCATTTTGCCTTTCTCTGTGGTTTGCGCTAATGGCACTAAACCTTCCATTATTCGACACCAGTTTCCTTGACAGAATGTCGTAGCTTCAGTATTTTCATGATCAACTGATTTGCATGTTATGTACTGAGTAGATTTCTTTCGCAAGTAATTGTGCAACGCACAACACGCCAGGATCAACATTATCCATGTTTAAGCCAATATAGACGAAAAATCCTGAATTTGGCAGCTAGTATGTCAAAAGTATTTTCTACGACTCTTCTGGCATGAGACAGTTGATAATTGTAAATTATTTTTTCATGGGAAATATTTTTAAAGGGAAATGGTTTCATCATGTGCTTATTAACAGCAAATGCACTGTCACCCACAAATACAAATGGCACAGGCGTCTTTGTACCTGGCAAATTTGAAGTTAGAGGTAAATGTAATTGATTGGACATCATTTTATTGTAAAAATTTGTAAATTTAAACACTCTTCCATCTGAGACGCTACCATTGGTGCCTGTATTTACGTATATATATTGATAATTAGCGTTCACCACAGCTAGAAGCACAACACTAAAAAAAGTTTTGTAGTTGTAAAACTGTGAAACACATCCAGGAGGCTTTTCAATAGAAATGTGTTTGCCGTCTATAGCTCCTACGCAATGGCTGAAGTCCCACTTTTTTCAAACTGTTTTGCAATATTTGTCCATTCTACTTCACTCGTAGGCAACTGAAAAAGAATAGATACTTATATTAATTATGTTTAATTTTGCAGTCACCTGAAAATCAAGAACAAGCAGCTCAAGCACAAGAAGGAATTCCACTTAAAAAGAAGAAACCAAGGAAAAATATTGCCATGAAACAAGAACAACTCATAGATTCTGCCCAGCGGCTATTAAATTCAAAGGAAGAAGAATGGGATATCATGGGAAAATCAGTCGGAATTCAGTTAAAAGACCTAAATAAGGAGCAGATGGCAATTGCCTATAAACTTATATCAGATGTTTTTTTATGCTAAGCTGGAAGGATAATTATGGAATCTTGAATCTATTTAGAACCCCCTGATAGAAGATACAAAGATCAGCCATCTACAGAGCGATTTCAGTATCCTCCTGAATCATCTCCACATTCATCATCTGATTCGCTGCCCTTGCAATACTCAGTTCAAAACTATCATCCAACATCACTACTACGTGTGTCACAACAGCCACCTTCCCAATTCTTTTCATTTCCAGTTAAAAGCAATAATCTATCCTTATTAAGTTCTGGTAATACTAATAATAAAACACCTGTTATTGCACAAGGCAATAGTTTCCAGATGATAGATTTTTTAATCATCAGCCATAGAAAATAAATATTAACTCCAGAAATTTCATTAGTACATATATAATTTTGAATTTGTTGTACTGCATTGATTAGATTCCTACTTCATTGTTTTATTTGGTATTACTAGTTTCTGTATTAAATCATACTATAAATAGTAATTGTTAAATAAAAGTTTTACTTATACATTTTACTTTTTTTTACCTTAATGTAGTTTTTTACTCATTACTAACTATTAAAATTTTTACATATTTTAAGAGATAACAATGTTTTACTTGAGAAGCGGCTCGAGACTGCAACTATTATCTATTATTTGTGTTATTGCAATGTCAGACCACATTTTATGCATCGGACTATAGTTCATGTGAGTACTAGTAAAGAACTTATACATACACTATATACTTTTATAAGAGTTGCTTTAGCAAGTTCTTTTTGTAAATTGAATCTCCAGTGGTGTTACTGCGAAACGGTCCATTTAAAGCCTTTAATATGGTTTAAGAAGACCA
>JARYHS010006424.1:0-10374 GCA_031002005.1 Vandiemenella viatica
CAATGACTCCCAGTCCAGTTCCTCCGACTGGGTCCTGGGTGCTGCACGTTTATATCGATATAGTAGTTTACCTCAACTTCGTGTTCTTGGAAGAGTGTTCCAGTGTAAGAAACTTCTTTATTAATAATAACAATAATAGTAATAAGTATTCAAATGAAATAGTAAAAATTTAAATGTTCTATACAAAAAAATTCAGTAATATACCGATTTTATTTTTACAGTATGTTGGCACAATTTCTGCTTTAAAACAGAAATTTCGTGGATTAAAACTAATCTTGCGTGGTATCACACGATAAGAATTATTTTAATTTTCTTCACTTTCAAATCACCGTATTTCTAATGCCAATATTTCAGCCACATATAAGTAATTCCAAATTGTCAAGATTTAATCACAGTATATGTGTTAATGCACATTTGACTGAAGCTATGATTTTCGCACGATGAAATTATCTGACGTTGTGGTTCAGTTGAAATGCAGCCTGGACCAGAATGGCAACTGACACTATGTTACAGCATAAGGCATAATGGATTTAGTTTTATAATTTATGCGATGTAACATAAGGTTTTAGGATGCAATTTAATTGGTTGCATGTTGCCGTCGTCACTAATTCAAAAACACGTTGGGCCTTAAAACATCGCTAAATCAAGGTTATGAGACTTATTTAATAGAAAGAACAATTTATTTTACTGGCTGTGGTTTACACAAGTTCCTTGGGCAATATTACTGAAGAATATTTGCACATTATAGCCACCAAATATATATTAATCGAGTAAAGTACAACGAAATACAGGCAGTTCCGCACAAGTCATTATGAAAGAAGTATGTATTGTTACCTGTTGCTATTTATGGTAACTATTTTTCAGGGATCTTTCTTTGAGAAGAAAACTGAATTTTGTATCCATAATGATATCTATGGAAGAAGTATTGGCTTTTTAACTGTCGCTTATTGCACAGCGTTCAGCGATCACTCAGACATATTGTTCCAGAGACAAACTGTTTAACTGTCTACCAGAGACAATATACTGTATGACTACCACATTAGTAATCTAACACATTTAGCATGGTTACTGACCTGTTGCGATGCATGTCAATGCTTATTATGGTTGATTCATGTATCCGTTTATTTTAAAGCACTGCGGTGCAGAAAACTGAATAAAAAAAGTAAAAAATAAAATGGAATCCTAAGTTTTTGTCAGATTTTTGTGCAGGGAGTGCATGTCTGAAGTGCATAATGATCTCCCTGCCTACAATTTTATGTATTTAAAGGTTTTTAATTGCTTGCTCCTTCCCACGATACATATGAGTCATTAGCTGTTTCCACAGATTTTAATTCGGACCATTAGCTCAAAAAATTTGAAAACCTGTTCAAATTGCTGTCAGTTTTTGCGCAGCGCCCGTTCAAATAAAGATAGACACGCAGCTTGCATACAGATTTATAATAATATAGATAGATTATCTCTAGATGGTATATCTTTGAAATAGAGATAGAATAAAATTAAATAAGAGATTGGCATATCAACTCACTTCTGTTATCAGTCACTAATTTGTTTTGTTTTTCAAGAGTGCCAGTGCACCTTAATTGAGAAAAACTAACATTAACTATTAGACAAAACAATTCATAAACTTCATGTTACAATTTCCCATATGTGCCGTTTTCAATTTGCCACTTTTAACTTCAGCTATTCATTTATTTTCACTGTCTGAAGCCAGACCAATGATGTAAAATACAAATTTATCTTTCCTTTCAGTATAATTACAACCTCATGGCATTCCTTCTTACTCCACTGTTGCTACAAATAGGAAAACTGTATCTGTATACTTGTATCCAAGGATCTACTGCTAAATTGATTTCCAGACAATTTAAAAAAAACAAAACAACCCTTTTCTTTTGGAAAAGGAAGCAATTGCATATTTCCACACATTGATCTCTGTGTATTTTTACTTCTAACTTTCAGAACAATCCACTTACACTCCATCTCAAAGTGAACACTTTCTTCAGGAAGTGCTATATTCCGTGTCAGTTGAACTGCTATAAAGCATAACAAAAGAAGTGCCAAGTATAATGTACAAATGTAGCTCATTACATTCACTATAACTGTATTTATAGAGCTATTATAAACAAAGCTTCGATATTTTATGAAAAAGAATATAAAACAAAACAGAAGCAGTCTCATTTTTGTATAAGATTTATCATACCTGTAAAGCAGCATTAAGTTTAGCTTCTCTCTCTTGTTTATTCTGGATGTTTCTCGCACTAAGCAACATCTCATTTGCCTGGAATGAAAGAAAATCAAGTGTGAAACACATTTTTCAAAACTTGTCCATTGGTAAGTTAAGATTGCACTAAATGGAGGTCTTTTTATCTTTGGCTTTAACTTTCTTTCACTGTTCTTAGTGAACACTTTTTTTAATTGAAAAAGTTAGTGGACCTTTCATATTGTGACATATCATATGATTAGCAATGGCTCCGCACTGTAATTTAAGAATATTAATTAGCATTTGTTGTTTAAGTGTACATCTATTTAAATGTAATACTTATTAATTATTCACATTATCAAAATATAATAAAAATTATATTTACGAACGTGATTCAATGATGAGGGATCACTTTTCTTGAAAATTTGCTTTTATACCTCCCCAAAAATGTAAAGAATGAACTCTACCACAATTTTTTTTTTTAATAATTAGAAAGAGTGTTTTTCAAGAACATGCCTTAAACAATTGAGCTTAAAAGCAAATTTTTTCAAATTACCCCATCATTTATGTTAAAACATACTTGATAATGTAGATGTAATCATAAAATCAATACAACTGAGGTAAAATCAGTTACAACACTGAAAAATAACAAACACCGCTAGTAAGTTTTAGTTGTAATTGTTACCTGCACAAACCAAATACATTTAATTTACTAGATTCTTGAGAAATAAAAATCTTATTGTAACAAGCAGTATTGTTATTATTCAATGTTTCTAATAGCAGCAAACTGAAGAAATGTGGATACATTTTGAATAAAAAATACAGAAATATAAAAACATATTTTCAAAATAGAAACACAAGTTAGGTTACACATAACGTTCGATTAAACAAGTAATGAGAGTTTCATATACCCCCCCCTCCCCCCCAAAAAAAACTGAATTATTTATTAAAAGCTACATATTTTTTAAAGTTTTTACAAAGTAACCTTATCCCCTTCAAAATCTCCATTACGACTAACACATTTCTCCCTAACGGTGCTTCCAATGTTCGAAACATTTTCTGTGGTCATCTTTGGAAATGGCTGACAACTCAATCCTCGTTCTTTTCTTGTCAAATCGGTGTCCTTTCATGCCCCTTTTCGTGCGTGGAAATAAGAAAAAGTTGCACGGAGTGAGGTCAGGCAAGTAAGGTGCATGGGGCAGTAGAACCATGCCATTTTTAGTCAAAAACTGCCTAACAGACAGCTGTGTGTGCAGGTGCATTGTTGTGGTGGAAGAACCAGTTTCCTATCTGTCACAAATCAGGTCTTTTTTGACAAACACTGTTGTGATCTTCTTAAAACTTACAAATAAAAGGTTTGACTGACAGTCTGATGTGGGAGAACAAACTCTGAATGAAGTGCACCCTTGGCATCAAAAAAGCAAATGAGCATTGTTTTGATGCTTGATTTGACTTGATGTCATTGTCACCCCCATCCAAAAAAATGTCTTCCATTGACTTGACTGTTGCTTTGTTTCTGGGTCATAACCAAAGCACCATGACTCATCACCAGTAATGACTGTTGACAGAAAACCTGTATCAATTTCAAGCTGTTATTTCAAAGCACACGTTTTAACTCGATGTTCTTTTTGATTGTCAGTCAGAGCCCAAGGAACAAACTGGGCAGCAACCCTTTTCATTCCCAAATCTTTGGTTAAAATTTGCTGAACCGAGCTCCAAGATAACCCACTAATCTCTGACAAGTGATCAATTGTTTGTCAATGGACTAAGAGCACAAGTCCTTGAATTTTTTCAAAATTTTCATCAATTCGGGCAGTTGATGGACGTCCAGAAAGAGGTTTGTCATCAATCGACGTGTCGCCATTTTTAAACCGAGCGAACCACTCGTACACAATTTTTCCCATAGTGTCATCTTTGTAAGCTATTTTAAACGTTAAAACAGTTTCAGCAGCATATTTACTCAGTAGAAAACAAAAATTCACAGCTGCACTGTTCACTTAAACTTGCCATCATAAAAAAATGAAACAATAACAAAACAGTGCTAGCAAAAACAATTACTGCAGATTAACAGAACAAGCCAGGTCAACAACACAGGTGGCATGAACTGACCGAGTTGGACTATAAACAGGTAGCTGCAGAAACGCGCACTACACAAGCTCAGCCCACGGCAATGATATTCCGGTTATTTTTGGGTACACCCTCGTAGAAATCTTATACCAAACCACCTACATTCTAAGAGTTTTTGGTTTTGTGAACATTCGGTTTATGAACAGAGTACATAGGTATGTGTTTTTGTGATCTCACTTCTACCCACCAGTGTCAAATAAGCCATTGACAAGTTTGCATCCATCTGCATTTATTACAAGCCATTAAAAATTGATCGCTGGCAGTCGTGGTTACTATATGTAATGGTTGCAGAAGTAAATCATAATTTTTAGTTCAAAATGTCCACCATCACTGATGCAGATATCCAAGAGAATTAACAAAAGATATTATAAACAATAAAGGACTTGTCACATACTAAAGTTGAGGGCTGCGATGAGAAAACACATAATATGGACACAAAAATACAATATTTCGGTATGAGAATTTTATTCATGCACTATAAAATAAGCGATTTGGTTCTGGAGGTATGCACACACTAAAAGTTATCCCATGATTGGCTAGGTAGCAGAAGAAAAGTTGAGGGGAGCTGGTGGTGGAGGTGAGGGAGGGGGAAAGTTGAACTATTAAAAAGAGGACTATCAATATGTTGGCACTATCAGATAATATATACATATCATGGGCAGTGGTAAAATGAATATATACACCTAGTATTGATGCGAAAAAGAAATATGTTAAAATTGTTAAACATCCTATTTTTGTTTCAATGTTATGTGTTATTCTCTAATTGCAGCCCTCAAATTTGATATGTTACGAGTTATTTTCCTGAGCGTTTATTTTTACTATCGCCTAAAAGCCGCTTTTTTTTCCCCCTTAGTATCTTTATAGAAAGAGAAAATTAAAAAAAAAAAAAAAAATTAAAAAAATAATTGAAGACTGCAGCAATGTGAATTCTGGCTGTCCAGAGCAGTATGTTCCAAACCAAGTAAGCAACACTGCAGTCCTTGAAGTGGGTGTCATTAGCATTGAAGCCTCCATCGTAGGTCATCAGCTTAGATGGAGTATATATCCAGGGTAAGTGAAAAATTAGGTTTCCTTACCAAATCTTTTATAGCAAATTTTGCTCTGGTACAAGACTTCTGGGAATTTCTTTGAAGAGGTATAAAGATAAGATTAAGCAAACAAACCAACAAACTAGGGATAGACTTGTTGGTAGAGCACTCTTTGTGCTTCTGTCAGTCACTTCGAGCCAGAATGACAGACATGAAGAGTTCAAATGGATAAACAAGGAAGATTCAACAACATCAACCACATCAATCATCATCATTCAGTACAATTTGTGTGGCAGCATGTTTCATGCAAGGATCAGTCTGTTCAACCATCAGAAATATATATTGAATGCTAGCTGGGGCCCACGACTTCGTTCGTGTTTGTAAAGAATTTGGATTGACAGCTACTGACATCTAACCACCATAGTGCACGATGGAAGACTCAATGCTATTACCACACACAAACACCAGTCATCTGCGCTATGTAGTTCAGGCAGCAAGGTAAAATATATGGACACACGTCTTTGGTTGAAATACGAAAATATCCTTGATCGACCACTTTCACCCATATGTCCCACCCTCCCAGTTACTGAAATTCGGCCAACGTTGTGATCGATGGGTGACTGTGCTACTACCACACACAAACACCAGTGATCTGCGCTACATAGTTTTGGCTGAAAAGTGATACACCATGACACATATGTCTTTGGTAGAAATCCTAATTCATGTATAACTAAGAAAGGATAGGGAAGTAAGACCCAATAATTGCCACAGATAAAGGCGGCTGGGTATGTTGAACGTAAAAAATTATACACACAAAATGTGCAATATTTTGGTGGTTAGCCTTATTACTGCTAGAAGTGAGACACCAGGCGACGATGGCCATCCGGTGAACGGATTGAAAGACATGGCCGGCATAGATGGTAGTATAGGAGAGGGGGAAGCGCAAATACTAAATTGATAATGCTGGAGGTTTATTATCATTGAAAGTGAGAGAGAAACATAATAACCGAGTGATAATCTAAATATAAACAACATTTTAAAGAATTTTAAGTAGTAAAAAAAAAAAAAAAAAATTAAGCAATATAAATAGTAGTGATAAGTGCTGAGTCTGGTGGGAGGGATTTATTGGAGATTGAGGCCTGGAGGATGTCTAGTGTCCAGGATATTCTGGTAGGCTAGTTACCATCTCTGCAGTTCAGAGGAGGTTGTGTTGTCAGGGAAAACTCTGCCTTACCAGAGCTGTGGGAGTATGTCCAGGTAAAGTTGGAGTGCTTTTTTTATGGAGTTGAGGAAGTCTATTAGATTATTCTCTTTGTGGGTCCAGATCATAAAAATGTTTATCATTCCCAGCCGTCTTCATCTGTGGTAAGTGTTGGGCTATTTCCATATCCTTCCTTAGTTTTATTGCCTTAAAGCATTTTCCTGCTCATTGTTATTATATATGATTGACAATGCAACCAAATATGTGGGGGATGCAGTGATAATCCATTCTGACCCACCATGCCAAAGCGAAGACCAGCAATCACAACCTAGATCATACAAATTGGTGGAAATGGTACGCATGCCTGAAAGGCTTTAGGGTAGCAAAGAAAGCAAAAAACTACTTTATGCATTACTCTTAAGATAATTTTTGTAATGCCACTTTTTTCTTGTAACAGCACTAGCATCACTTGTAAATCTGTCATAACTCACTGTAAAAAAGTTTTTAAATCCACTGAAGCAATACTTAATTGTAAAAATGTTTTTAGATTTATTATAAATACATTTTAATGAAACTTAAAAGTAATCAAATTGTAAGCAGCTGAACTGCAGTAGCATCACAGCACCCCCACAGAAAGTTTATTCATACTGTAATTTTACAGGAGATAAATTATGAATCACATTTCAAACCATTTAGCTTCTCTGCAAGAACCTGGTATTCCAAAAATAGAACAAATGTACTTTTGGAAACTTATGCTACATGTTGTAAAATTCCATGTGGGTGTTTCAATATTTAATAATAGCAAACTGTGATTTAGATATTGGTAAGAATTGGAAAGGAATCTTGTGTGGGATTTCACGAATGAGTGGAATATGTAGAGGTAGTGAGCTCTGTCAGCAGGTGTGTGCAGATTAAGACCAAGTCAGGTACAAGAAAATGCAAGGAAACAACAGGCCAGCAATCAGCGAGACCAGCGCTTGTGAAAGGGATCCCTCATTATGCTGAGAGAGACTCTACTGAGTGTACCTTGTTAGTAAAATCTCAAATATGTAGTACAATGTGATGGAAGTGTCATGCTGTGAATAGATATATCCTGAGGTGGGATTTACATGAGACGCAGATGGATTTTAGAAAACTGGACAGAGTAGCATGCAAGAAAAACTGACCTACGGGTTAGGAAATACCTCATCACATTTGTAATACTAACCAATGGGATACAAGAGAATGAAAGTGGGCTATGTGCGAATGTGGACAGTGAATAAGAATGTAGCAAGGTGACTGGTATAGACTAACATTTGGATTTGTTAAGTTCAACAGAAAATCAATTATGTTTAATCAATGCTCAAATCTCAATCAAAGACACCATGGGAGCCTATATGGAAGGAAAGAACACGAAATATTCATTAGCTTCCCAGTCTTTGACTGATTAGGTTGCACACCTATTCAATTCAGAATGTCATACATCGAGAAGCTAATGAATATTTCATGCTCTTTCTTTCCATATAGTCTGCTTTGGTGTCTTGTATTCTGATCCAAATTTGCTATTCTGTATGCAAATGCTGTAAAGTTCAATTGTTTAACAGAGTCTAGTCTGAAGCCAGACTGAGAATTTTTGTTGGTACCTTGTTGACACCACGTTACAAGCAAATGAGTTAAGCCAATGCAGTGTTGCTCTACATGACATACCAGTGAAGGAACGAAACAGGAACCATATTACCATCTGTTAATGTGTCTTGCTGCTGACATGTTCTGTTGATTGAACAAGTATCTCATGATGTCTGTAGAGACATTTAAATAGTAACTACAACAAATAATCAAATTATCCAGCACACAATATTGACTGGCCTGTAACATGTTGATGACTTCATCACTTTATATCTTCTGTTTCAACTTACTGAGTTAAAACTATAGGTGTAAATAACAAGTTATCTTAATTATTAATATTAATGTTTGATATCTAATCAATATATTTATTTCATGTCTATCATTTTAAATAGGTTGAACCAGTTATCTTTGATTTCGTGTCAATTATTAACACGAGATCATCATTATCATGATTACATGAGATATTGATTTAAATTCAACAGCATAACGTTCATTTTAAAAATATGATCTCATCTTCACCATCATTACTATTTTGTTCAACTGATTTTATACCGCAGTGAAAGAGAATTGTTCAACTTTTAAAATTGTTTCCATGTTACACTTCACTATGAACAGCCAAATAACTATATGTAAATAGATAAGTAAGAGTGAAAAGAGGGAAAAATTGTGCCTTGGTAATCAGCAATACCCTGAAAATAGGAAAGCTGTAGCAAACAGTAAAATTTTATGAACCAGTAGCTACAGGTGCAATATGCCAATTACTTCAATTGCTGGTAGGAATTAGTGAGATTTGTATTTATCAGCCCCTTGCTTCAGCAACTTGAGGCGAGTTTGAGGACACCAACAGACTGCAAGAATAAGTAGCAGTTTCATTCCGTAGATGGCACAGATAAACATACTCAACCTTCAAAGATCTTGACAATTCATCAGACATAACCTTTCACTGTTCTGTAGTACTGAAGTTCGAGATGAACGTATCATAAGGTGTAAAGAAAAACTTTTCCTAATACCATATTGCTTTATTTGGTATGGAGATGCAACTTGTTGATGTTAAATTTATTTATAACATTTATACATCGACAGAAATTAAAAGTGCAACTTCTAGAGAGGAATGGTGGAAAAATTAGGAAACTTCATAGATATATCCAAGGTCATATCCAAAAGAAGTGATAAATTGAAATGGACCAGGCTAAGTTTATTACAGTAAGAAAATGTGCCCATCTTGAGCACTTTGACATTAATGGATCAATGGCGGCATGGAATCAATAAGTGTTCCGATGTCTCCTTGGGGTATGTATACACCTGCATGCCTTGTGCAGTCAGTTGTTGCATAGTTTGTGCTGCATGACCATGTGATCTAATGTGTCTAGTCCTGGCATTTCAGACATACTCTATTGGGGACAATTTTAATGACCGTGTGGTCCAAATTATGATCGAAACCCCTTGCGAGGCTTCTGTTGTGTTGGCTACATTATGAGGATGGTCATTATATTGTTGGAATGGTGGACATGAAGGGTATCAATAGGGTGCAGCACCCTGTCCATATAGTGGTAGTCATTGTGCCTTCAAAAACAACCAACTCAGTCCTGTTGTCCAAACTGATTGCGCCCAAATTTGACACCAGTAGCTGGACCTGTGAGACATTCTAAAATCACAGCAGGATAAGCAGTTTCTCCAGTACGCCTGCATACAAGTTGTTGATTACCACTTTGCCACAGACAGAATCGAGATTTGTCTCTAAACAAAAATGTATGGCATTCACGTGTAGATTTGCATTTTGCATTACACCAGGTTAGACAATGCTGGTAATGAAATCAGGTTTATGCGTAGGGGTCAGAAAGTGTAACTGAGCTTGAAGCAATTCGTGTACAATAATCCAGGGGTGCTTGGATGTGGCCTGCAGTCTGTGTACCAGCAACAGGCAGCCACGTAATTTGGTGGTCTTCACGTGCTGTCGTCCTGTATGGACTTGTGTCTGCACTAGGAGAACCAGAGCATACTTTTATCCACTGTGTAACAAATCTGTATACTGAAATTACACTCGCCAATCCTATGGGAGATTTCACGATATGATGCATCCATTTCAAACATGCCAATTCTCCGACTTCTCTCAGAGTTAGACATTTTGGTATAGAGGATCGTCAATCTTCACCTTGACATACTTGGTCAACACTTTCTTATCCACAAGTTCATGTCACGTTATTCCACACTGTTCA
>JARYHS010006425.1:0-20749 GCA_031002005.1 Vandiemenella viatica
CGCCCGTACCTGGTGGAGCGACGAATGTCGCTCCGCCATTCAGGGTCGTAGACGGGCGTTGCGTCGTTTTAGGTTGCACCCAACTTCAGACAAACCTGGCAGCGTTCTGTATTGAGAGAGCAAAGGCGCGTCGTGTTATTAAGGAAAGCAAGAAAAGGTCATGGCAGACCTTTGTGAGCACAATAAATCGTTCCACACCATCAGCCAAAGTATGGGAGTCCATCCGCCGTATATCTGGAAGGTACTCCCGCCCACCAGTATCTGGATTACTGGATCAAGGACTTGTAATTACCGACGAACGAAGCATAGCGCAGACTGATGGCGGAGAATTTCGCTGCCATCACTTCATCTGCCAGTTTCGATCCTCGGTTCCAGCAACGAAGGGTTGCTGCCGAGAGACGTGTGCTGTGTTTCGATTCGTCGGATACAGAGGCCTACAACAGGCCATTTACATTTTGGGAGCTCGAGTCTGCACTGAATAGCGCAAAAGACACTGCTCCAGGGCCTGATCTGATCCAGTACCAGATGCTGAGGCATCTTAATAATGATGCTAAAGAGTACCTTCTGGATATTTTAATGATATTTGGACCGGTGGACACTTCCCCGACTCGTGGAAAGAAGCAACGCTCATCCCCTATTTTAAAACCTGGAAAGGACAAATTGTTGCCAGGTAGTTATCGTAGTATTGCCTTGACTAGCTGCGTCGGGAAGGACACTGGAGAGGATGGCGAATCGCCGCCTCGTCTGGTGTCTTGAATCCCGTATATCTTCTGAGCCGCTTCAGTGTGGATTCAGGAAGTTCCGTTCCACCTTGGACAACCTGATCCTCCTGGAGGCGGCCATACAAGATGCATTCATCCGCAGCCAACACGTTGTGGGTGTTTTTTTCGACCTTGAAAAGGCCTGGTGGCATGTTATTTTAAAACAGTTACACGAATGGGGTTTTAGGGGTAACCTACCCCGTTTTTTAAAATCATTTTTATCTGGTCGTTGCTTCCGGTACCGAGTCGGTAGTGAAGTGTCTGATCTTTTTACTCAGGAAAACGGTGTCCCTCAGGGGTCAGTTTTAAGCGTGACCCTTTTCGCCATAGCGATTAACAGCATATCAGTCGTCATAAGGAGTCCCTTACGGTTCTCCTTATATGTGGACGACTTCCTAATTTTTATTGCATCATCCAGCCTGAGAAGCGCAGAGCGGCAGTTGCAGCTCGCGTTGAACAGGCTGGATGAATGGTCAGTGCACACGGATTTTCGTTTCTCCGCTGAGAAACCCGATGTGTACTTTTTACTCGTAGCAGAAGCCTTTATCAGAGCCCCACCTTACCCTGAGGAACACCGTTCTACGTTTTACTGATACTGTTAGATTTCTGGGCCTTATTTTAGACACAAGGCTCAACTGGCTTGCGCATCTTAAAGATGTGAGAGCCAGGGCCTTGAAAACACTTAATCTTTTAAAATGTCTGTGTGGCAGGTCCTGGGGCGCTGACCGCTCCTGCCTGCTTCAGTTTTTATCGAGCCTTTGTACGGTCGCGTCTCGAGTATGGTTGCATCGTATACGGTTCGGCACAGGACAGTTATCTTCGGATACTTGATAGTGTCCACCATGCAGGAATTCGGCTCGCCACAGGTGCTTACCGCACCAGCCCGATACCGAGCATTTTGTGCCGAGTCTGGCGAGCCGCCGCTTTCCACCAGGCGGCGTCTCCTCATGGTGCGACACCATGTGAATGCGAACCCGCGGTGCCCGAGCTGGAAACTTGTGAGCGCCGCAAGTTTCCCACACCGTAAGCTCCTACCATGCTTCAACGACCACCGTAAGGCGTGGCGGTGGAACGTTGTGTGCCTAGGAGAACGGGAATCTTGGCTTCATCGCCCGGATTGCGAGGACGGAACAAACCTCTATAAAAAAAACCCTCAACCTCAAGGTCAGACACGTGCCGAGGAGGCGAATGAGTGATGAGGAAAATCACCCGCTAACGTGCAACCTCAGGGGCACCTGCGCACCCCTGTTGTATTAGCATTTCCTCCTATATTGTTTTTACTCGTGGGACCAAAATTAAGCCTCACAATAAAAACAAAAAACCCTGCAGTACGGGTGTGCCGCAGAATAATCAAAATACACCCAATTCTAAGAAGAGGGTGAGGGTTGATAGCCCCCCCTCTTCAGATAGTAATAGTAACAGAAAAGTTTGTTCGCTTGCGAATGCTTTTATAGTTATGCATCGAGTGGAAGGATCTTTAGAAAAAGTTTCACCTTTTTATATTTCTAAGGGTTTAGAGGGTCTGGTAGGGACCCTAAATACCATAAAAAAGCTGAGGAACGGGACGCTGCTGCTGGAAACAACTTCCAGTAGGCAAGCTACCCAACTCCTGAACTGTGAGAAGCTCGGGGAGTTCGCCGTTACCTGCGAACTCCACAAATCCCTTAACAGAAGCAAAGGCGTTGTCACCTGCCGTGACTTAGTTGACATAGGGACCGAGGAACTCGTTGAGGAGTGGAAGGAACAGAAAGTGGTCGAGGTACGTCAGATCACTCGAAGGGTAAATGGCAGTATTGAAAAGACTGCCACCTTCGTCCTGACGTTTGACACTCCAATACTGCCAAAGAACATCAAAGCAGGGTACATTAATTTGAACGTCCGTCCGTATGTTCCGGACCCGATGCGCTGTTTCCAGTGTCAGCGGTTCGGACATACGACGGCGTCATGTAAAGGAAAACCAACCAGTGGTAATTGCGGGAAGGGCGCACATGAGCCGGGTGTTAGTTGCACGCTCCCACAGGTGTGCGTCAACTGCTCCGGGTCGCACCCTGCCTGGAGTAGGGAGTGTCAAGTGTATCTTGAAGAGCGCAAGATACAGGAGCTGAAGACCAAAGAGCGGATTCCCTATGGGGAAGCTAAAAAGAAGGCCAAGTCGCTTGCCGCTCCAATTTTCGGAACTACTTTTGCTAAGATGGCTTCAGCTCCCGTCAGGAATCAGAGTGTTGCTACCCAGACGTCAGTTGCAGACATGAGCACTAGCACAACGTGCTCATGTCAGTGCAAATGCGGTGCAAAATCTGCTAAGATCGCAACATCTAAGACCGCGGACGTTGGTAGCAACACGTCTGCGTCCTCGACCACGCCAGCAGCAGCGAAGAAAGATCCACCAGCACTGATAGCGAAACCAACGCCACCTCCAATACCACCACGTGCCATCACGGTGGTAGCATTGCCAACTGCAACAAGTGAGAATGGAGGCAATCAGAAGATCCGTGGCCCGAAGTTTAGACTGACGGACCCGACTCACTTTGTGAAATCCCCCTCTTCGTCCCCTCCCAGACTACCAAGTAGTAGGGAGAAGAAGGGGAAAGGGGCGAAGAAGAAGCAGAAGAAGAAGAACAGCCAGCAGTCAACTGAGTCGGAGTCGTCTAACTCTTCTGAGCCAGAAGAAATAGAAATGCTGGTGGACGAGCCTGATCCCGTTCCTCAGCAGGCAATGATCGAAGACCCACCCGAACCGAGGCGGGTGAAACCAATTTTAGGCAGATCGGTCCAGTTTTAAGACTGATGGGTGACCTCTTTACAGTCGCCCAATCGATATGCATGATTTTTATTTTTTGTATTTTTATTATTCATGTCTATCTGGCCAATATACAGCCAGCAACACATGTAGTGTTTTTTATCCTCTTTTGAACCTGTTTGGCCCCTTTACAGCCTTACAGGTATTGTACGGTTTTAAGTCATTGTGGTCACTTAAATCCACGTTTGATTTTATTACTTATTTTATTTGCTGTCTGTATGGCCGACCCCTTTACAGTCGACCATGCAGACAGTATTTTAGTACTTTCTTAATCCACAGAGGTAATAGGGCGCTAATGACCCCACTATCTATGCACCCTAAAGGAACTAGCCAGCGAGTTTCCTTTATCATTTAACTTGGTTGGCCTTTTTACAGTGAACCAGTTATTTTTGCCTTTAATTTTTTATTACCATTTTGCAGCGATCGTTTTAATACCCTTTTTTGCTGTCTGTATGTCCGACCTCTTTGTGGCCGGCCATGCAATTGGCATTTCTGCCAGTATTTTAGTCTTGTTATTTTTTCCCGTCTGTGTGGCTGACCCCTTTACAGTCAGCCATGCGGGCGGTATTTCTGTTGCTGTTTTAATATTTTAGTTTGCTTTACCTTCTGCGTGGCCGACCAAGTCAAAGTCGGCTAAGAAAATGATATTAAATCACGCTGTTAAACCAGGTTTTAGTTAGGGCGCTAATAACCTAGATGTTGACGCGCCCTAAAGCCCTAACAACAACAACAACAACAACAACCATGTGAATATTGCCACAACTCCTGGTAGTCCCGTGTACGACGTAGTGATGCGACCAAACTTTGAACAGCTATATGCTAATCGCTGCAGAGCGACCAAACCATTCAGCCTCCGTACAAAGGCTATTTTAGAAGAATATGGATGTCAACTGCCCGTTTTTTATCACCAGGGATGGAGTAAAGCTCCTCCCTGGCTTTTAAAGAGGCCCAGAACGATTTTAGACCTGTCGCGGTACAACAAACTGTTTACCGCTGACAGGGTATTTCGAAATGTTTTTAAGGATGTTTTGAACCACCATCGCGATTTTACCCCGGTGTATACGGATGGGTCTAAGCAGGCTAACGGAGTGGGTTGCTTTGTTGTGTTCCCTCGAGCGACTCATTCATACAAGCTGGATAGCAGGTGCAGCGTTTACACTGCGGAGTGCTATGCCCTGCTGAAGTCGCTCCAGCGTATGAAGGTATGCCGCGACATGAAGTATATCATATGCTGTGATTCCCTCAGCTGTATTCAGGCGTTAGCAACCATGTACCCAGCAGACCGTCTAGTCCAGGACATCCAGGACGCCCTCCTTTCCCTCCAATCACGTGGAAAGGAGGTTTTATTCTGCTGGGTGCCGGGACATGTGGGAATCAGGGGGAACGAGGCAGCCGATGCAGCTGCCAAATTAGCCTGCAACAAGGTCGAAACCGACTTTGATCCGGTCCCAAAGTCAGACCTTGCCTCGGTAGCGAAGAGAATTGTTTTTGAAGCATGGCAGAGGCAGTGGCTGGAAGTAGAGCATAATAAGCTCCGGCTGGTCAAACCGACCGTTCAGCCGTGGAGCAGCTCCTTCCAGCGGGCGAGGAGGGATGAGGTTCTCCTTACTCGCCTCCGTATAGGGCACTGTCCTCTGACTCATGGTTTCCTTCTGCTCCGAGAGGACCCTCCGGAATGCGATGCGTGTGGCGTACCTTTGACGGTGCGCCACATTTTAACTGACTGTGTCCTTTTTTTAAACGTAAGGGCGGATGTTGGCTTAGCTAATGATCTGCCTGTTATTTTAAACAATGACAATGTGGGGAAGGTTTTAAAATTTTGCAATTTGGCCGGTCTTAGTCCAAAAATTTTGGGGAGATCGGCCTAGTTTTTAGAATGGTTTGGTGGCTTTTCTACAGCCACCAATCAATGTATATTTCTTATCCCTGGCTGGCCCCCTTACAGCCAGCCAGTTCGTTGCTTCAGTGTTCGTTATAGCTGGTTGGCTCCTCTACAGCCAACCAGCCAGTACTATTTGTTTGTGCATTTAAGGCCATTTTACAGCCACTGTTTTAGTATTTTACTCAATCCTGTTGTCTGCATGGTCGACCCCTTTACAGTCGACCATGCGGGCTGTGTTTTTACCACTTTTTTTTGTATTTTATTGTGCTGTCTGTGTGGCCGACCCATTTACAGTCGGCCATGCAGACGGCAGTGTGTTTCTACCCACATTGTCATTCCGCACTCTTGCTAGGGCGCTAATGACCTAGATGTCGACGCGCCCTAAAGCCCTAAAAACAACAACAACAACAACAGCTAGGAAGGCAACCTGGGCCTCAACTTGTATACCTGAAAAACAGTCTGTTTCAGAGGCTGTTGCAACTGCTATAGTTTCATGCACAATTACCTCAGTTACAGAACTAACATGGGTATCAAAATGATCTTTCAAATCTTGTTGCAGTTCTATTTTGGAATTATTTAGAATAGTAGCAAAGTCATTTCGCAGGGTGTGAGAGTCTTGTTTCCATAATTGGACAATCTGTGTATATTGTTCAGCAAGTTTAGTATTGATTTCTGTTGAGTGTTTATCCAGTTGTTCCTTAAAATCTTGTTTTAAATCTATTGTCAATTGGTCGCAACGTTTGTGCAAAAGAATCCAGTTTGTTCCTTGTTTGGCAAAATTATACTTAAGTTCTTTAAAATCTTGTTTCCATTGATTAGCATTATTTTTAAGGTCTTGAAAATCTTGTTTCTGTTGATCAAATTTGTGATTAATAGTCTCGTTTAGGGAAAGCAACATAGTGTGAATATCAAAAGAAGGTGGTGCAGCCACCGTCTGGGATACTTCCTCTGTTTCTCTACCATGTTTAGTACTAACTGGAAATCCCAGGAGGCTGCTTTCTGAACTGGTGTTGGATGTACTGTCCTGACCCCTATTATGTTGTGCATTGTCACCAAATTTTAAAATCTGTTGTGGTTGTATGTGTGTGACATCTTCCATGTTTGCACCAGCTGATAAAGGTGGTGAATAGTTTATGCTAGTGTTAGATGTCATGTTGACAACTCCCTCTTCTAAATGAGCAATTTGAAGTGGGTGTATGTGCGGAAGATGATTTGTCAGGGTTTCCTCATTACCCTCAGTGATCGGTACAGGTAAAGTATCAGTGCTATCATTAGAAGAGGTACAAGGTCTTTCGTCAGTAAGTGATTGGGTATGTTGAGCCATTTCAATAGAATGTGCTTGTAATGTTTCAATATCAACATTACTAGTGGTTGGCCTATCTAGCCTACCAAGACTTCTGGATCTAGTAATCATGGAATGTTGCTGATTCTCCAAATCTACTCTGCCTGTTGCTCATGAGGTGAAGCCATTGTGAACGTTTGTTACTAATGGTAAAAAAATTATATGACGATCACTTTAAAAAAATAATCAATTTAGAAATACTGAGTATGAGGATCCCGAAAATAATATGCATTAAGCAATTGCACCAACATAGTCAGCTGACAATAACACTCGAGAATTGATGGAAAAAAAATAGTCCCCCAAAATCCAAAACACACAGAAAATAGACATAAAGTTGACACAAAAAAATAAAAACAAATAAAATCTATTAAAGTTGCCCTGCAAAACAAAAAAACACAAACAAAAATTCTTTCACACTTTTCAAAACCTGTGAGGTATCTTATAAATAAATCAAAGATGGTAGGATACAATATGACTACCCAAAGAAGATCGCTGCACTGTGATCTTTAGTGGTTCACGTTACTCTGAGAAGTACACTCCATGGAGGAAATGGAGGTGACGCAAGGGACCTTTACCACGCACTGAAGTGACGCCGTGTGGAGAGAGGTGGGGAGGGGGGACGCCATATTACCCTACCCAAGAATCACCGGGAGCATGCCCAGATATATCCAGGGAACTCTACCATAACTCTGGAGCCACAATTTGATGATGGATTATTATGTAATTCGACGAAAGAAATAAAAAATGAAGAATAATCTTTTTTGATATCTCACTTAATTTTTGAGATATACTTTCTCAAAGGTTCTTGATTAAAATCCGGAAAAAAAATTGTCCAAAATCAAATTTGATGATGGATTCTTACGTAACACAACGAGAAGAAAATATAACGAAGAATACAAATTTTTGGTATTTCGCTTAGTTATCGTGATATATCGTCTGAAAGGTGAGGTGTTTTTGAATGAAATGCAGAAGAAAAATTTCACAAAAGTCAAATTTGATGATGGATTCTAATGTAACATGATGAAAAAAAAAAAAAAAATCAAAAATAAAGAGTAAATATTTTTCAATATCTCACTTAGTGTTTGGGATATAGTGTCTCCAAATTGTGGACGTGAGGTGGAGATGCGGCCTGGATCAAAAAATAATGCCGTCTTAACCACAATGAATTACATGCTGCACATGCAGAGTGTGTGTTTTCCTTTTTTACTGCCGCTTGTTGTTACATTGAAATGGTACATAGAACAAAATAAAAATGTCACCAAAACACGAGGAATTATAACCACACCATACCTATAACAAATTTTTGTTAGTCGATATCCCGAGAACTAAGGGAGATATAAAAAAATTGTACTTTTGATTTTCAACTTGTGTCTTCGAGCTACATAAGAATCAAGCATCAAACTGCGACAGTCTGGTGATTACAGTGATGCTTGGAGCATACAGGGCATAATTTGGTAATGGAGCTTGAAAGTACATTGGTAAAAGTATTGGAAATAGTGCATGGAAAGGGAAAGATGATCATGACAACAAGCTGGCACTACATTTCAGATATAAAGGAAGGGGGAAAAATTTCTTTTATGGGTAAGAGTGTCAGGGATTGGAAGAAATTGCCAAGTGAAGTGATGAATATTATACCAAAAACAGGTTAAGGAGTATAAAATTAAAATCCATAAATCACAATAGTAGATGGAAGAAGAATTTAACACTGAAAATATACAAGGTACTAATTTTTAAAATTAATGAGGTATTTTAATTAATAGAGGCATTACCACCAGGTCATTAAATAAGAGCACTATGATCTCTTTTTAAACATTTGTCATAATACAAAGATCTCAACTATATCAATAACTGCAATTTTCAAATATTTACAAAAATCATTTGTATATTTTATTTGGGAACAGGTTCATACAGAAACAAAATTGATGAACTTCTTATTGCCCTTTAAATAAAATCAATTTGGTGTACTTATTTCTAACTGAGTCACCGTTTTTAACAATATTCTTTCCCCAATAACTAAATCTGAGGGACAAATAATTCCTTACAATTGCTCTTATAAGGAGAGCAATGTGGTTACCTAACACACCCTGATCCAAGGTGTGTTCACATAGTTCACTAAATAAATTTTAACACATTAACATTTGAATAACTTGCATTTCTGCTTGTAAAATGTTTATCTTTTTTTTAATGAATAAACGAACGTTACTATGAGCATTTCTGCGAAACTTTTCACTGGTTTTACAAATGTTATACACATTAACAGATGGATGGATAAGACCACCCAGTGTTTTATATGTTATCAATGACCTCCCAAACAATGGGAATGGTGAACATAAAGCACCAATACAATCTTCACACTTTACAGTTTTTAAAAGTTTATGGACATAAAATCCTCCAACATAATACACAACATGCTCTGTAAAAAGAGTCAATGAGCCAGGATCCAGCAGATAATCATGGTCAAAATTAGATTGAAACTGGAACTCCTCCTCTTCTTCAAAAATTTGATTGTTCTTTGATGTAACATTTATAATTTTTTCTGGTGCAACTGCTGCATGCATCATTGACAAGATTGACAGCAGTTGTAGTGGTATACAATTACTGCTACTTACATACTTCACTTCACACTTGAAGAGTAATTTTTTGTAGGCAGTTTAGTTTGAACAACCCCCCAAAGATCTTATACATTGAAAAAATATTTCTACGTGATCCTTACTCCATGGTGCACTCTGCGAACTGAGCGTCTTTGGCCAGACTTAAAATGTCATTCAACTTGAAATCTTTGGTTCAACCACAACAAATAGCTGTTTGCTGCTGCCGCGGCGCCGTAACCTCAAAAGAAAATCTTACTTCACACGTAGTACTTAAAAACTTTGATGCCAGTTACATTTAGACAGGCGATAAAAAAACAAAAATACCGCAAAATGGAAGGTAGAAATTAATAATGCTCTGTATAATCGAGCCTGGGATTTCAACCCACAAATTGCTATCGTAATAGCTAAAAATAATATAAATGTCCGCTACTGTTATTGTAGCGTTGAACAGTATTCTGGAGAATACTATGGGCAGCTATTGTGTTGAAGTAGGGTTGCTTCCCTGTGGCCAAAAATACTCGGAAAGAGCCATAAGGATAAATGAAAAGTTTCCTTCGCCACAGTTTCGGTGGCAGGGGCCCGACTTAGAAAATTAATTTTAAAAAGAACTATAATAAAGTACACACTGGCAGTATTTATCTTTTGCGCGTAAGTAGACGTGCAGCTGACCCCATCAGGTGTCTCGTGGTTTCCCGAACTGTTCGGTGAAAACAGCCCGGCTTCGGACCCCCGGATACATACATCAACACTGGCACTGGTGAAGGGGGCCCGGCAAATGGGAAGTCATCGATCGCATACACGTGGGGGCGTGGTCCGGGTGAACGCTGGTGGGTAGCTGTTTCTTCAGGAAGGCAGTTCCATGGCAAGAACTGTCAATGCCAGACGAGGCACAATCGCTCAGACACTGTTCGAAAATGATTGTTGATGTTTTCCGAAAACTTGCACTTTGTGTGAAAACTCACTGGATGGCCTATTCAAAGCCACTGAACGCATGTTATTTTTGCGATCCCCATGTAAGGGTCGCGGTCGCCATGTAAGGGTCGACCCTATACTGGGGTTGGAATATAAGCCGAACACCTCAACTAATCTCCACTTGCACATCATCTGATAAGAATTAAAATTGTTCAAACTATTAACCATGGTAAACCTTGGATATATCCAACTGCAAAGTAATATTGGTTGCCACAATCCTAGTTAACCTTAGGATAGAAAGGTAATGTAGCAAAAATGAAAAGAATAACTGTTCAGATAATAAAAATACTATATTTTTAAAGTTCACTTAATTTTACATTTTACAGTTAGCTTAAGCAATCAGACTATTCTTCACACGAAAATTGCAAGTTATGAAGCCAGAACAGACGGAACAAACCCCAAGCAGAAAATCCTTCCAGCCTGATTGCCTGTTTCTTCTACTCATCAAACCCCGCGCCTCAGCGCACTGTTTCTAAACCATACGTCTTTTCCCTGCAACGGCTCCCCGCAAAACCTTTTTTTTTTTTTTTTTTTTTTTTGCTGATGTTGTTCTGTTCCTGGCATCGACACCTTTGGCGTCCTGGCTAGGGTTTTGTTTATTCCTTTGTTGTTTACTTTATTGTTCACCTTAAGGGGAAAATTTCGGCCTCCTTGGAGGTCTTGTAAAAACCCCTTCAATGTGTCGGTATTTTCAATTTGGTGGATGGATAATTGATAGTGGCACTTTGTACCGGTGCCACCTCCTGGGAACTGTTATTCCAATGTTCTGTAGTCTGTCTTCAGTTTGGCGTAGAGTGTCGAGTCTTTGATGGAAGGATTTGGTTAGTGTTTTTATCATTTGGTCTATTGTTTCTATTTGTGCTGTTTCGTGCATTTCAGTAATTCTTGCCCTTCTATCAGCGTTTAAGATTAGTCGGAGGCACCTGTTTTGTAATATCTGTAGTTTTTATAAGTTTGTTTTACACGTCGTTCCCCAAATTTGACAGCCGTATGTTATCACTGGTAGTATTGATGCTTTGTATAAGTGGAGTTTTGTTTGTAGGTTCATTGATTGACTGATCAGTATTGGAAATAGGTTTTTGATAATTCCTAGGACGTTTATCCGTTTTTCTTCTATATGATGACGAAATGTGAGCGTTTTATATATCGTGACTCCCAGGTATTTGTGAAAGTTCTTCCATGGTACCCCCCGCAGGGGCCTGGTACGCAAGTGCCAGGTACGGGTTTGGCGAACCCGCGGTGCCCGAGCTGGATACTTGTGAGCGCCGCAAGTTTCCCACACCGTAAACTCCTACCATGCTTCAACGACCACCGTAGGGCGTGGCGGTGGAACGTTGTGTGCCTAGGAGAACGGGGATCTTGGCTTCATCGCCCGGATCGCGAGGACGGTTCAACCTCTATAAAAAAAACCTCAACCTCAAGGTCAGCCATGTGCCGAGGAGGTGCATGTGTGAGAGGTAGATCACACGCTAACGTGCAACCTCAGGGGCACCTGCGCACCCCAGTTGTATGAGCACTTCTTTTATATAATGGTTTTACTCGTGGGATCAAAATTCCTTCCTCTCACAAAAAAACCAAAGACCCCTACGGCCCGGGTGTGTCGCAGGCAAATAAAAAATACACCCAGTTCTAAAAAGCGGGCGAGGGTTGAAAGCCCTCTCCCAGAACAAGACCAAAGTAACAGGAAGGCTTGTCTAATAGACAACGCCTTTGTGATCATGACAAGAACGGAGGGATCCTTTGAAAAGGTCCCTCCGTTCTATATACAGAAAGGATTGGAGTTTATAGCGGGAGGTTTGAAGAGCGTGAAAAAGCTGAGGAATGGGACCCTGCTTCTGGAAACATCTAACCACAAGCAGGCTATTTCACTCCTTAAGTGTGAGAAGCTCGGGGAGTTCGCAGTGAAATGCGAACTCCATAAAACTCTAAACTCTAGCAAAGGTGTCATCACTTGCAGAGATTTAATGGATATAGAGTCCGAGGAACTCCTTAAGGAGTGGCGGTCAGAAAAATGTGGTCGAGGTTAGGCAGATCAAACGAAGGGTTAACGGCAATCTTGAGAAGACTGCCACCTTCGTCCTGACGTTCGACACTCCAACGTTGCCAAAGTCCATAAAGCTGGTTAACTACATCTTAACGTTCGCCCGTATGTTCCGGACCCGATGCGCTGCTTTAAGTGCCAGCGGTTCGGGCATACGACGGCGAACTGTAAAGGCAACGCCACTTGTGGGAAGTGTGGAAAACCGGCGCATGAACCGGGTGCAACTTGCACCCCCCCACAGGTGTGCATATAACTGCTCCGGGTCACATCCAGCCTGGAGCAGGGAGTGTCGAGTGTACCTTGAAGAAAAGAAGTACAGGAGTTGAAGACTAAGGAAAGAATATCCTTTGGCGAGGCGAAGAAACGGTTTAAGGCGCTGGCGCCACCGGTCTTCGCCACTAGCTTCGCCAAAACGCTGTCAACTCCCGTCAGGAAAGAGAGCGTTGCTACACAGACGACCGTTGTAGACACGGGCACGAGTATGACCGGTCTCGTGCCAGTGCAAGTGTGGTGCGCAGCCCACTAAGGTCCTAACGCCAAGGACCGCGGTCGTCGGTAGTAGCGCTTCTGCTTAACCCGACCACTACAGCAGCAGGGGTAATTAAGTCCACCAGCCAAAGCACGGCCATCCGCTCCAGTAGCTGCAGCCGTGGGTGCCTCTGCAATAGCAGAAGCAGCACCCATGGCAAAAGCTGCATCGGCAGCGGCAAGTAGTAGCAGCAGCAACGCCATCTGCTGGAAGCGGATGGCAGGTAGTGCAGAAGGTTCGGGGTCCGAAGTTTAAAACACACGGACCCCACCATGTTCTTGAAGTCCCCTTCAACTTCTCCTCCCAGTTCTCCTACTGGGGTGGGGAGGAAGGGGACAAGGCCTTGGCGGAAGGAAGATCCGCAAGACGCCGAGGCCTTAGAACAAAAGTCGTCTTCGGACCCCGAAGATGACGTTATGCTGGTGGACGTAGACCCTGGTCCCGTTCCTCAGCAGACACCAGACCCTGACCCACCCGACCCGGGGCGGGTGGTTTTAAATAGGTAGAATGGCTCCCATACTTCAGTGGAACGTAAACGGATTTCAGGCTCACAAAGAGGAAGTCCAACTCTTAGCACGGTCTAATCCATTGTGTCTCTGTCTACAGGAGACACATTTTAGACCACAACATCAGCCAGTGCTAAGAGGTTATGACATATTCCGGAAGGACGATACGAGGGTGATCGAGCGAGGGCGGAGTGGCCGTGTTTGTTCGGAACACTGTCCACTCCGAACCCATTGCTCTCACCTCTCATCTGCAAGCAGTAGCGGTGAAAATACACGGCCCAATCCAACTGACCGTATGCTCTGTCTATCTGCCACCCAGTGTGTCAGTCGGCTACGACGACCTGGTTGGCATTATCGACAACTCACTCGGCCCTTTCTCCTTTTGGAGACTTCAACGCCCACAGTGCGTTGTGGGGTTCACCACCGATTGCCCCGGGCCGAGTGGTTGGTAGATTGATAAAGCAGGAGGAAATTTGTATCCTGAATACAGGGCAAATGAACTCATTTCACCGCTGCTACCGGTACGTCTTCTGCCATTGACCTTTCCTTGTGCTCCCCCTCTATCGCGACTCCGTGCATTGGGAGGTGGATCGCGACCTACATGGAAGTGACCACTTCCCTGTTTGGATGCACGTTCAGTGTGAGCGGGGAGGAGGTAATAACCGGCGTAAATGGAACGTCAGTGGTGCAGATTGGCAGCTCTTCTGCCGTTCTGTACTGCTACAACCCTGTGGTAGTATACAGGAGAAGGTGAATCACTTCACAGAAGTGATTCACCGTGCAGCTGACGTCTCCATGCCGAAAAGCTCCGGAACGCTGCGAAGGACGCCCGTCCCCTGGTGGAACGACGATTGTCGTTCCGCCATCCAGGGTCGTAGACGGGCGCTACGTCGTTTTAAGCTGTGCCCAACAGCTGACAACCTAGCAGCGTTCCGTATTGCCAGAGCTAAGGCGCGTCGAGTTATTAAGGAGAGCAAGAAGAGGTCATGGCAGAACTTTGTGAGCACAATAAATCGTTCCACACCTTCATCGAAAGTATGGGAGTCCATTCGCCGTATATCCGGAAGGTACTCCCGCCCACCAGTATCTGGATTACTGGATCATGGACGTATTATTACCGACGAACGAAGCATAGCGCAGCTGATGGCGGAGAACTTCGCCGCCGTCACTTCATCGGCCAACTTTGAACCTCGGTTCCAGCGACAAAGAGTTGCTGCCGAGAGGCGCGCGCTGTGCTTTGATTCGTCGAATACAGAGGCATACAACCGCCCATTTACATTTTGGGAACTGGAGTCAGCGTTGAATAGCGCTAACGACACTGCTCCAGGGCCTGATCTGATCCAGTACCAGATGCTGAGGCATCTTAGTAAAGATGCTAAAGAGTACCTTCTGGATACTTTTAATGACATATGGACCGGAGGACACTTCCCCGACTCGTGGAAAGAAGCAACACTAATTCCAATTTTAAAACCTGGCAAAGACAAATTGTTGCCAGGTAGCTATCGTAGTATCGCCCTTACAAGCTGCGTGGGTAAGACACTGGAGAGGATGGTTAATCGCCGCCTCGTCTGGTGTCTAGAATCCCAAAACCTACTGAGCCGCTTTCAGTGTGGATTCAGGAAGTTCCGTTCCACCTTGGACAACCTGATCCTGCTGGAAGCGGCGATACAGGATGCGTTCGTCCGCAGCCAACACCTTGTGGGTGTTTTTTTCGACCTTGAAAAGGCCTACGATACTACCTGGCGGCATTTGATTTTAAAACAGTTACATGAATGGGGTTTTAGGGGCAACCTACCCCGTTTTTTAAAATCATTTTTATCTGGTCGTTGCTTCCGGTACCGAGTCGGTAGTGAAGTGTCTGATCTTTTTATTCAGGAAAACGGTGTTCCTCAGGGTTCAGTTTTAAGCGTGACTCTCTTCGCTATTGCGATAAATAGCATTTTAAGGTTATAAGGAGTCCTATACGGTCCTCCTTGTATGTGGACGATTTTTTAATTTTTATTGCATCTTCCAGCCTGAGAAGCGCAGAGCGGCAGCTGCAACTCGCGCTGAACAGGCTGGATGAATGGTCAGTGCACACCGGTTTTCGTTTCTCTGCCGAGAAAACCCGGTGTGTACTTTTTACTCGCAACAGGAGTCTCTTACCGGAGCCCCACCTTACCCTGAGGAACACTGTTTTATGTTTTACGGAATCTGTCGGTTTCTGGGCCTAATTTTAGACAATAGATTAACCTGGCTACCACATCTCAAAGATGTGAAAGCCAGAGCCTCAAAAGCTCTAAATGTTTTAAAATGTCTGTGTGGCAGGTCATGGGGCGCTGACCGCTCCTGCCTGCTACAATTTTACAGAGCCTTTGTACGGTCGCGGCTGGAATACGGTTGTATCGTGTATGGTTCGGCACGGGACAGCTATCTCCGTATACTAGATAGTGTCCACCATGCTGGAATTCGGCTCGCCACGGGTGCATATCGCACCAGCCCTATTGTCAGCATTTGTGCTGACTCGGGCGAGCCGCCGCTCACCATCCGCCGGCAACTCCTCATGGTGCGACACTACCTTCATGTTGCCATAACACCTGGCAGTCCCGTGTACGACATAGTTCTACACCCCAACCACGAACGGCTCTATGCCAACCGGCATAGAGCCACTAAACCGTTCAGCTACCGTACAAGGGCTATTTTAGAACAATATGGATTAGAGCTTCCATCTTTTTATCACCAGGGTTGGAGTAAATCTCCTCCCTGGCTTTTAAAGAGGCCCAGAATAATTTGAGACCTGTCTCGGTACACAAAGTTTGTACCGCTGACAGTGTTTTTAATATGTTTTTAGAGACGTTTTAAAATGGGCATCACACGTTACCCCGGTGTATACGGATGGGTCTAAGCAGGCTAAACGGAGTAGGATGCTCCGTAGTTTTCCCTCGAGCGACTTACACAAAATGGACGGCAGGTGCAGCGTTTTTACTGCCGAATGCTTTGCCGTGCTAAAGTCGCTCCAGCATATGAAAGTAAATCGCGATAAGTGTTTCATCATATGCTGTGATTCCCTCGCTGTATTCAGGCCATAGGTAATATGTACCCAGCAGACCGTCCTAGTCCAGGACATCCAGGACGCCCTCCTTTCCCTCCAATCTCGTGGAAAGGAGGTATTATTGTGTTGCAACACAGACGTCCTTTGCAGACATGGGCACAAGTACAATGTGCTCATGTCAATGCATATGCGGCGCGAGTGTGACCAAGGTCACTTTTTGCCATCGCCATCAACAGTATCTCTATGGTTATAAGGGGTCCCATTCGGTACTCCTTATACGTGGATGATTTTTTAATCGTTTGTACGTCGTTCAGTCTGAGAAGCGCTGTGCGGCAGCTGCAACTCGCGCTGACCAGGCTGGATGAATGGTCAGTGCACACCGGTTTTCGTTTCTCTACCGAGAAAACCCGGTGTGTACTGTTTAGTCGTAGTAGGACTCTTTTTCCTGAGCTTCACCTTACCTTGAGGAACACCGTTTAACGTTTACTGACACTGTTCGGTTTCTGGGCCTCATTTTCGACACTAGGCTAACCTGGCTGCCACATCTTAAAGATGTGAAAGCCAGAGCCTCTAAAGTTCTTAATATTTTAAAATGCCTTGTGGCAGGTCATGGGGCGCTGACTGCTCCTGCCTGCTACAATTTTACAGAGCCTTTATACGGTCGCGGTTGGAATATGGTTGTATTGTCTATGGTTCGGCACGGGACAGTTATCTTCGTATACTGGATAGTGTCCCACCATGCAGGAATTCAGCTCGCCACAGGTGCATATCGCACCAGCCCTATTGTTATTATTTGTGCTGACTCTGGCGATCCGCCGCTTACCATCCGTCGGCAACTCCTCATGGTGCGACACTACCTGCACGTTGCCATTACACCTGGCAAGTCCCGTGTACGATGTAGTTCTACACCCCAACTACGAGCGGCTCTATACCAACCGGCATAGAGCCACTAAACCGTTCAGCTACCTTACAAAGGCCATTTTAGAACAATACGGATTCGAGCTTCCTTCTTTTTATCACCAGGGTTGGAGTAATCTCCTCCCTGGGTTTTTAAAAGAGGCCCAGAACGATTTTAGAACTATCAAGCTGTGTACCGTGGATAATGTTTTATCGGAATTTTTAGAGATGTCTTAAACCAGCATCATAATTTTACCCCGGTATTTACGGACGGGTCTAAGCAGGCTAACGGAGTTGTCTGCTCCGTCGTGTTCCCTCGAGCGACTTACACATATAAACTTGACGGCAGGTGCAGCGTTTTTACTGCCGAGTGCTACGCCATGCTAAAGTCGCTCCAGCATATGAAAGTATATCGCGATAAGTGTTTCATCATATGCTGTGATTCCCTCAGCTGTATTCAGGCCATAGGAAATATGTATCCAGCAGATCGTCTAGTCCAGGACATCCAGGACGCCCTCCTTTCCCTCCAGTCCTATGGGAAGGAGGTTGTATTCTGCTGGGTACCCGGCCATGTGGGAATCAGGGGGAACGAGGCAGCTGATGAAGCTGCCAAGTTAGCCTGCGGCAAGGTCAGAACTGACTTCGAACCGGTCCCAAAGTCAGACCTTGCCTCGGCGGTGAAGAGATTTGTTTTTGATGTTTGGCAGAGGCAGTGGCTGGAAGTTGAGCATGACAAGCTCCGGCTGGACAAATCGACCATTCAGCTGTGGAGCAGCTCCTTCCAGTGTGCGAGGAGGGATGAGGTCCTCCTCACTCGCCTCCGTATAGGGCACTGTCCTCTGACACATGGTTTCCTTCTCCGCCGTGAGGACCCTCCGGAGTGTGATGCTTGTGGCGTACCTTTGACGGTACGCCACATTTTAACCGAATGTGTATTGCTCTTAGATTTAAGGGCAGACGTCGGCTTAGCTTACGAATTGTCCCTTATTTTAAAACGATGACGGTGACAAGGTGGCTAAGGTTTAAAGTTTTGTTGTTTGGCCGGTCTTGTCCCAAAAATTTTGGGCAGATCGGCCTAGGTTTTAGATTGGATTGGTGGCGATTTACAACCATCAATCCAAGTACTGTTTTTACTTGTGACACTGCTTATATGGCTGGCCCTTTTACAGCCAGCCAGCTAACTTGTTTTTTAAACTGGTTGGCCCTTTTACAGCCAACCAGTTAATGTATGAATTTTTAAATTTTCCTTGTCTCAGTTTTATTTCTTATGTTGCGATCTGTGTGGCCGATCTCTTTATAGTCGGGCACGCAGATGGTATTTTATTTAGTATGTTAGCATTTTATTGTGCTGTCTTTTTGACCGGCGCCCTTTACAGTCGGCCACACAGACGGCAATTTTGCCACGTTGTCACGCCTGGTTGTTGTTAGGGCGCTAATGACCCTGTCGTCCCAAATAACAACAACAACAACAACTGGAAAGGATAAATTTTTGCCAGGTAGTTATCGTAGTATCGCCCTTACAAGCTGCGTGGGTAAGACGCTAGAGAGGATGGTAAATCGCCGCCTCGTCTGGCGTCTGGAATCCCAAAATCTTCTCAGCTGCTTTCAGTGTGGATTCAGGAAGTCCCATTCCACCTTGGACAACCTGATCCTACTGGAAGCTGCAATGCAAGACGCCTTCGTCCGCAGCCAACACCTCGAAGGTGTCTTTTTTCGTTATCGAGAAAGCATACGATACTACCTGGCGACACATTATTTTAAAACAACTACATGAATGGGGGTTTTAGAGGAAAACTTCCCCTTTTTTTAAAATCTTTTTATTACGACGTTGCTTCCGGTACCGTGTTGGTGGCGAAGTGTCAGATCTTTTTATCCAGGAAAACGGTGTCCCTCAGGGGTCAGTTTTATGTGTTACATTGTTTGCAATTGCAATTAATAGTATTGCAACCACAATAAGGAGTCCCACACGATACTCCTTATATGTGGACGACTTTTTAATTTTTATTGCATCTTCCAGCCTGAGAAGCGCTGAGCGGCAGTTGCAACTCGCGTTGAACAGGCTGGATGAATGGTCCAGTACACACCGGTTTTCGTTTCTCCGCTGAGAAAACCCGGTGTGTTACTTTTTTACTCGTAATAGAAGTCTTTTACCAGAGCCCCACCTTACCTTGAGGAACACCATTTTAACTTTACTGATACAGTTCGGTATTTTAAAATCGCTTTGTGGCAGGTCATGGGGCGCTGACCGCTCCTGCCTGCTGCAATGTTATAGAGCCTTTGTACGGTCGCGTTTGGAGTACGGTTGCATAGTATACAGTTCGGCATGGGACAGTTATCTACGGATACTGGATAGTGTCCACCATGCAGGAATCCGGCTCGCCACGGGTGCTTAACCGCACCAGCCCCATACCCAGCATCTGTGCTGAGTCTGGGGACCACCGCTTTCCACCTGGCGGCATCTCCTCATGGTGCGACACTATGTACATATTGCCCACAACTCCTGGTAGTCCGGTTCACGACGTAGTGATGCGACCGACCTTTGAACGGCTATATGCCAATCGCTGTAGAGCGACCAAACTGTTCAGCCACCGTACAAAGGCTTATTTTAGAAGAATATGGTTGTGAGCTGCCCGCTTTTTATCACCAGGGTGGAGTAAATCTCCTCCCTGGCTTTAACGAGGCCCAGAATAATTTTAAATCTTTGTCGGTATGACAAATTGTTTACCGATAATAATGTTTTTATTAGTTTTTTTTACTGATATCCTAAATCAGTTACACACATTCACCCCGGTATATAGGGATGGGTCTAAGCGGCTAATAGAGTAGGATGCTCTGTAGTGTTCCCTTGAGCGACTTACACATACAAACTAGATGGTAGATGCAGCGTTTACACCGCCGAGTGTTACGCTGTGTTAAAGTCGCTCCAGCATATGAAAGTAGTCCGTGATAAGAGGTTCATCATATGCTGTGATTCCCTCAGCTGTATTCAGCCTTTAGGAACCATGTACCCAGCAGATCGTCTAGTCCAGGATATCCAGGACACCCTCCTTTCCCTGTCAGTCTCACGGAAAGGAGGTTTTATTCTGCTGGGTACCTGGCCATGTGCGAATCAGGGGGAACGAGACAGCCGATGAAGATGCACGGTTAGCCTGCAACAAAGTCAGAACCGACTTTGAACCGGTCCTAAAGTCAGACCTAGCCTCGGCGGCGAGAGATTCGTTTTTGATGTTTGGCAGAGGCAGTGGCTGGAAGTTGAGCATAATAAGCTCCGCTGGTCAAACACGACATTCAGCCGTGGAGCATCTCTTCAGCGAGCGAGGAGGATGAGGTTCTCCTTACTCGCCCGTATAGGGCAGTCCTCTCACGCACAGCTTTCTTCTCCGCCAGGAGGACCCAC